>JAHXMU010013328.1:0-25176 GCA_019455685.1 Philornis downsi
GCCTCTTTACTTCTCGGTGGAGTTAAAACAGCGCATTTGAATTTGAAAGGTTTCTTCTTGTGGCAATTTGAGCTGAGTTTGAACAAACAACTTTCTTTGCACGATTGCAATAAATTTGTTTAAGCGACAGGAATAAGAGGACCTCCTTTCAGATATGAATGTTGTCCTACAAGAAATCAGTTTAGAGATTGTTGTTATTCTTTTGACACATAAATGAACATTCTAAAAAATACACGTTTTAAGGCACTAATATTCCTTTCGAAAAAATTAGAGCAATATTCCGCAAAATGTTATAAAAGTAACAACGTTATTTTCTTTTTGCTATAAACAATAGCGACGTTTTCCCATAAGAGCAACATTGCGTTTTGATATCAACAAATCAACATTTTCAGAAATTTGCCTAAAAATTCAATACTTTTTATGCATGGCTTTTATTCTAAACAGCATTATTAGAAAACTTTCCCATAGCGCAGATATCATGCCTATAAGTCTTACTACAGAAAATTAAAAACAAATTCACAATTAATCTATATGTATCATGAAGATGTGTAGGAGTAAGTAATTTTTTACAGGGACTTTTTAATTGAGTTTTCGACAGTAAATTCTGGAAAACGTAAAAGTAATTTCCCATATGAAAAATGAAAATTTTTTTCTCTAAGTGTAATAAAAGATTAACTTAAAAAAAGTGAAAAGGAAGTTCTCAAAATTATGCTTTTGAAAATTGTTTGCTCATTTCTCCGTAAATGATATCCGTTATCGAAATGAAGATTCGTTAGTACAAACCTTTAGGTTTAAAAATTTGGCAAAAAATTACGAAACTCTATCTATTAAGAATTAAAATTAGAGAATTTGTAAAAAAAAAAAAATCAGAAAAATTTTCTATAAGAAAAATCGGGAAAATTTTCTATAAAAAAATCGGGGAATTTTTCTATAAAAAAAATTGGGGAATTTTTCTATAAAAAAATTGGGGAATTTTTCTATAAGAAAAATTGGGAAATTTTTCTAGAGGAAAAATCGGGTAATTTATCTAGAGAAAAAATCGGGAAATTTTTCTATAAGAAAAATCGGGGAGTTTTTCTATAAGAAAAATTGGAGAATTTTTCTATAAGAATGATTAGAAAATGTTTCTGTAAGAAAAATCAGGGAATTTTTTAGCAAGAAAAATCAGGGAATTTTTCTTAAGAAAAATCATGGAATTTTTCTGTAAGCAAAATCAAGGAATTTTTCTATAACAACAATTACGAAATTTTTCTCTAAGAAGCAAAATTAGAGAACTCAAAAAATTAATAAGGTGGGTTGGTTTCATATTTATAGGGCCACCCATAGATTGGACCTATTTGTGTAACGGTACATTTTTTGTTGCTATGGTTTTCTATCAAAATACTTGCTTCAACTTACAAAAGTGAAAAAGAAATTCTTAAAATTATGCCTAAGGGAAATTTACAAGCTTTGATGCGGAAAATTGCTCATTTCTCTCCATTGCCATTGCCATTATTCGCTATTGCAAACCTTGAGCTTCAAGCAAGTTGGTTCTTCAAGAAAAATTAAGGAATTTTTCTTTAAAAAAAATTAAGGAATTTTTCTTCAAGAAAAATTAAGGAATTTTTCTTCAAGAAAAATTAAGGAATTTTTCTTCACGAAAAATTAAGGAATTTTTCTTCAAGAAAAATTAAGGAATTTTTCTTCACGAAAAATTAAGGAATTTTTCTTCAGGAAAAATTAAGGAATTTTTTCTTCAAGAAAAATTAAGGAATTTTTCTTCAAGAAAAATTAAGCAATTTTTCTTCAAGGGAATTTTTCTTCAAGAAAAAATAAGGAATTTTTCTTCGAGAAAAATTAAGCAATTTTTCTTCAAGAAAAAATAAGGAATTTTTCTTCAAGAAAAATTAAGATATTTTTCTTCAAGAAAAATTAAGGAATTTTTCTGTAAGAAAAATCAGGCAATTTGTCTGTAAGAAAAATCGGGAAATTTTGCTGTGAAAAAATCAGAACATTTTTCCGTAAGAAAAATCAAGGAATTTTCTGTAAGAAACATCAGAGAATTTTTCTGTAATCAAAATCAGGAATTTTTTTTCTGTAAGCAAAATCAGGAAATTTTTCTCTAAGAAGCAAAATTAGAAAACTCAAAAAATCAACAGAGTGCGTTTCATATTTATAGGATCATCCATAAATTTGATTTATTTGTGTAATGGTACATATTTTGTTGTTATGATGTTGATGAGTATGATTTGCAAAGTAGCGGATTACTTTTATGATCTGCCCAAATATGGAAATTTAGACCACATTTGTGACAATGCACTCTTTAACTTGCACATAGCTTTTGCTATTTTAACACTCTTGCTTTTTGGATCACAGAACAGACAACATCAAAACGATAAGTATATCGAGCAGCGAACAAATGAAAAATTGTGTTCTCTAATATTTGGCTAAATTAAACAAAGTGTTTCTTCTTTATATATAAACGAATAAATAAATTGAACTTATTTAAAAAGAAAAAAAAACGAAACGGCGATAATTCTGTTTTTAGCGAGTTTCACAATTATAATGCCAAGTGAGTCAATGCCAATTAATGAGTTTTTAAAGGTGCAAGCGATAAGACCATTATTGTTTTTGTGAAGAAATGGTAAAATTCAGTAATAAAAACGACAAGCCGCGAGGAAAAAGTTTGACAGAACACGAAAAAGTTAAAATAATCGCTTACAAGGACAAAGGATGCAGTGAAAGAGAAATTGGGTGCAAACTGGACAAGAGCCATGTCTCATTTTAAATTTTTTATGAGATCCTGACGCTTATAGCGCTGGCCAGATCATAACATTGATTCTTTTAGAGGAAAACCAGGACTTTGTCTCTCTCCTGACGTGGATTATTGCATTATTTTGTTGGATTTTTTCTCTAGGAAAATTTAATAATTAGTTTGTAAGGAAAATTGTAAAATGTTTGTCTTGGAAAAATTTCTAAGAAAAAAATTGGAAGTTGATCCCAAATAATTTATAAAATTGTAACCGAGGAAACATTTTTCTTTTAAAAAAAAATTTGAACCTTCTCTAATAAAACTAGGAAATTTTTTTTCCCCCCAAAAAAAATTAAACATTTTCTCTAAGCAAAATTTAACACTTGTAAGTACGTACACTCTCCTACACAAAGTGTGCAAATTGGTTAATACAAAGTATGGATACACAAAAGAGCCTATTTTTTATCCAATTTTCTATACAATTTTTATTTATTTTAATTAGCATCAAGTGATTTCATAAATTTGTCTCAAACCTCTGTGCCACAAATTTCGTATTTCCATTTCTAGATCCAATAAAACCTCATAACCGCAAAATTTAATTTTAAACTTTCAAAACAGCAAATATGAACGACAGTTACTTTCAAATATTCTCAGATATACACTTGGTTGAGGGGTTGTTTGGCGACAAAGTGCCTCGCAGTTCACTTTTCGCTCCGTGATTCTCAAAAACCACATCCATTAAATGTTCATGCATCGCTTGCATGTCATCAAATAAATATCATTTCCTTGTAAAACATGACTATTTTCTGCTCAAACTAATCAATTCAAAGTGATCAGTCGTCAGCCATCATCATCATCATTAAACATGGAACGCTTGGCAAATGGAGGAGAGCAGCCATCAAGTCTTCCTGCTGTCCCAAGATTCCTCACCACACAATTCGCAGATATGTCATGACATCGCGCAAAGGCAAACAGAAGGAGGAAAAAATTTATAACTCGAAAGCCATGCAATTTTCCAGATATTTTCCTGTTGTCATGAGAGACTGACTGCTGTGACAAAATGAAACGAGTGTTTCCTTGACTAGATGACACAGACACGATTCTGTGTCCCATTGAGGTGGTCTTGTTCTGGCAAATTTCTGCGCAGTGATCATCGATTCGTCTGATTTTCCTCTTTTGTATTTTCTTTCATTTAAAATGATGAATAAATTAATGAGGAAATTACCGTTATTATTTAAAAACATGCTATAATTTATCGCTAGCACAAATGATTACGATCTTGTCCATGATCATGTTCAGTTTCCATAATAGAGTCGGAGCCTGTTGCTGCTGGAGTTGCGCTTGTGATTAATAGAACATGAATAAATTCTTTTGCGGTTAGTTGGACGAGAATATTTTTTCTATTAATAGTTGCTTACTATTCAAATGATTTGCATTTAGTAAATAAGAGAAAGAAACCCATGATTGTACAGTTAGGTTGAAAAAACTTTTTAATAGAACGCTATGGTTATGTTTAATATGGAATGTAAATTGATGATAGAACCGATAGTTATATAAAAGGTCATATACCAACTTTACCCTTTTTAGTGATATAAAATATTTAGGAATATAATAGAATTCATTGTCTCACTCACTACTTTTAGTAGATATATTGCAAATTATCCATATGAGGTACAATATTATTACTTTTCAATCTACCGTTGGGCTATTGATTTAAAAAATTGAAATAATTGTTTAGTATTGAACAAACAACATCCAAGATGAAGGATTTACAATATTGCAGTTGATAATGACAATTTCTGTATGATGAACAGAATGATGGAATAATTTATAATTTGCGATTTTTCAAAGTTTTTCCTTTTTTGGTGGATCCTAACACAGTTTACTTACGGAAGCATTCCATAAAAGAGACAATTTTCCTAACAACCTTCTTAACATATTCGTTACAGGAAAATGTTCTACTTTATCTTATATATTAAAAAAAAGGACTACAAATTTTCCAATAAGAAAATTACCTCATTTTTCTATAAATTTTTTTCTATATATTTCTTAGCTAATTTTACTAAAAGAAAAATTTATTAACTACCTCTTATAGAAACATTAGTTCGATTTTCTTGTAGCTTTTTATGAATGAAAAAGGAATTTCTACTCTAATATAAACAAGTTTGTTGTTATAAAAAAAATTAACAATTTTCCTTGTAAAAAATTCAGTTAATTTATTTTTCTTATTCAAAAATTAATCAATTTTTGTGCGGTAAATTGAATGACTTGTTCGTAGAACAAATTGATGAGTTTTTCTTTTTGCATTTTTTTAAAGAAAAATTGACGAATTTTCTCTTACACAAAAAAACGAAATTTTTTTTATAGACAACTTGATCAATTTCTTTTAAAGTTTGTGAATTTTTCTTATAGAAAAATTAACGAATCCGTTCTTGTAGAAAATTTTGAGACTAATCTAAGGTATGTGTGATGATTGCACTATGACCGGCTTATAAAAAGACAGCTGAGGCCTATGCGATTATTGTAAATTTGATATTTACCTTCTTCGCAAATAGGTCAATTCCGACAAAAACATCCACCTAAATCCATCTCGGGTTTACGAATTAATTAGTGGACATTTTCGATTTTCTTAATCTTCAACTAGAGTCGACTTAACAACAGAATTTCGGTCAATTCGCTACTGCTTTTGGTGATAAAATATCATTGCGGTGGCTACAAGGTTTCTCTGGTCTTTCAAATTCACTCAATGGAGTACTCAAAAATGGAGGCGTACGCGAACATTGGCCCCCAAAAAAATTCTTCCACCTCATAATTTAACAATGGCTCAAAGGGTGGCTCACGCCGATTTGTGCAAAGAAATGTCGAAAGAACCCGATCACAGTATCGCGAAATACGTCTCGAAATGCACGACCTTATGCATTTCGAGACATGTTTAGTTAGCGATCTGTGATAGATAGTATTGGTTTTTAAGTTGGCTCAAATTTAACGAAGTTGTCAAACCATTAGGAACTTCGAAGTAAATGGTAACCGTTTTCTACACACAAAAAAAAAAAAAAAAAAAAAAAAAAAAAAAAAAAAAAAAAAAAAAAATGTCACTACCGTGTCACTACAGCAAAGTGCTATCTATGGTCAATTCAAAATTGTGCACGACCATTTGTTTCTTGCCTGAAGTCTCTGAGCTAATTAAGAGAAGCAACCAAAGAATACGAATCATTCTCCAAACCAACAATTGCGAACACCCATCGGTCGTCTCAAACTTTAATATATCGTTTGAGTAAGAACTGTCCAAATCCTTAAAAAATCAACTGCATACTTCTCCCCTTCATTGTTGGCAAATCTTTTGCCACCCAGCAATTTTTAAATTTTGTGTGAATTGAAAATGAATTTGGCGAATAATCCAATAATAGATATGTGAACTGGAGCATTGTCTTGATGTCCTTTTCCGGTGTCCTTTTTCCCATAATTTCTTCACCCAAACGCTGCAATAAATTTACATAATATTTACTGTTGACAGTTTTTCTTTTCTACAGGCAATCAATAAAAAAGTAATGCCATGCGCATCCCAAAAATGACGATTTTGCAGTCCACAGGTTTGGTTCAGGTGTTTCTATGTCTCAGGTTTGAAGTGGTATACCGATGTCTCATCCATGGTTATAAATCGACGCAAAAATTTGGCTTTATGGCTGAAACATCACTATTTTTGCTCTATTGAAAGCAAGCGCGGCACCCACTTTGCGCACAGTTTCCTTATCTTCAAATTTTCGGTCAATATACGATGTACTCGTACAGCAGTTTTTGAAATTCTCGTTTAAACTTTGCTATACAACATTTTACAGCCGTAAACGAAGGAGCAGAATCCCCCCGAGTAGAATTTAGATCGGCTTTAATATTGGTTGGAGTTGGACCTTTCAAATGGAAATATTGAATTACACCAAAATAATTACTTTTCAAACTAATGACACCATCTATACGTCAAGTCGGCTAGCTTTGGAACCGCCTTCGGAAGCCTCACAAATGTTGGAAGTATTAAAACCAATTTCGATCTGATAACTCATCCTATTACGATACGATGTCATAAGTTCGAATTATGCATTTGGTTATGAGTACCGGACAAGACTCTAGATCCATTTTAGTAAGCCGAAAAAAATTGAATGTGAGCATCCCTAATTAATTAATATCTTTTTTTACTCCTGGCTAGATATTCAGATTACTTCATGTTATGGAAAAGTCCCACAGAAAACAGTTCGTCGCACATCAGCTCTTTGCTCATAACAAAGCTGTCTCACATAGCCTTATTTTCGAGTTTTGTATACCTGGAAATCGCCTTTGCATGATGACAAATACAAAATCCCTGGTGTAAAATAGAAGATTCAATCGATATCAAAAGAGTCGTTAGATAGAGCGTAATTCCATCAAAACTTCAATCTAAAGAATATAATGACGAAGGTTGTAGAAGTTGCAATTTGTTCGATCAGAAACAGCAATATAATCCCCGCGTATGCCAATGATACTTATGTCATCGACTAAGAATTGCGTAATGTTACCGCAGCCATAAGATTATAACGGAAATATAAATATTCGGAAAATTTCAGAAACTTCTGATGCTATTTTGTCTCATTCTTGGCGAAGAGCAATCTTGAAAACATTTACCGTGTTACATCTTTCAGCTTATATTCGACCTCCACAACGGGCCATATTGAAAAACCCAGTGGATTTAATATGGGGAGTATGAAGGCCATTGTTTTGAAGCAATTAAGTTATAAAGAACGTTAGGTTGTAGGGGCTGTATGGAATGGTGCCGAGTGCACGTGAATGAGGTGACAAAGCATCGTTTAGATTCTTTTGACGGAAGATTTGTTCATTGAAAACAATTGTGAGTGTCGTGTGACAGTTAATTCTACCCAAACCAATATTAATTCAGGCGATTGCTTTCGCAGAGCAATTTGCTGTTGCTTGTTTTTTGGTTTGCACTGTAAACATGAAGATGTCTTGTTTGGTAACATTTTGCTGAATCGTAAAAATGTTCTCATCAGAAAGTATCAGATTTTCAACCTCGCCACTAACGTGTAATTGTTTCACTACATTTGCTCTTGCTGCAATTTTTGTATTTGGAGAGCTTCCACCGTAAGTCTATTTTTAATATGCACCTCATGCTACGAGCAGACACATTGAAATTGTTTGCCAATTGTATTGTGCTTTGTCGTAGATTATGTTGAATATTGGCCTTCATATTTCGAAACATTTCTGGTAATATTTCCGTTTCTAGATGTCAACCACCAAGACGTGTTTTTGATGCTACCAGAATCAATGTAATGTGTAATAGATCGACACACAAACGCAACGGTTGATTGTTATTTTCTATCTGAATACAAATCAATAGGACTGTATCGTCTAAATTATATCTCGATAATTTTTTTTAATAGCGACATAAAACAATATGCTTTCATAGGTTTGTAATAAACATTATAGACTGACGCTTAACAAAAATGAGCGCGCTGTCATTATCCGTTTGATTGCTAAAAGAGCGTGAGCTGCCTTTATTGGCAGCTGCCTACTTTTTAAATATTGACAGTGCATATTGAAGGGATGGGATGCTATCAATCTATAGCCGGGGTAGCCATCAACAAATGGAAGTGTCCCCTTTCCTAATAATTGAACAATATCTCAAAGAACGGTAGTTCAAAAAACAATATTTCAGAACAAAATTTTAATGCAATATTTCAAAGAACATTTCATAGCACTTTTAAAAGCAGATCGCTAAATATTTCTCACTTTATATCAAGTGAATATGAAGCCAATTGGTCTACTGGTTTGATTCTGTTGGTGTTTCATAGTAAAAACCATGGATAGCTGAAGAATGCATGTACGACTATGTTTAAACACTACTAACCATGTTGCCGCCGCTGAAGTTAAGATCTTTTGTAAATCATTCTTTTCTTTTTTAACGTATGAATCTATCTGCAATTATTTAGTAAAATAACAGAACTACTTTTGTTTTAAAGCTGTCACAAACAGATTAGAAATCTATAGTTATGTATATATAATTATCCCACCTCTGCTTTGACAGCTATTGCTGTTTGTTGTACCATTCGTAAAATCCATTTAAAAATTTACCTTGTTTTCAGAATCCTATGCCACTTCAGATGTGCACGTTGCAAGTACATATGTCGATGGCATTAGCAAACATTTTTGCATTCTTAATTGCAATAATTAAACGTTCGCCAACATTTATTTCCTTTGCTAAAACCCCAACAATTTTTCCCGCAGAGAGTTCTTCCTTTCACAATAGCTTTCATTTGGACGCCAACGTGTGGTCGAGGGTGCAGAGAAAACTGTTGCAGTGATAACAATCAAATCAAATAGCCCACAATTGCAGCACCCAGCTCTACCATCAATAGCTCGGTGCAGATATTATGTTGTCAGAGTTAGTTCTTTTTTTATTATCTCTGTGTTGTTGTTCCCCCTTTTTTTGCTTGTTTTATTTTAGAAAGGCGACATTCAACAAGTTGTGTACCACGGTGATGTTGATGATGATGATGATGATGAGGATGAAAATGATGATGTTTTAGAACCACCGACCGACCTACCTCCCACATACGGCGTGCGATATAACATGGTATAACAATCCATCAGAGCCAGTCGGTCGCTCTCACCCAACCGTTCGTTTCACATGAAAGGCCAAGTGAACTGAGGTTGAGCATGGCGACGCTGTGGATGATGGCTGCGATGATGATGATGATGATGATGACGACAGCGACAACGATGACAATGGCAAAGAGGAAGAGCTCCACGACCACCAGTGAAAGCAGCAGCAGGAGCCTAATGTTAATGTAGATGTACATCCATAGTAGTGTACAGAGAATGTTTTAACATAACCTAAATCGTGTTTTTGTTACTATACTAATGATTTTCTTCTCTACCATCATCGTTGTAAGGCTGGTCTGTCGGTAGTTGCTACCAACTATGAAAGGAAACCATTGGAAAATCAATGAAATGTTGTTGATGATGTCGCTGATGATGGAGATAGCCCAGAAGTTGAGACATCGGTCTCAAGAGTTTGAGACCGAACCCGATTTCATCAATTCAGCTTTCAAGCAATTGGTTTACTTTATTAGAGGAAACGGAATCGATCCTTTTTATCGGTATTTTTGATCAAAGGATGCTAAAGATACTGTGTATCTTTTAAAGCTGAAGCCGTTGTAATCTGAGAACGCAAATTGAAAATAGAACCAATTATGCGTATCGTAAATAATCAATACCTCAATAGCTCTTTAGAAAATTCATTCAAAGTGTGTACGGAATATGATGTCACATTACTTTTGACAAGTGATATTTTTCATCTGTTAACCAGAAATCTTTGACAAGTAAAAACGGTTCGGATGGGCAGAAGTTTACATACCATCCACCAAGAATAATCCTCACTTAAATGTGCGTTATCAAAACACACCATTCTCTCACAATATTTAAAGTGTAGTAGAAAATAAATTCATAGTTTTTGTATGACATTGAAGGCTTTACTTAGCATAGTTAGATTGATCCGATTTACATTGAATATGCATAATTTTGAAGGTAAAAACAGAGGCTGTCACCAGAAAATCATTTACCATAGAAAGTAGCAGATAGTGATGACTAGGTGCCTGGTCTGGACTATAAGAATCTATAGAACCTTCCCACCAAGCCCCCGGAGCTTACGGCAAGTAACTACCGGTGATATGGCGTTGTCTGATAGAACACAATTTCTATATTTCCGTCCTATAGGCCAAAGGTGAACGGTTCAATTGTTGACAATACACATCCCAGTTAAGAGTTTGAACGTAGGCGAGCAGCTCATAGTGGATCATTCCCTGCCAATCCCACCAAGCACACAGCAAAACCTTCCTGACCATCAATTTCGGCACGGCCAACGTTTGTGCCGGCCCACCGCGATTGCACCATGACAAGTGACGTTATCGCAAGTGGCTTACTTTTCATCATCAATCGCTACTCTCTTCAAAAAAAAGGTAGGTTTTTGCGATTCAGACGGAAATTCGATCCATCCAATGTGTTAATTTTTTTGGCGCCCACAAAACAAGGACCTGTTACTGTGATAATTTGAAACTAAATCTTATTTTTAAGTACTGGATACCCTATTTTATTGGAATATATAAATAATATAGATATATTATATATAAATAATATATTATATCAGGTGACTCGGAAAGTTCGTTCGGTTTTTAAAAGAAATGTATTTTTGCAAATTTATAGATAAGAAAACAATTATTTTAATCTATTATATAATCTCTCCTTTTTTCAATTCCTGTCTCGTAAAACTCGCGTGATTTTCCTGAAAAAAAGTGTCAATTCGATTTTTCACTTCCTCGTCGTTATGGAAACCCTTCATATCCTTCAAGTGGTTGCTCGGACTGCGAAAGAGGTGAAAGTCGGACGGAGCGAGGTCTGGAGAGTACGGTGGGTGAGATAAAACTTCCCTCCCAAGCTCTGTTGACACTGATTTTTTATTATTTCAGCTATAGCCCTAACTGTTGCACGGGGATTAACAATAATTAAATCTCTCACCTCCTCGGAAACAATTTCTTTTGGTCGTCCTGATCTGAGAGCGTCCTTTACGAAAAAATCACCCGTAGAAAATCTTTTAAACCATTTCAGACAAGTTCTTTCATTTGGTCCGTTTTCTTCATAAGCCGACTTTATTTTTCGGCTGACTTCAGACGATCTCATTAAATTGGTAAACATGGAAAAAATTGGTCACCGTTACGTAATTCAATATTTCCATTTGAAAAGTCTCAGTCCAACCAATATTAAAGCCGAGCTAAATTCTATTAAGAGGGCAGTCTGCTCCTTCGTTTACTACTGTAAAATATCGGGTAGCTGAGTTTAAACGAAGTCGTACAAGCTGCCAAGACGGGCACTATAGCGGTCAACCAATTGAGGTGTCCACGCCAGACACGGTTAAGAAAATACAGAAAATGGTATTTGATTGATGATCGTCGGCTGAAGGTGCGTGAGCTAGCTGAAATGATAGGCATTTCAAAAAGCACTATACATCGTACCGAAGATTTGAAGATGAGAAAGATTTGCGCAAGATGGGTGCCGCGCTTATTTTCAATAGAGCAAAAACAGCGTCGTGAAGATTGTTCAGTATAGTGTTTGGTTTCACCGCAATAGAACCGTATTTTCGCGTTGATTTATAACTATGGATGAGACATGGGTCCATCACTTCACACCTAAGGCAAAGGAACGGTCAAAGCAGTGGACTTAAATAGAAGAATCGTGTCCAAAGAAGGCGAGGACGGTTCCATTGTAGGCAAAGTCATGCCGTCTGTTTTTTTGGGACGCGCATGGGATTAATTTTATTGATTATCTTCAGAAAGGAAAAATAATCAACTTCGAATATCATGCTAACTTATTGCAGCGTTTAGGCGATGAAATTTTGGAAAAAGGCGACATTTTGCGGAAAAATAAAGTGTTGTTTCATCAAGATAATGCTCCAGTTCATACATTCAATAATGCAAATGAATTAAGTTTCGAATTGCTTCATCACACACGTTATTCGCCAGATTTAGTTCTCTTGGACTATTTCAAAACTTGAAAAAATGACTCGGTGGTAAAAGATTTCCCAACAATGAATAGGTGGAGTCGGCGGTTAATGGTTATTTGACAATCCTTACTATAAACAGGGTATAAAAGCTATTGAATATCGCTAGAAAAACTGTATCGAGCAAAAAGGAGATTATGTTAAAAAAAAAACCAAGAAAATTTTTCCCAATGTTGTTGTATCTTTTTTTATTAGGTCGGGACCGCCCTCGTATAGTTATAATTTTCTTAGTGTACATATTATTTCCCGAGTGTACGTTGCCTCTTTCCACCAAGTCCCATTAGGAGAATTAAATACAAGTCGTTTAAAACTGAAAACTTATTGACTATGCGCTTGACTACAACCATTTGGGCGCGGGGAGGGTGATGAGCCAGGTGCGAGTATTGTTTGCGTCTGAGAAGGGGCGGCAATGGCAGAGCATGATAAACCAGTAAATTATTGCCAACATAAACAACCAACCACTTGTTGCTCACGTCATTGATATAAAATTTCATTTTTCGTATAACTCTCACGATAACGAAACTGAAAGACTCCACACCAGCCACCCCCTTTAGATAGCATTGTGGCTGATGATATGACATAATTCTCTTCGAGCGTGTATCCAGTAGTAAAACATACATCGGTAGCTAAAAGTAGATTCCATGGTCGCTACGCGGAGTTTCGTGCCGTAATGGAAGCGTTTATTATTGTCGCAAAACATGCGCGCCATCATCGTCATCATCCGCACTCATCATAGGCAGCCAACATAATACACAATAATTGGTGGAGCAAACGATGAGGCCACGATTGAAGAAAAAGACAACAGACAATTAGGTGAAGTTCAAAATTATTATGTTATTGTATTGCCTACTAGGAGTCACAGTAGTAGGTATGAAAATGAAGAGACGAAAATTCAAGGAGTTCACTACAATGTCGACGTAGGAGAGTTGATTCAAATGACTACATTTCGAAAACATTTTGGTGGTAAAATTAAATACTGTATCAATAAAGATCGTAATTAACAACTACCGCAAAACATGACGACACAAAAGTTTTGATGGTCTCATCTAAAGGCTTGCTTTACAGGTGCAATCTAAAATTGTTAAACAACATCGGCTTATATTAAGGTTTTATTCAATACACATTACCCCAGCTGGTAAAAGTGCGTTTTTTTTGTTGCTTACACACCCATATTATTTCTACGAATTGTGCAGTTAACTCCGTGCGAGGGTTTCCATTTGGATATGAGATGTAAAAATATCGGTATTAAGCCAGAGATTGGCCAAATGAACACTGAAGGTTTCAGTATTACACATGGTCAAGATGTTTTGTCAAACGAGTACTCTTTGCTTTGCAGAGATTGGAATAGTTCATTCTGAGCAAAATATGGAATTAAATCGTCAATAATATTGGGCGATGAATTTTTACAACTTTCGACTTGGATTAATTCGACAACAGGATGCCTATCATTTCGCTCCAACTTCTGGTGATAAAATACCTCTCTGCCATGCCACCATAATTCTTAGCGTTCGACACCGTAGAATTTAATTATCGTTCAAAGAAAAACTTGTGTCGGTAAATCCGAAGAAATGTCGAAAAAATTCAATCGATGTGCTTCAAAGGACAATAATAATATTGCGACTGGTGATAAATAATGGGTGTGTGGGTCTGAGAATTAAAATACTTAGCAGTCAACTGCACAGTTCTTTCAAGGCAAGTTGAATTATAAAAAAAAGTACTTCGAAGCTAGAGGTTGACTGTTTCTTCGAAAAAAAAAAAAAAACAAAAAAAAAACTGGATGTGCCGCCCACAACAAATAGAAAAAAGCAACCAGCAAACTGGGTTCATTCTTTACCACGCAAATCCTATAACTGTCATTGTTTGCCACCAATCTGATGATTTCTGTTATTTTATCCGTATTTTTGCCAATGGGCCTTCCAGAGTATGGTCAAAATTACCGGAACGGAATCAATGTAGCTAAAACTGAGCCTGGTTGGCTATTACAGTATCAGGACCATTAAAGCTGTTCATCTTTGCAGTCCCCTAGCTTGTGTTATCGCTATGCTGATTTGATGATGGTGCTATGCTGACTTTTCGCAGTAAAACTCTAAATAGAAAAAAAACGGTCGAGGAATTTAAAATTACATTTTTCCATCAGACAGTATCATGTTTTTTCATCAGGAAAATTTTCTTATGTGGCAACTCCAAACTTTTTTTGTTAATTTTCAACACTGAAGTCGGAATAATACACATCTTTCATCACAATATATTCGATAATACATAAATACTATTACATAAAAAATGAGAAATTGATAAAGAAAGACGCAACTTAACAATACTACAAACATATTATCCAACTTATTATGGCGTAAAATCATCAACTGTTCCGATTTCAGTGTTGGAAATCAACACAAGAAAAACTGGCAATGACACAAAAATTTTTTACTAGCAAACAATATATCTCTACGAAGAAAAACTTTAATATTGGGTGTATTTTCTCTTTGCTGGTATCTATGTTTGCCTTGTGTTCAAATACTACTTAGTCAAGCAATCACAAAACTGTCTAAGTACTTTTTTTTTTTTTTTTTTGAGTTCAAAACCTTATCTTTCTGACACCATCTTGCGTAACCCAATCGCACTTATACAACATGAGAGAAAGATTACTAAAGCCATCTATTGGAAAAATAATGGGTTTCTTCTTCCTAAATTTCCTACATTGAAATTAGCTAAAAACGTGGATGACTTCCATTCCATTCTCATAATTCGTCGTATTAAATTTTTTTTTTCATTTTTGGAAAAATTTACGTCTTTGGTTAACCGCAAAACACGGAATTTATGATATTAAACGACCCAAAAGTTTTATAATTTTTCACCAAATATTGTGTCAAACGAAATTCTCTTCATCAGTTTATTATGATTTCTAAATGGCTTCAAACAAAGTGCACTTCAAAAATTTATATTTAAATTTCAAACATTTCTTATTTTCATTTTCCAATCGAAATAATTTTTGAAAATCCCTGCAGAGGACATAGAATTTATATAATATTGTCGACCATTTCTAAAATATAATCATTGTTTGATTAAAAAAGTCAACATTTTTTGCAGATGAAGTTGGTTGGGAATACAACTGATATGTTTTGATTCACCACATTCTAAAATATGTACCCAAATCTTGCCCTTTTTGGCTTTTAAATATAACAATATAGGATTAATTTTACTGTATTCTTTTGCTTTTGCATTGAAATTTCGTACCCAAAATGACAATCGAAGTAACATTTTATTTTTTTTTTTTAAATCATGGCTTTTTAAATATCGCACTTTAATTTGAAGGTGAAATCAAGGCGTCTACCTTAAAATGTATTTTATTGGGCTACTTGGTAAAAACAGATCCCCAAAATTATAAAACTTTTTTGGTAGCTAAGATTGATAGAACTTTAACATACAGTCAATCGTCCTTATTGATATTAATATGTAGAAACAATAATAATTACTTTTAGAGCGAAAAACATTTGTGCATATCTCTGATTTTGATTTTAACTAACACAGAATTGTTTCTAAAAAATATTTTCAGATTTTTTAATTTAATATTAATCGCAAAAAATGGCTTTTGAATTACCTGTGAGACGTAGAAGAGAAATTTCAAATCGAAAAGAAGACCAGGGAAAAAAAGGGAAATAAAGTTTTAATTTTACCTAATAAATTCTTTATATAGGGTGGCTCATAAGCAACGTTAAGATTTGATCAGTGAATACATTTTTTGTGTAATTAAGAATTAACTAAATAATACTTGGGAAATTTATGATGGAAAGGCTCAGCACAGAACAAAGAACCAAAGTTGTTCAATTTTACTTTGAAAGGCAGCATTCGATTATTCAGATCATATCGAAATTTCTCTCATGTTCGAAATGCTCCAAGTGTTCCAACAATTTACCGATTGGTTCAGCGTTTTGGGCATCAAGGGGCTGTTTTTGATTTTCAGACCGCTGGAAGACCTCGTGCAGTTCGAAATGAAGTGACCATTGCTCGAGTGGAAGCAGGTATTGGGGAAAACCGCGAAACTTCCACCAGGCGACGTTCTCAGCAGTTAGAGATGTCTAGGCGGTCTTTGCAAAGAATTTTACATATATTACATATTTTCCCATTTAAAATACAATTGGTTCACGAGTTAAACCCAAATGATGCACAAGAACGCTTTTAATATAGTCGCCGTTGACGTTACTTATGCGCCACCCTTTATATACAACATATACTTTTTTTTGGTCTATACAATTAATCAAAGTAGTTATCCAGATTTTGGCTACTGGCGATCATTTAAGTCTTCTTCTTTTTAAAGGTAAGAATTCCAGTTCAAAAATGCCTCCTTTTAGTTTGCTTTCTTTTTTTCAATGGGTTAACTTTTTCCATCCATGAAATAAGATCTCCTAACCTATGAATCATGGCACCAAATGTCTCAAACCCACCTCATAATACCATAGACAACAAACAACACACAACTATCTCACAGATACAATCGCTATCCCCAAAAGCCATTCACAACGTAAATTATAATATAAAAATCTAAAAACCAACAATGAAGATCGGTAAGGTGATGTTCAAATTTAGATGACTTTTAGATTGGGACGAGTTTTTCGTATTTTGTGAGTGTGAATACATTTTATTCAATGGACCACACCTTGGACTTACGATCGAAACAAGTGGTGTTCCCCATTCCATGAAACACTGTTTGTCGTAGAGCAAACTCACAACCGGTGGATGCGCGGTGATGACGATACCCCTTCCTTCATTTTTTAGCCAGAGAACAGAATACTATTAATTACAACATGTTGGTTACAGCGAATGGTAATAGGAAAAAATGTATCTGTTTACAGCAAAAATAAATCATTTTTATTACATTTTTTGTTTTCATCTTGCAGATTAAATCCAATGGGGAGAACGAACTATAACGAAAGGTGTGTCATTTTTATTGTCCACTAAGGTAGGGTGTTTAATTGTTGCCAGAATCTAGCGATGTTACGAGTTCAGCGACCATAATTGGTTGTTTAATTGTTTGGGCTCAATCAAATAATAGAGATTTAAATATAATTAAAATGGTAGACTTTTGTGCATACTTAGAGCTAACTGATAATCGCCATATCCGGAATTTATAGAAATTAAAATGTGGAAAAGGCGGCAACTGTTTTTGTGGTTTTCTTAAAAAAAAAAAAAAAAAAAAAGAAAAACAATTTATGTATTGTTTAGATCATGTCGCTGCTTCATTTTATGAGTATTTCAAAACAAAATTAAATCAAATGTATCGTTTGGAATTCAACGAAATGCTGCCATAATTTGTTCTAAAGAAATTACTTGTAAAAATGCATGATAGTAAATGTATGGTTAGTCACTTTATCAAAGTCATTAAACTTTATATTACTTCATTAAAATGTCGTTTTTATATACTGATATGACCAGTTTTTTGAACGAAAGTCTTTCTACCATAATTGAAGCTTTTACCAAAATATTGATGCTGCCATAAAAACTGATGATTATTTCATAAAATGTTATGAAAAGCTTCACCAATTTTTTATCATAATATTTAAAAAGTTTAAGCATACGACGCATATTTTATATGTTTTCTCAAATATTTTGAAAATTGGTGAAACATTTTATCAGATTCTCATAAATTTCGCTACTTAATGTGACAAAGCTTTCTTTACCGCCAGTTATTAATGTGACAAATCTTATTTATAAAGGATTGTAAAATATTTATATGTAATCAAAAATGTCATTACTTGTTTATTAAGATTTTATCAATGATAATATTTGTCATAACATCACATTTCCTGTGCAATTTGGTAAAAAAAAACATTATTTTTCCGTCAGATGGCTTTAGAAACCAGTATCTTCAGTTGTATTGGTTTACGATCGGATTACGCTAGATGGCGTTAGAAAGATAAGATTTCATACCCTAAAAGCTACTGACAGTTTTGTGATTGATTGGCGTAATATAGTTGGGAGAGTGTCAAAGAGGGACACCAGCAAAAAGAAAATATGCTATATTTTACAGCTTTTATTCAAAAGAGGCGAAAACACCAGCAAGCGCCTGAAAATAGTGTTACGGTCTTCATACTGCAACAGCCATTTACGCGCCTTCTTTTTTTTGTCGATTCCATTCCAATAATTTTGACATTAAAGATGTACCACGTTCTGGAAGGCAAATCCTTAAGTCTGTTCGTCATGTACAGGTACTGTTTCGATAGCCCAGGGGTTAAACATTGCACTTGAATAAGGCTAAACACAAAAATAAACCCGATTTATGGCTGGCACACAAGTTAAATGCTGGTATTATTTTGAATTGTTATTCTGAAAGAAAAGGTCGTGAAATTTGAAGCTAAATTTTTTCACTAAGATGGACTATGTTTCTCGCCGGGAGAACTTGTTTAAGTGGCAATGGCGACTTTTTCTTCGTTGCTATCCAACACTGAAATCGGAATAACTTACGTATTTGCATCATAATACATTCGATAAAGTTGTAAAATCAAAAAGTAATAAAAAAAAAGAAGTAATTTTACCATATTTATAATATATTTATATCTATCGAATATATTATGGCGTGAAAATATAAGTTGTTCAGATGTCAGTGTTGGAAAGCAACTCAGATAGAACCGGCAAGCAATGTGGCTAAATTTGAAATGTGGGTCACGACTACGTCACGCGAAAACAATCGCTGCCAAATCACGGTGAGCTGGCGCAAACGGTGGCCCAACCAGAACTGGCAATGAAAAGGGTTTTGCTGGGGAATCAATCACCTACTATGAGGATTCACCTGCTATTGCTACTGTTATCCAATTGTTATGTTATTCCATTCAGCTTGATAGTCGGCAGCTGTGTGCTCGTTTGCGGGGCACCAGTCGCTGGTTGAAACTGGAAGTAGATTTTCCACAGAGTTACATTATCTACGAAGTCTGACCGGAGGCTTTGTCTGGTACCGGGAGTGATAGGGATACACACGGGCAGGTCTCGGGTTCGTGCCCTGTCATCTGTATCTTTTTTATCTCTCGGGAGGTACGGACAGGCATGGGGTTTTCCCTATGTCTATATTTCATGGCTGCCGTTCACCGTCGCCGAACGGAAGGGGTTAGAAGTTTTCCCCGCCTCCCACCGGTGAGGGTACTGCATCCTTGCAATGTAGTATCGACCGTTCCATCTGCCTGGGGTCTCCGTGCCTGCAGGTATGTAAAAATATCGTCTGTACTCTTTTGCCACAGGGCGACCAATCCCGTGAAGTATGGTGTATAAATCACGACTTGGTAGTAGCTTTGCTATGTTCCTTACTACGCAGCTCCAACCGGTGAGTTTGGTTGGTAGCGTGGGGATCAGGAGACCCTGGGACTGAGTTCCCGCCTGATCATTTAGTGTTGGACCCCTATCACGCGTGTTGTGGTCGATACCAAAATCGCTGCTAGAGACTTTGTGCTCGAATGTGGAGTTGCATTGCAACCGGGTGCTGCAGACCCATAGAATAGCAGAGGTGGTAAGATAGGCCTCACCTCCGCCAATGGGGATTATGTTCCATACTAGCATAATCAATTTGGTATCTCCTGGCTGCGAAGAAAGGGTTGACAATATCTGTTACTACCATAATTGTCAGTCCCTTTTCCTAGATAGCCCAAGTTTTTACTTGGTTATCCCAGGGGGGCGTTGGCAATCGCATTGTAATATGCCCAATGTGGCGCACACCGTGGGTAAGGCCTTCACGGCAAGACTCACGTTAAACCCTCGTGGACTTCTGTTATCTTACGGCCTAACATTTAACTCGGACCTTCACAGTCAACAATTGGACCATCAGGAGGAAGCAATCACTCGGAATTGGGCTGCTTTGACGAATAGCAGAGAAACTGTGTTTGTTCAAGACAATGTCATTCCATACACATGGATATTAACTCCCCAGGAGCTCTTTTGAGTCCATAACCAGCCAATAGGTGATTAACAGTGACTGCTGGTGAAAAATTCGCCTCAAGAGAGTCTTGGAAAAATCGAGGCGTACTGGAATTACCTACAAAATGGCAACAACTTACTGAACAAAACAGCAATTATTCCACCAAAATCGGATCATTCATGCATAAAAAAAAGATTTCTTTTTACTCCACCTCATATTTACCACTCACAAAGTTTTACAAAGCCTCTGTTTTGCCTCTGCCTTTTAAGGAAATGATAATTAAGCGTTCGCAATCGAATGTGACATTTAAAATGACACATGTCAACTAACTCTAACGATATTTGCATTTAATTTCGATCATTAAAAAAAAGAGAAAGGCCAACATGTTTCAATCCAATCATTCTTATTCATCTTTTCGGCGTAAAGATAAACCAAGTTTTATTGGAAACTATTAAGAGGTCATCATTTGAAAGTGAAAAAAAAATTAATTACGGCATTAACAAATGGAAAGCCGACAAACGAGTGATATTTATTGTTTCCATCTATTAAAACGCAACTGACATTCTCGACACGAAAGACCATAAAATCGCTCCAAGATGCATCATCCAGATAAGATGTTGGTGGAGAACATTATGACGGCACTTTAGAGTAGCAATGAAAGACCGGATTACGTTATTGTCGTTATTATAGTGAGGTTTTTAAATGAAGTATTTCCTGCATAATTGTATGCTTTTCATCCATCTCCAATAGAGTAAGTGGCCAGCTAGCATAAGAGGAAAATCAGTTTTCTCCATCGTTTTATCTCAGTAACTCCCGCTACCATCTCAAGCAAGCAGACGTGCATGCAAAACAGTCATGTTTGCTGTTAATTTACTTAAGAGTTGAGGCATTTCCTTTTCTTTCCTGTTTCCTTTCTCTCATCATCACTCGAAGCACAACTGCGTTGATGTCACCCTTTGTGCAGGGAAAAGCTAAAGTAAATAATCCTTTCGCCTGGAAGGCAGACCTACAAAAAGGGATAATTGCATAGAGAACTTATACGACTTCCGTAAAGCTGCAGAAGAGCCACAACAACCCCTTAAGTAGAAATTATAAACATTTAAGTTAAGGCGTCGATGACAAAGTTGTAAAAGTGGATGTGCAACGCTTCGAGTCTAAAGAATGCAACACAAAAGAGCAGCTCATTATGCAGGGCACAAACTGTAAGAGTTTTTATTCATACATAGTTATGAATGGACTTAATTACAATGCGGCTATAATAAAGCATTGGTCGGGGGCATTGAACTTTTCTCAGGAAGAGATTATTTCATTTTCAATTTAAGGCGATAGAAGCAGCCGGACGCTGTACAAAAATAATAACGTTAAAGTTATATAGAAGTATATTTATTTGATGTGTTTCTTAATGCGGTTCAAGAACGTTTTTATATTAACAATTTCTTATTTAGCTAATAGAATATTATTATATATTTCTATATTTCTCGGTATTGGCCAAAATACCATCTTCATCGTCCTTAGCTGTTTGAGATTTCTCGATCATCAATAATAACTTCACAAAAGTTATACGAAAATGTTTCCAACGAAGGGCACAGTCAAATATAAATCAATTATCGTACAGTTCTTGTCTATGGACTCGTGTGTGTCCACGTAGTTGTAGACCCTTAAGGTGACGATGATGTTCGAGACAGCCGAAAGCGAATACCGATATATCTATTCGGCCAGCCAGCTGTGTCAATATGATCAAGTTCGCAAGTTTTTGAATTATATTCTATTAGTAAAATAAATTAATACCAACAGAAGTACGATCTTGCACCGGATTAAGAACATTATCATAAAAATCGACAATAAATTCAAAAACGGACGTATATTTACCTATATATGTTCACTCAGTTTTTATTTTTTAGTCGATATTACAATTGTTATGTTATTTAAATTGTCAATTCTTTAGCTATCCATTCACCCAACTAAAGGGTGCCCAACAAGAACGCAAGATTTAAATTTGGCGCCGGTATCGTGAAATGACAACCAGTTTTTTTGTGCCTAGAATTGAGGAAATGAATGTGGAGGACATGTGGTTTCAACAAGACGGCGCCACATGCCATACAGCCAGAGAAACCATTCAATTGCTGCATCAGTCATTCGCCGGTTGCGTTATTTCGCGTCTTGGAGACCAGAATTGGCCGCCCAGATCGTGCGATTTAACACCATTAGACTTTTTTCTTTAGGGTTTTTTTAAGTCGATGGTTTACGCTAATAAGTCGACGACGACTCAACTCTTAAAAGAGGAAATTGGACGCTGCATTAATGAAATACCGCAGCATTTATGCAAAACGGTCACTGAAAATTTCATTAAAAGGTCGCGTGTGTGCCAGCAAAGCCGCGGAGGCCATCTGCCCGATGTGTTGTTCCATACATAACCTCATTCTGTGTACTTTACGATATAATAAAATTTTATGATTTTTTTTAAATATCTGTGTTTTATTTAAAATTTTAACCTTGCGTTCTTGTTGGGACACCCTTTATAATCTATGTTACACTATATAAGTGATAGAGTTTTGAATTGCCAACCTTTTGGATTTTCAACCTTTCTATTCCATCAATTAATAATTGTTCAACTATTTGACTATTCAATCAACTCGATTGAAGCACTATTCAACTAGTTCACTGCTTAATTTTTCGGTTAATCCACTATTCATCTATCCAATAATTGAATAATTTAGTAGTTCACAAATTTATATATAGAATAGTTGGATATATGAATAGCTGACACATTGCTATTACTATCAATTGTTGAACTACGTAACTACTGAATATGTCAACTATTCACTTATTCTACCATTTATATTTCAGTTATTGAACTACTGAATTTCTACATGTACACTCACTCATATATTTCAATATTCTGTTACAAAGCTAAGCGCTAAATTTTTGCAAAAATTTTAGATTAAATTTGAGAACTTTAATTAAGGCGTGATTTCTCATCTAATGTTGGCTCTAGTGGGAAGACTATATCACAAATGTGGAATGAAATAGACAAGTTATAATTAGGACTTTTACAGTATTTTAAACTGTTAGATACTTCATAATATCTTTTGTAGTTTTCGAGATATACTGCAATAAAATGTGGAAAATTGCCACATAGTACTAAGTATATTAGAGCTTCATTCTGAATCGTCCTAATTTTGAAACTAAATCCATGTTATAAATACTTGACTACACTATTTTCAATCCTCCTTTGTTTTGAATAAAAATATCTCAGCAAATCCTTACAGGAATTTTATTCAAATAGATATATATACAAATAAACAAACAAATTTCCTTGCATCCCAGAAACGAAATAATGAAGAGCTTCTCACGTACAGTGAACTTAAATGTATACCATTTGTAGACTCACTCAACAGGACTTAAAAGTTAACGACGATTCCAAACGTCACAGTTTGTGAAGCATTTACTATACTTATCGATTACTCGACTACTCGAAATGTTCGTCAGACGCAGGTTGCTGTATCGGCGATTGAAGCCGCGATTAATAGAACGATGGGCGCGTCACTATTGTGACGGACTCTGTCAAAAACTTACGGAGAGTTGGCCAGTGGAAAACGAAATAATTATTATTATTATTATTATTATTGATTCAAATTTATTGTATCGATTTGAAACTAGCCCTTTTTTTAAATAAAAGCTTTAGCCAATGAATAATATAATCATCAAAATATTCTTCAAAACGCGGAAAAGGTTTCAGTTGTTGCCGCAAATTCTCTTTTATAGGTACATCTCCTATTGGCTGAAAACGGGCTCGAAGCTTTAGTTTAAGTTTTGGAAAGGGAAAAGTCATCCGTACCCACGTCTATTGAATACGATAGTTAGTTATTCGATAATATATGTTGTGGTATTGGTATTCGTTTAAAAATTATGGCGGTGTAAGATAGTGCGCTTTCATGGTGGAAATCCATAAATTCACTTTCTACAAAATTGGTTTTTAGACGGATTTGCTCTCTCACACGCCTCCAATGCCAGGATAATACTCTTTGACACCGCGATAATCAGAGAAAAAAGTCAACATAATCTTGACAGTTGACCGTCTTTGGCATGGTTTTTCGTTTTCAGCACAGCTGGACTATGTTTTGAAATATGTTGACTGGTTGGCTTGTCAAACTCGTAAAACCATATATCGTTAGCAGTTGTGATGCCTTCTATGAATATGGAGTCGGAACTAAGTCTAGCGTGGTTTTGATTCGTAAGACACAGAAAATTCAGTTGTTATCTCTATAAACATTAAAACTAGATTTGAGTCACCACTTCTTTAATTTTATCGATATTAACTTCAGTCGAAAACGTCAAAAGCCGACTAGAGCGACACAAACCTTCCGCCACATCTTGACTACTTTTGATTACACTGTACCACTCATAAGCAAGTGTTGCTAATGCAATTCAGCGAAAGTCTTCTGTCACATTTTCAGCGTTTCGTCCAACACAAAATTTGAGACAAATTCTTTGTTCGATATTTTTATCCATTGTCACAAATCATACTTGGTGCAAAACTGACAAAGGCTAGCACTGTAAGCGAACTAAATGATAAATCGCTTCCAAACCCCGCAACAATATAGAGGACAGTCGCGCCAACATAGCGACATAAAGAATTTTAAGAATCCCTTGAAGAGAAATTTTAAATGATTACTCCCCGTAATTTTTTTGGTAGAATGTGCTTGGAATATCTCTTTGACCCAATATCCCTATTGGGATATCTCTTTGACTTCGAATTAATGACTAAAATAATTGACCCATGGAATGAGTGCCGAGAGTAGTTTTATTTCGTTACAAAATATCTCAATAAGCATCACAACTAGAGAAATATTGTGTTAAAGCTTTTGCAGTCATCGTATTCAACTCCTTAACTCTTTACTATTCAACTATTCAATTATTCCTTTCACTAAATCATCCATTCAATCATTCGATTAT
>JAHXMU010013340.1:0-10776 GCA_019455685.1 Philornis downsi
GTTATTTATCTACATGCTCATCAATTTATCACCAGATAGATTTAATAGCATCGAGCAACTTTGCCAATTGCACCATTTCCTCCTTGGTCGGCACACACAGACACTTTCGCTTGTGCACTCATCAAGTGAAATCTTTCCTTCGACTTGATGACTATAAAACTTCCTTGCATCCTATTCGCAAGTAAGGCACGAGGGCATAATTAAACCCTCTAAACATATTGAACTTTCGCTACTTGTCCCGTCACTATAGGCCTTATCCGAAGGGGGACAATACACACATAAGAACTGCCCTAAACTTTAACCATTTGAACGTTTGACTGTTGCCCGCAGTAACCGAGATTTGTGCCACAACTTAGCTGAGAACAAGTCAGATTCCTTGCAATCCCACGCGAGGTCACCGACGTCAAACGACAACGGGGTTAATAGAAAAAGTTCATAACTCCTCGTCACCAATCCCCGGCGTCATCAGACAAAACTAAAAGTTGACCGTCATGATGGCCTTAAACGACAAACGGCCACCACTGACAGCAGAAAACTGGTTGAAGGAGAACAGGACAAGAAAAGGAGAACAAAAAAACGTAGCTGTATAAATTCTCAAAAACGACCAAAGTTGACAGAAAGGAATCAAACGTACAAACGAATGAGCCGACCGACCACTGAGTGAAGAGTAAACGGTGGCAGAAATGAAAAGTTGATGAGGGAATTGAGTGAAAGGAAATGTACTCGCGGACGACCGTAATATACATAAAAGGATGTTAGTTCTGTTGTTGCTGAAGACCTTCTCGCATACAAAGTCACTTAAGATTAGAGGGGGCGAGATGAAGATGTCGCACACAATATGCCACTATCTGTCTCACTTCACATGCAATTTAGTAACGTGAAAGTATAAAGTCAATTGTCCTGCAGATGGACGGACGACATATCGCACTGTAAATTACACTACGTTAGGACTAGCAAAAAGAAAACGGTCGAAAACATTTGACGGTTGTGGGGCGAATATTTTAAATTAATTGGTTTCCATGCAAGCAAACAAGAATTTCATATTTACTGGTATTTAGGATGTTAATTAATTAGGTAATTCTTCGGAAAATTAATAAGCTGGAAATACGGCTGAACATCCTTATCCAGATATAGCGAATTGTTTGACACCATTTAAAATTCGAAGTTACTAGCTCTCAGAGAGAAATTTGCATGCGAAGTTGATAATAAAAATGTCCTAAGATTAGAGTTTCTCTAAGTTTTCAACACTTGCAACTTGAAGTTAACTAAACTCTATGGGACTGTTGCAGACTGTTTTCATAGAACATTCGAAGCAGTATAGGAACATAAGATTTTGGAAATAAGATTTTTATAAAACGTTTGATAGTTTTTATCAAATATCAAAGTTTTCGCAAAACAATGTTGCTATTATAATATTTTCTTCGCATTGGTTTACACGAAGAGCCTACTCAATAAATACAAAAGCTCTTCAAATCGAAAATCTATTCGAATTACCAGTGTCCGTCAGAAAGGTATACTACTTTGACGGTTCATATTTGGCAGTCGTGAAGTAGAGACGTGGCAAATTTATTATGGAAAAATATTCGATAAACCAACGTGTTTTAATCGTTAAAACATTGTACCAAAATCAATCATCGATTACCGTGACGATGAGAAAGTTACGTGAAATTTTTGAGAGAAACAACTTGCCAACAAGACGCACTGTTTATCGTGTAGTGAATGATTTCGAAGAAAGAGGTTCTGTAGCTGATAGGACCAAGCATGGACCACAACGTACTGCAAGATCGGCTGAAAACATTACTGCTGTTCAAGAAAGTGTTCAAAACAAACCATCAACCTCAATTCGCTGCCGTGCTCAGGAGCTTGGTCTTCAAAGAACACATTGAAATGTGTGAGAATGTAATGAAAATGTGCTCAAAAAGGCCGGCATTTGTGAGGCTAACAGAGGCGAGCATTTATCTGATATTGTATTCCATACATAATTGCCGACATTAAATAAAACATTTATCAAAATAAGATCCTTTCTCTTCAATTTAATGAAAAATTGTGAACAAGCAAAGTACTTTCCCGACGGACACCCTGTATAAATACGAACGCAAATAGTTGTTCGTTGGTTTGACGACGAACTGGTTGATTAGTTTTATGGAAACATGCTATTAAGCATGGAAAAAGATGAAAAGAAAAATTATTATAATTACAAAAAAAGAGGGTTGAAGCTTCTATAACTCCGCACCATAGACAGCGGTTTTCAGAAAAGAGGATGCCACACCAACTAATTTAAAAAAAAAATGGCTTTCCAGTGGATAATAGTATTTTTTTATTCAATAATTACGACCACAACCAGCGCAGTTCCCTTCAAATGTATGCACACTTCAATGGTTCATTCCTGCATCTACTAAACACCATTCCATATTACTATTCATTGACGAATAAATGTCTAAAATATTCGAAAAATTCGGAAAAATCTTAATTTTTCAAATGTTGGTTTTAGTTCTTGTATGACCACGTTTTCTCTTACTAGACTAATTTATTCCGTTTTGAACAATCACGGGCATCGTGCAGACTCGTCACCAGATAAGTGGTTATGACGAAAAAACCTCTGCATACAATGTACCGATTTAGCTCTTTTTTCACGCCAAATTCTTAAACAGTTTATGAGCTTCAAAAGGTCTTTCTGATGCCTAATAAATATTAATAGAGGTAAATAAATAGTAAAATTTTTGGTAAAACACACAAATGCTCATTATTGCAAAGCTGCTTCTTCCATGGCTAAGTTTTTCCCTATTCAATAGACCTACTCTAACAAATGCTCGTTTTCAAGGTTCATTTCTTATACTGGCAAATTTCTTTCCCCAAATAATTTAAAATATAACCTACCCGTGTACGAATATATGAGATAAACGTGTATCAAATTTCTTCACTCCGTTTAAGCTAGTGTGACCTATATCGTGCTTTCAAACGACATGTGGACTCACGGACCGATAGACGGAGGCGCTTAGACCAACATATGTTTTAAAACGGTCAAGACTGTTTAAGATATTCTATGCCAAACTGGGCCAACAAAACATGCTTAGCTCCGGTTTTTCAGGAAAATGGTTCCAACATTATTTTATACGCGTTTTAAGAAAAAAAAATGCAAAATTACAAATTCCATTCTTTAGTTTCATAAATTAAATTAAATAAAACACATATAAAGCAATGATTTCGATAAAACTTTTAATTCATTATAATGCTTGTCATTATGTACGAAATATAATGTCACTTAAATGACCGCCTCTGGTTTGATTGCAGCAGTGGATTATTTTGCGGTAGTTTTCAAGCACTTTTTCGCACATTTCGGGCGGAATCTTGGCGATAACTAGACGATTATTAGTTTCCAAATACTCCAATGCGTAAACACGGTCTTTGACGTAGCCCCGCAAAAGAAGTCTAACGGCGTCAAATCGCACGATCTTGGTGACTAATTGACGTCGCCAAAACGTGAAATTACGCTTTCGAAAAACTTCTCATGCAATAAAGCCAAAATTGATCGTGTCGTGTGGCTTGTGGAACTGTCTTGTTGAAACGACCAAAACCACATCGTTCAGTTCATAATCTTTAATTGCAGGCCAAAAAAGATCGGTTATCACACGGCAATAGCGCTCTAAATTAACGGTAACGGTTCTTCCAACGTTATTTTAACAAAAAAAATACTTTTCAATGACACCTCCAGACCATAATACGCACCAAATAGCCACTTTTTCCGCATGCAATGGCTTTCCATAATCACTTCTTTGTTTTCCGACTCCCTCATTTGACAGTTCTGCTTGTTGACGTAACCACCGAATGAGAAATGAGCTTCATTGCTGAAGAAAAATTTTGTTCGAAAAATTATCATTAGAAGCCTGTTGCATATCTACGGTGTTCTGAATGGTCAGCCGGCTTTAATTGTTGCTTAAGTTGGACTCTATATCAATGGAAGTGCAAATCCAAATGCAAAATACGCCATAATGAGCCGTAAGATAGGCCCAATTAAATTAAAGAACGGCGTGGAATCGAAAAATTCGGATTATCCGTAAATGGAAAACTTTTTACTTAATAAATAACACTTCAGGTGACAGGTACTTAACAGCTGGCAGTCTTGCCAGACCGACGGATTTAAAACCACTAAATGAATAATACTTTATATACTTAAATTGTAGCGTTTCAGGATTGGATAGACAAATTTTGTTGGTTTACATCTCATTGTAAAGATATTTGAACACACTTTGAGACTGTTTAATAAAATATAACCCCCAAATTGAATGCACTTCATTAATTTTGAATTATTGTGTTGTTGCTTAGAAATAAGCACCTTAAATGATATTTTTCCAACATACGTTTTTCAAAAGTTCTTTCAGCATCCTTTAAAAATTTTTTTTTAGTGTTTATGTTTTTCGATATAAGCACTTTGGAACTTCGTTAGCAGCAGACCGATTTTAAAAGCAGACACCCAAATGATAGATGAAACGATATGCTTTCAATATATTGACATTTACTTTCTTTCTGTTTACAAAGAGTTTCAGGTCACCAGGTTTTATATATTCAGTGGTTATCACTTTCGGAAAGAAGCGCGTAATAAATATAATCGAATGTTTTGTATATCTTTCCATATGAGCATTTCTATTGATGCAAACGAAATGACAAACTAACCCTCATCTTAAGGCGTTGGGTGTTGAAACGTATATTTTAATTTTGCTAATGGAAACATACTTGTTATTATGGCAATCATTATTAATGTAATGTGCTATATCATTCCACTCTCTGCGAAGTAATATTTAGAACAAAAGCAACATATTTCAAAAATTTAACGAGTTTATTGAAAAAGAAATAATAAATTAAAAATTAATTATAACTAGTTAATTTTTCAATTAATTTTAGTTCAGTTCAGGCGCAATGTTTCTTGCGAAAGAGCGTATGCAAAAAGTCTTTGCATCCCAGCAAAAATATTGAAAGTCATTCTATAATAATAACATTTTCTTAGCTCCCGCAAATGATATAAAAGCATATTTTACGCTTCTCGAGAAGCTCTTTTCAATTACACCAAGGAGACCGATGGATTTAAGGCGTTATAAGCAGCAGTCGTTGTGAGAAATAGTTTTAGTTTTTTTCCAGTTCTGATTCAGAAACTTGAAATTATTTAGCATATATTTAGAATTGTTCCACTCATATGACGACAGCAATTCCGCCCATATGACGACATCAAGGAATGGCTAAATTCGTGGATAGCGCCAATTCGAGCTTTGCCAGATGGGAAAAAATAATAGCTAGCGATGAGCACTACTTTCAGTGAATCATTTGTAGACATGTTTTTATAACAAAGTTGAATTTAAAAAAAAAAAAAGGAAATAGTGGCACACCTAATATATCTTAGTAGGAACCGTCCGACGAAATAGAATTTGTGGTGCACAATTCCCCGATAAAATGACCTAAGGCGATAGTATACTCTTTTCGATCATACTACTGGGGTGGTGGTAATCCGCTTGAGAGACTATGCACTACTCACAGTACTCACACACCATAGCTAAATGGATAAAAAAATCTAAGACCAAACGTTATGATCCCGCAACCGAAACTCATAATGAGAAATGAGCTTCATTGCTGAAGAAGATTTTGTTCGAAGAATCACCATTGAAAGCCTGTTGCCGTAGCACCTAATCAGCATATCTACGGCGTTCTGAATAGTCAACTGGCTTTAATTTTTGCTTAAGTTGGATTCTATTTCGATGGAGTTGCAAATTCAAGGGTGTCCCAACAAGAACGCAAGATTTAAATTTTAAATAAAACACAGATATTTAAAAAAAAATCGTGAAACTTTATTATATCGTAAAGTAGACAGAATGAGGTTATGTATGGAACAACACATCGGGCAGATGGCCGCCGCGGCTTTGCTGGCACACACGCGGAAATGACTGATGTAGCAATTGAATTGTTTCTCTGGCTGTACGACATGTGGCGCCATCTTGTTGAAACCACTTGCCATCCACATTCATTTTTTCAATTCTAGGTACGAAAAAACTGGTTATCATTTCACGATACCGAACACCATTGACTGTCTTGCGTTCTTGTTGGGACACCCTTTATATGGATGGAGTAGATCTACACGACAATGCGTTGGCTAACTACGGAATTGCTGTGCGAGCCAAAAAATGGTGGTGGCCATTGTTTATAAATATGCTTAGCAATATGATGGTAAATGCCTGCGAGTGCTGCTATCAACTAAAGAAGGCACAAAACCATTATCGCAACTACTCTTTCGTCCTGCTGTTGTAAATGAACTGCTGATCTATGGAAAAGATGCCGCAAGTGAACAACTTCCGGTGCTAAGTGAGCGCCCGCTACAATTTCCAAACTTTGTTCACTGTATTTCAAGACGATCTGGAAACCCGAGGCGTTGTATTGGTCGCCACACTCATCCTCCATATGAATGACAAAAATGCTATGTGAGCTTGCATTAAAAATGTTTCGCGAAATATTCAAAGCTTTTGAATTAACATTTATATAAAACTAATTAATTACAGGGTGTCCGTCAGGAAGGTATACTACTTTGTTTACAATTTTTGGTTAAATGAAAGAGATTGGATCTTATATTGATAAATGTTTTATTTAATGTCGGCAATTATGTGTGATAAATCAGATAAATGTCCGGTAAATGTCTTTTGAGCACATTTTTAATTACATTCTCACACATTTCACGCGGTATTTCATTAATTTCATCACGAATAGTTTGTTTGAGTTGCTCATGCGTTTCTGGTTTGTTTGCATAAGCCCTGCTTTTCAGATATCCTCACAAAAGGAAGTCAGGAGCAGTCAAATAAGGCGACCGTGGAGGCCGCCTTGTTAATACCACATGTTAATCAAGCCCAAAGCATGCAGTTGTGACGTTAAAAAGTTTTCAATCATATCACGATATCGCTCCCCATTGACAGTTACCGTTACGCCGTTTTCAGTTTCAAAGAAATAAGGTCCAATGATTCCTCCTGACCAAATTGCACACCAGACTATCACTTTTAATGGATGCAAAGGTGACTGATGAATAATTCGAGGGTTTTCCATTGCCCAGAATCGACCATTCTGTTTATTCATATATCCATTCAAATGAAAATGTGTCTCGCCACTCATTATGATTTTTTCATGAAAATTGGGGCTGTCATGGGCGAGCTGTAACACCCTATTGGCATATGTACGGCTTCGTAAATGGTCTTGTGGAAGAAGCTCTTATGTCAACTGAATCTTAACTGCAAACAAATGCAAATCCTTGTGGCCCAAGTTGTTGTTTAAAGACCAAGCTCCTGAGCATGGCGTAGAATTGAGGTTGATGGATTGTTTTGAACACTTTCTTGAGCAACAGTAATGTTTTCATCCGATCTTGCAGTATGTTGAGGTCCATGCTGGGCTCTATCAGCTGCAGATCCTCTTTCTTCGAAATCATTTACCACACGATAAATATTGCGTCTTATTGGCACGTTGTTTCTCCCAAAAATTTCACATAACTTCCTCATCATCACTGGAATCGATGATTGATTTTGATAAAATGTTTTAACGATTAAAACACGTTGGTTTATCGAATGTTTCTCCATAATAAATTTGCCACGTCTTTACTTCACGACTCCCAAATATGAACTGTCAAGACTAATGTTTACCAAAATGGTGGCAAAACAAAGTAGTTTACCGACGGACAGCCTGTAGAAACTTATGGGTTAAATTAAAAAATTAGTATGGAAGGTAAGGATCGATTTTTCCAAATTTTCCCAAGCATTACAATGCAATCCAGTGAACAACAGTGAACGTGAAGATTACTGCGGTCTGCCAATTACAAATTACAGAGGAAAATTTCAATTTCGATAAATCGCCTAATTTGTATGAGTGGTACAACAATAGGCATGATAATGCCGCCTATTTTCATAGGCCTAAGATTATGATACGTTTGATAAGTGTCGATTGTGAATAAAAGAGACGAACCCAAACACATAAGGACTGAGCTGGCAATTTGAGTGGAGGAGCATCAGGCACCTAATCGGTCCATTTGCCTTATTACAAAGCCTTAACAAACAATGAACAAATCAATAACAAAACCTATAAAGATTGTGGTCTCTCTGTGACAGAACTATCGAAAAAAATTGCAAAAAACAGAAAAGTTATATCCAACTTCATTCAGAATTTATCAAACTACGGCATAAATACGAAATAGAGTACTCTCTGAAGCAGATAAGAGGGCTATTTTGCTGGAAGCTTCGAACTCTGATGATTCTGTGGACAAGATTAAGGCTACAGGAAGTGTTCAGGCAGGCAAACCAACTGTATGGTGTGTTATTTCAGGATCGCAGCACCTCAAAAGACTTAAATTAAAAAAAAACACACATCAGTAAATACTACACGTAAAGAAATACGTTTGACATTTTGCCAAGCTAAAATGGCATGGAAGGAAGATGAAAAGAAGTTTAATTTAGAGGGCTCTGATAATTACAATTATTATTTCCATGATTTGAGGAAGCAGACTCACCATTTGGATCAGATTTACAGTCGAGTCGGCGGAATTATGATGTGAAGAACTAAGGGGTGATTTTTTAATCGTAGTTTTTTCAAAAAATTTGATTCATATATTAAAATTTTTTGTTGAAATCGATAAATTGGTCTGTGCCATTTAATTTTTAAAAATAATTTCATGTAAATGTTGTCCGCGGCTCCGTCTCAAAATGTCCATTCGAAAGGTCCAATTTTTCATCACTTTTTCGAGCATTTCGGCCTGTATTCCACGAATAACGCGTGTTATGTTATCCTGCAAGGCTTCAATAGTGTTCGGCTTGTCCACATAAACTAACGACTTGACATAACCCCAAAAGAAATAATCAAGAGGCGTTAAATCGCAACATCTTGGAGGCCAACTCACAGGGCCAAATCGAGAGATAAGCTGCTCACCAAATGCATCCCTCAACATATCTACTGTTTCACGAGCAGTGTGGCATGTTGCACCGCCCTGATGAAACCACATGTGAACCAAGTTCAACTCAGCTAATTGGGGCAAAATCATGGCCCGATATGGTTCGCCGTTGACGGTAGCGGTCGCCTTTGAAGAAAAATTGAATGATGATACCACCAGCCCGTAAACTACACCAGACTGTCGTTTTTTCGGGATGCATCGGTAATTCATGTATGGCATGTGACTGTTCATCACTCCAGATGCAACAATTTTGCTTGTTAACATATCCGTTCAGCAAGAAATGAGCCTCATCGCCGTACAACAAAAATTAGACATTGTGGTAGGTCATTCGGCTTAAATTCTTGCGTGAGTTGAATTTTATAGGCTTTCAAACCCAAATCCACGTATAAAATTTTCCTTGTGGTTGTGTTACTCAACCCAATCGCTGAGAACGACAACGAATTGACATTTCACGATCGTCATTAACACTGGTCGCTACGGCTGCAATATTTTCTTCGGTACGCACTTTACGCATGCGAGTCAATAGTTTTATGTCCAACAAATTAAATTTGGTGCGAAATTTGGAAATAACAGCACGAATTGTTGGGTCAGCAGGTCGATTATGACGACCATAAAATGGTCGTATCAAACGATGCATATTTGTCACCGAGCACAAATTTTGATAATAAATTTCAACTATTTGCAATCGTTGCTCGTTTGTTAGCCTTTCCATGATGAAATGGCAGAGTATACTGTACACTTTTCACTTTGACAGAGTGCTACCAACCTGAAAAACTTAAGTCTTAAAAAATCACCCTATATATCCTATTACGGCACCTGTGAACTTCAGTTTTTAAGCTCAACTATGATCGTGAAATCATACCAGGAGGATGGAGGATGTAGGAAAGGCGTTTCCATCATTGAAAAATTTTTTTGGTGCATTGCCGTGGACTTTCCAACACGACGATGCCCTAATACACACTGTCCTTTTGATCAAATCGCGGATCGAGTTAAAAAATATCACACTGTTGAACAAGCCACCAAACTCTTCGGACTTTACTGTAATAGAAAACGTTTGGAGACGGCTGTCTAGGAGAGTTTAGGAGTCTGGAAAGCAGTTTACCTCTAAAGCTGAACTTATTGAGGCTATTGAGTTTTAATTTCTTTGGATTATGTAAAGAGTTTATACGATGCAATGCCAAATGGAATATACAAGGTTACGCAGAACAAACGAGGCTCAACTCATTATTGAAACCCATTATCTTATCTTATATATATAAAAATGAATCGTGGTTTGTTCCGATGCTTAAAACTCCAGAACGGCTGGACCGCTTTGCATAAATTTTTGTATATGCATCTGGGTGGTGCCCGGGATGGTTTAGATTTACAATTCGGTCCAATTGGACAAAGGGGCGTGGTACCTCCCATACAAACAAAAAATTAAAAATCAATTATTTCTGCTCCTGCTTACGGTATTTGAACAAAATTTTGTGCGTAGGTTTGGTGTATATATCTTAAGTGCTACTGCAAATATGGGCGGGATTGGACAATGGGGCGTGGTACCTCCCATACAAACCATAAATTAAATATCCAATATTTCTGCTCCTGTTTACGGTATTTGAACAAAATTTGGTACATCGGTTTGGTGTACATATCTTAAGTGCTACTGCAAATATGGGCGGGATTGGACAATGGGGAGTGGTACCTTCTATACAAACCACAAATTAAAAAGCAATTATTTCTGCTCCTGCTAACGGTATTTAAACAGAATTTTGTATTTCGGTTGAGTGAACATGTTTTAAGTTCTTCTGCAAATATAGGCGTTTCTTATTATAATA
>JAHXMU010013353.1:0-11564 GCA_019455685.1 Philornis downsi
ACAGCAAAGCACACACAACACAACAAACAGATGCCATTCGACAAGTTGACTCGTTTGCTGGCAGCGATCGATTGTTTTATACTTACATGTCCCAGGTCCCGGTCTATTTTCATTCTGCGCTTAACTTTCGCACTTGCAGATGTCAGTCCACACAGACGCAGTGCAAGTGGTTATGTGTAGCGGTTCCCCTTTCCGGAGCACTTACGTCGGCCGTTAGCCTTGAGATTTAATAGCTTGTCCGTCTTCTGACTAGCTGCCGCTGCCCTCCTCATTCGTGCCCAAGTCGCCTTTGGCATTTACGTGGAGAGTTGGCTAAAACATTTGTATCTGTTGTATTGCTGTTGCTCTGTTGTGTGGATGTGTAAGATTGTGTAGCCATGGCATACGAATAAGCTGTGCTTCTGAAGCTTTGTTTTGTTGTAAAGCGCTTAATGTGATGATCCAGGCAACATTGCAGCCGACATGCTTGAAGTTAATTTTCAGTTTCTGCTTTTCCTTGCGCGTTCGCTTTCGTTGTAAACTGATCGGATGAGTTGTAGGAATGAGCAAACCAAGTAAACACGATAGCTTCTTCAAGGACGTTGTTGTATAATTAATCCTGACTGCAGCAAGCTGATGCTAAAAAACTGCAATGCAACGAGACTGGTTGCATGACCTGTTATCGTATTCAACAAATATAAATACACAGCCAATAGAATCTCTAGAACCTGACAGTTTCCAAGTGTTGAATATAAAAGCGAATCTTGTGCAACTTTATAAGTTAGCCAGTGGCACTCACGAGATTTTTTTATTTTCAGATTTCTTTGTTGCCTTCTGGCGACTTTATGCGCGGGGAATGACTCCGTCGAGTCAAATATGATGCCTACCGGATCCATGCTCACGTTTGAAACGTCACACAAACGCCCAGAAGCCCTGGGAGATGATGGTTTTCAAACTTCCCATAGGATTTCGCATTACGATGTGGAGAACATGAACCTTTTGCCCACCAAAGAGAAGCCCGAACTGAACCCCGTGCTCAGCGCTCTAATTAATGAAGATGTTATGAAGAGCATAGAGGCCAAGCGTGCCATCGAGGAAGCTGAATTGGAAATCGTTAAATCTGAACTGGAAGCAGCAGAGAATAAGAAGCAAATGGAGGCTGATGAGGAAGTTGGGCCTGAAAAAGATGTGTTAACTACTGAAATACCTCTGATATTGACCACAACAACTCCCATGAAAAAGGCCGAGCTAGATAAGGACGATGAAATAAATGTAGGCTTTGTAGATCAAGCAATTGCCTTGGATACAGCCGGTACTGAAAACAATAAGAAGTCCCGCATCGAAATTAAAAAGGGGCCAAATGGTCAAGATTATGAATATGAGTACGTTTATTACTACGAAGAGGACGACGATGATGCCAAAGCAAAGCCAAGTGAGGCCGGGGACAAGGAGGAGGAAGCCGAGTCTAGGGGAAAATCACGCTACACTAACATTGAACGTAGCACTGCTGCTTCTCCAGTAGACAACAGCTTGGTAAGCGGCAAAGCGAAAGGCCGTTCGTCGAATGTGGAGGAAGATATTGAAACCGAACGCTTGCCCCATAACACGCGCTTCCCCAGCCGCGGCAAGGCCGCTGATGTTCCGCCTACGCCCGCTTTGGACTCCGTCGACTCAGCAGCCGAAAAGAAGAAAATCAGCGTAAAGCGTCCCAGCCTTGAGTTAGTGGACAGTGAAACATTCAACACTGACGAGAAACAAGCCAAAGGATCGCGCAATGCCGAAAACGATGCGAAGTCAGCTATAGCTATCGAACAAGAAATGGCCGCCGCCCAAGCCGCTGCAAAAGAAGCTGAAGAATCTGATGCTCAGAATAAGAAAAATGAAGACGAGCATGATGCAACGAATGATGACGAAGACGTTGAACAGACTACCCCCGCCATGGAAAAGGCCGCCTTCGATCTGTATGCCATCTTAGCCAACGAAAATAATAACATGGAAATGACCACAGACTCGGACGTGGACATCACAACTATATTGCCCGACACTACGGACTCGTACGGCGACGACATGCTCACAACAGTGGTGGAGGAAGAGCCAAGCACCACCACAACCACTACCACGACAACGACCCCAGAACCAACCACCACAACAACAACCACAACTACCACTACAACCCCAGCACCTTTGTTCGGTGGCAAACGCGGTGGTGCCAATGTTCCCGGTCGCAATCGTTTCAAGCTCAAGAGTGGAGGAACGACAACTACCACATCTCCTGAACCTCCAGTCGAAAGTCCAAAGACTAGCAAAAGTAAATATGCCTTTAGCAATTATATTATCCAAACCTATTTCTAATTGACATATATTTCTATAGATCGCTTTTCACGTCCATCCATCGGTGGCCGCCCACGTCTAGGTGCTAAAACTACTGCTGCCCCAGCCCAAGAGGAAAACCATGAAGAGGAAGTCTCCGTGAAGGAAGTGAAGCCAGTCAGCTCTGGTTTTGGCCGCAATAAGCGTAAGCATACTGACTCTCCTTCCCTCTGCATAAAATTTCCCCAAAACTTACACTTTATATTCTCATTGTAGCTCGCAATCGTTTCAATCTCCGCGGCAGTACTACAACCGAAACACCTGCCGCTAAATCCGATGACGCCGCAGAAGAAGGTGTTTCCAGCACGACCTCACGTTCACTTCGGGGTCGCCCAACGCTCAATCTGCGTGGCCGCAGCCGCACTACCACTACAAAGGCGCCACCAGCAGATGATGAAGCCGCCAATGATAGTGAAAATAGCGTTGACGAAAAACCAGCTACTCCTGCCCCAGCCAAATCATCGCGTTTCAATTTGAACCGGGCAGGTGGCCGTTTGCCACCACGAGGTAAACTGGGACGTACCACTGAAGCCCCTGCGACTGCTGATGACTCTGCAGCCGACAGCAGCCATCATAATGACGTTAAGGGGGAAGGAGAAGAATCTAATGATAAGCAAGCCGATGAAACACCATCAGCCAATGTGGGCGGTTTGAATCGCCTGAAAGGTCGTCCACGGTTAGGTGGCTTACACAAGACTGACAGCCAGAAACCAAAAGCGGCACCAGCGCCCGCACCACCACGCAAGATCAATCCTCTGCTGGCAAAGAAGCGTTTACAGTTAGGCTCTTCTACAACTGGTAAGTTATATTTACTGAAGGTTGACCAATAACCTGTAACATTGCATTCTTTTCACAACTACAGAAGCCGCACCGGCAGAAGAAGCAGAAGCAGCATCCTCCGATGAATCGGACGCCAATGAGGAAGCCGCTGCAGCCACAAATGATGAAAACAAAGAGGAGGTTGCAGAAGAAACCGAAACTACCACCAAACAACAAGCCCGCGGTTTGGGACTTTTGGGACAAAGAAGGCGCTTGCCCCTGAGAAAGCCAGGGACTTTACTGTAAACTATCTCACGTCCACTCTCACTCACGCTTGCTGAGTACTCAAAACTATGAAATGCTCATATCTTAATTACTTCTATCCTTACTATGTATGTATGTAATTTAATAAAGGCCACCAGTCCGATTCCGAACCCTTTCCCTACTCCTTGCCAGAATATACCTGCCCTACGTCTCCCACTTTTCACATTCCCCCTCCACAGTTGCAGCAGACAACCACAATTCCTGGAGTGTCTGCGAAAACTTAGGTAAACTTCTTAAACAAACACAATATGAAAGCGGAAATTTGTTTCTTCAAATCGAAATGATTTTAACTTTAAGTTTATTAAATTAGGTATGAAACACAAATCCTTATTGAATTTTTGCGATATGTATGTATATTTTAAAATATTTGTTATAAAACAGTGTATGTAATTCCGATGAATAAAACATGAACAATTACGCGATAATTTACATTAGACGACCTGACTTGGTTTTCACTGTGCTCAAGGGATTACTTTGCTGCTCTGGTTCTGATTGGGTTTTAATTGCTGATGGCATTCGCCGTTTTCTTGAATGATATAAATTGAATTAAAGGCTAAGTGCAATCGCCACACGCTCTCACGCAATGGCATTCGACACTACAGAACATTCGCGCATTCTATTGAGGTTCCTGGCTTGGGTGGGTCTTTGGCACCATGGGTCCAGCTATCGCTTACCGCCTGTTGTCACAAGTCTATTGATACATGTTCCGTTGACATTTACCTACACCGTTCTGATGTGGGTCGATGTGGTCAATAGCTCGGATTTGGGTGATGCCATGGACGTTCTGTATATTGCGCTCACGGAAACTGCACTAATCGTGAAGCTGGTCAACTTGTTGGTGCACATGGACTCTGCGAAGTCTTTATTCAACGAGTGGCAGACAAATTCTCTTTTTCAATTGCAGTCTGTACAGGAAAGCCGCATGTGGAGACCGCCCTTTAAAGTGTTCCGACGTATTGCATTGATATACATATCGGGCAGCGTCAGTGTGGTGGGGTCAGCATTTGCCGCCGGGCTGTTCTTAGATACATTCCAGTTGCCATTCCGCTACTGGACTCCGTTTGACCTGCAACAGCCGCAATACTTCTGGTATGCCTACATCTACGAAATGTTGGCGATGCCAGTCACTTGCATCGCCAATTGTACCCTGGACATGTTTCAGTGCTACCTCATGAAACACCTGGCAATGTGCTTCGAGGTAATCACAATGCGTCTGCAGGGTCTCGGTGCCAGTGGATTAGAGGGCAATGCAGATACCAGCAAAGCTCTGATTCAGATTATACAATTTGATCAGATTGTCAGAAGGTACCTACCATTCAGTAGGGTGAACACACTCATATAGTTTTTTTCCGTAGAATGTCCAGGCAGTGCGAGCGGATTGTGTCGTATCCTATTTTGACCCAAATTCTGTTCAGCGCTCTGGTTCTATGCTTCAGTCTCTACCGCTTGCAGAATGTTGCCTTCCTAGAGGATCCTGGCAACTTTATATCGGTAGTACTGTACGCCGGCTGCATGGTTCTGCAGATATTTCTGCCGTGCTATTATGCCAACGAGCTGACGGTGCAATCGGCTCGTCTTCTAGGTGGTGTCTATAACTGCAACTGGATAGAGATGTCGATATCTAACCGCAAGACGATCTTATCGTATATGATATACCTAAACAAACCTATCGTACTCCACGCCGGAAACTTCTTCGCCATCGGTTTGCCTGTATTCAGCAAGGTAAGTGAAAATCACCTCTTCCAATAAATTCCCCCTCAATCGTTGACTGCAGCTTTCTTTGTTTAACAGACCATGAACAACGCTTACAGTTTCTTCGCTCTGTTGCTTAATATGGACATTGATTGAGTAGGGAATGGATCGCAGTACAGCTGCTGTTTGCAAAGCTTTTTAAGTTGAAGCTCGGGGTTCATGCCTACGCTTTACTGTACACTATTAATAAAGTTAATGTTAACACAGCTTATACCCCAACATCTTAAAAGCTGTTTTTTCTCTGCCTAATCCCAGACACCTGACCCAGGCCATATTCCAGTTGACCGGCTGGTTTCAACGGCTGGTTTGCGTTGTCCAGAGATTTTGTTTGTTTTCATGTGTTTGTGTGTACTCGTATGTGTGTTTATGAGAGGTAGCAACCATGGCGCTTCTAAGTCTGGCACGGATTTTATGGTACAGATTTTATTATTTCACTTTTTACAGCGCTTAAATCACCGAGCGCCTTTTTCGTTATTTCATTGTTTCATTTTTCGAAATTACTACGACCCCGTGAGCATGTGTGAGTGCGCCACAGTACGTTATACATTGTTTTTGATAGAGCAAGTGTTTGGTGGCGATCTACTAAAGTACGAGTACCTGGCTATTGCATAGTCCGTCTTCTAGCTGTTGAGCCGATTGGCAACAGTTGTGTGTCGTTAAGAGTTTGCCTTTAGAATTTGTACGGCAACCTATCGCGCAGGTAGGATTCATCATTTTGTTTCATTAAGGTCCTTGAAATTTTCATGGAAACTTAGCACCTACACCATTGTTCGACCGGTGCTTCGGTGCTACATTCTTCATCAATTACTTTCCTTCCCGCTGTGATTTCGAGTGTTGTTTATTGTTCGACGTCATAGAGATTTTTACGCCTTCGAGGATCGGCAACGTCATAAACATCTCAAGTGGTTATTAAGTAAAATCCATTGTGTGCAAGCCAGCCTCTGTGCCAGGCTCGGTGCGCTAGTCTTCTCGCACAATGGCCATATAACCATTTTATTATGTTGTCGCCCTTAATCCATTGTCTTTTCAAGTGGTTCTTTATTTCACATTCGCCTAAGTAAGATTTGTATTGCGGGCCATCAACAGACCGAACAACAGGCAGGACTGTCCCAAATAAAGGACGGCTGGTCCTTGCTGTCATTGTTGTTGGATTTGGCAGAACGGTGTTATACCTAGAATCAGCAGACAACAGAACACCACACTGCATCGATGCCGTAGTTGTTGCAGCAGTTCACACGATCATTCCGGCCACTTGAAACTTTGCGTGTCACTCACAGCATGATAAGTTAGAAAGGTGGAAATTCTCGCAAGAACGGAAAATCTTGATGTAGCATTAATGAAACACTCATTGATATCCAATTGAAAGTATTTCCCGGCTTAAATTGTCCACAAAAGTGGCGTTATGCACATTATAAACACCCTCTTCGCTGATGACATCACAAGGGAGTGTGCTTGGAAATACCGAAGTGAACAACATTTTGGGCTTTTCACAATTTCCATGTATCATTAGCAATCAACTCATTAGTGAATAACGTAATTACAATATTCGAACCAGTTGCTATGTCAACAAAGAATAGATTTTGCCGTCTGGAAATCGATGCAGATACAAAGTCATCCTCAGTTTATGTCTAAAAAATGGAAATTAAAAACCAATTTTTGTTAAGTCAACATATTTGCAATATAACAACTACGATTAAGAGAGCCTATATTGACACGATAAGTATGTGGCCAAACATATTATTTGCATTTCGTTATAATTCAGCTCATTAAGAACTACTGAGTTTGGTAGTAGGAAAGAGGTGTTTCCTTAAGCATACTGAGTTTTGTAAAATGGTGAAAATATTACAATTTTTGAATGACTTTTTTTATTTATTCAATGTAAATTAGTTAAATATATAAAATGTAAACTAACTGCTGTATACATTTATTGTACCGCGGGGAGAGCGAGATGACATAAAAACAACTCATAATAGCATACTAAACAAATTCTTGTGTTCATCTATCGTCACTGACGGTCCCAATCTTATTTGCACCATTTTTCCGCGTAATTCGCTTGTTGTCGCAGTTTTGTTTTTTATGCATATTGATCAAACCATGGATGTTAGATCGATAATGTCACCGAACAGTTCTGATTAAAAGTGTTCGTATCGTATTTTTTGGTATTATTCAATTACCACGCCCACAATTAGGACATTTCTTTTTGGAAGTTTTGACCAATTTCCCCAAATGCGACACTTGTAGATGTCGCTAAATAAGCGGGAGAACCTTTCGTCTTTTCCAATTTTTCAACAGCCGCGCGCACACTTTTATGTAGTAAAAATATTCATAATCGATGGATTCTGTGTTTTGTTTTTTAATAAATTATACAATTATATAAATTATAAAGGGTGTCCCAACAAGAACGCAAGATTTAAATTTGGCGCCATTCGCCAAATTGTTTGACATTTGAACAATTTTTATTGTTTGCTAGTAGAAGGTACGAGGTTAGTAAAAATGGAGCTCTACACGAATGAACAACGCATTCTCATTGTGAAATTGTTTTACCAAAATGGTGAAAGTTTTACTGCTACAGTTCACAAATTGCGATCAATTTGGGGTCACAATAATGCTCCAAAAGAGTCAACTGTAAAGAGATTAATAGATAAATTTGTCAAAACTGCGTCTGTTAGTAATGTAAAGACAACAACGCGCCTACGACCAGGTCGATCGACCGAAAATGTAGCAGCTGTACGTGATGATGTCGCTCAAACTCCATCCACCTCAATTCGACACCGAGCTCAGCAAATTGGTGTCCCCAAATCCACTATGCAGTGAATTTTGGTGAAAGATTTGCATCTTCCTGCATACAAAGTTCAATTGACTCAGGAACTGAAGCCAGCTTACCATGGACAGCGAAGGGAGTTCGTTAATTGGGTATTGGAGAGACAACATGGAAATGCTGATTTTGCCGATAAAATCATCTTCAGTTACGAGGCCCATTGATGGCTTCTTCAATAGGCAGAATTGTTGCATTTGGGGTGAGGGAAATCCTCGAGTGATTCTCGAGAAGCAAATAAATCCTCAACGTGTCACTGTGTGGTGTGGATTTTGGGCTGGAGAAATCATTGGACCTTTTTTTATGAAAATGAGGCATGTCAAGCGCAAACAGTCAATGGTGTTCGGTATCGTGAAATGATAACCAGTTTTTTCGTGCCTAGAATTAAAGAAATGAATGTGGAGGGCATGTGGTTTCAACAAGATGGCGCCACATGTCATACAGCCAGAGAAACAATTCAATTGCTGCACCAGTCATTTAAATCTTGCGTTCTTGTTTGGACACCCTTTATAAGATGACTAAATTTTTTTTTATAATATTCCCTCAGCTCCAGATTGGCTCTAGAGAGGCTAATAGGTAACTAAAACCATTCATGTAATACTACCATAACAAATGTTAACATTAAAATACTTAATAACAGGAGAGATAAAAAGAACTATGTATGTTAGAAGGAGTTCCCAATTATCTATCAAATATTTAATTGGGTTTTAAAACCTGATAAAAGCGAAGTTTCTTTCAAGTATACCGGCAATTGATTATACTCAAATGGTCCAGCAAATGTAACACGTTGCTTGGTCAACTCTAACCGATAAAACGCGACATTTAAATTCATTGCTTGACGGGTTAATCTTTGGATGTATGATATATTTCTATGAAAGAATGTTGTAAAGACTCCAATTCCGTTTATTGATTTATGGACATAGAACAAAAGTTGTTGTTTGTATAATCCCTTAACATGTAAAACATTTGTGGCATAATCTTTTTTATAAAGAAGATGTACTGAATCTCATAGGTATATTAAAAACAATTTTTAAAGATTTATTGTGTGCCGATTGTAGAGTTTTTAGACAGGTGGTGGACTTACATGCACACACGAAAGGAAGATGCGTCAAATGAAAGTGTATCAGAGACAGATATAACATTAGCTTTAGTTTCACATTTAATTTGTTTTTAAATTTGTACAAAATTCCAGATCCTGACCATATTTTGGACTTTAATATGTGTGAATTTGATGTGTTTATCCCACTACAGATTATAGTTAAGAGACACTCCTAAATAATGCACGCTTTCTGATTCGTATACGATCATATTTGTATCATTAATAGAAAGTTTTGGTTTAAATCTCACGACCTTAGTTTTGCGTGCATTCAAAACTAGTTTATTCACCTTTAGATATTCACATAAAATCGCAGCATCATATTCTATTTGTGTTCGTAGTACTAAAGGATAATTATAATTATAAAGTAAGCATATGAATATGTCGTCTGCAAACATGTATAATTTGCCTTTAAAATCTAATTTTGACAAGTCATCAATATATGATTTACATTTTTTAAATTTTTAAATTAAAATTGGAGGAAATTAACTCCGCCATGAAGGTCCATTTGTTTGTCCGTGTAATGACGTATTACTTTTACAGTAGATTTAGTGTTCAAATGAATTAAAAATATATACTCAAAATTTATTTAAATTCGACAAAAAGCGGTAGCTATAAAAGCAAAATACTTAGCCTGATCGGCCAATACTTACTAAAATATAACAAAAACTAAGCCCGATATTACTAATTTTCTATGTTGACTACATGATATGTGCAAAATTTAATAAAATTTCAATAAAAATAATGGTATTTTAAAGTTTTGGTGATTGACTTTATCTCCTCTTGCGTTAATTATGGCAAATTATGGCTTAAGAGGCGGCTCATTAACCGACAAAACTAACAAATTTAATTCAGTTGACCGAATGTTTGGATAAAGTTGCAAATTTTCGCTAACAGGGCCAAATTAAATGAAATTTCTTAAATTTATCTGCCACTTTGAACATTTCGTTATTTCGATTTCACCACTCAATAATCAAATGCAATCGATTACTCACACACACACACACATGCACAAGTGAATGAGAATAACCGCCTATTGAACATACGAGTATTAGCGGAAGTTGATAGAGATTAAAAAGGAACAATCGAATCGACAAACTTTTAATTTCATTTATTTATTCAGGATTGTAATTTTAAGCCTTAATGTCGATTTGATTAAACTACAATATTACAACGTATCTTTTTCATAATTCAATAACAAATGCATTATACAACTTTACAATACTAATGTTGATTTACAATATGACGGCCTACTTATTAGAATTTTTCGCTTTGTATGTTTTTCTTCCCAAAATGCGGAATTATAACTTTAGTTGGAATTTACAGCTACTCCTTAATATAACGAAAAATTTAATAACATTAAATGGTAAAAATTATTAACGTCAAGTAATCTTTTTTAAGATTTAATTAACTAAGTAATTGAGGTGCTATACAAGTAATAGCTCAAAAAAAAAATGGAAGAAACAACTATAAGTTTACCGATAATCCCGATTTCCCCGTTTAGAATGAAAAAAAAAAACAAAAAAAAAGGATAGCAAACTATCTGACGGCAATATCAAAGAAAAAAAGAGCTCAAGCGGATAATTATAGATAAGGAATATCATTGAAATACGCACGAAGTCTCTTTTTGCAAGTGTTTTGGGATGAAGAAAAAATGTTTGATGTGTTTGGAAGTTTGTTAAACGGCCTGGCTACTCTTACTTGAAAAGATCTGCTCATATAATATTTTGTGTGTTTGAATAATCAATGCGAATTGATCGAGTAAATTTAAATAATTCTGCAAAAAACAGTAGTGATTGATTTTTAATAGAATTAAAAAACAAAAGCAACGAACGAATAACTACAAGATTACGAAAAGAACAGCCTAGAAATTGTATCACAAACAGAGAGAGACACGTGCACAATTCGACGAAGACAGAACACATAACGTATAGTACGATTAAAGGACAGCTGGATTTTCGTTATATTGCTTTGAACTGTACCGGCATATATTTCGATACAATGATTTATATGCGACATTATTAAACCATGTACTAGTTTTCGTTTAACATGAATCGGAATTATTAAATCGGAATTATATAACAGTCGAAGGGTCATATTCACGGGCGAAACTACTCTATCAGAAATCACCACAACCTTGGGGCTGGTCATTGAAAAATACTAAAACAACAAGCAAGTATCTTCATTGCAAAAACTACCTAAATAAGATGTATGAGAAGAAACCGCTTTTAGAACTCCCACTTATTTGATATTGAATCGGCACATCATCTGTAAATTTATGCTTACGCAAGTGTCACAAGCGAGCGAAAACGGACAAACTTGCCAATACAGGGGCTAATCCAGATTCAAAAAATTTACGTTTTACGTTTGGTTGAAAGCAACATGTACAGGGTTGCCCATATTCGACGGACCCATGTTTTTTAAAAAAAATCAAAGAAAAAAATAAAAATTTGGCGGTTGGCAATCTTA
>JAHXMU010013385.1:0-12196 GCA_019455685.1 Philornis downsi
TCATCCTGATAAGATTCATGACACTTGATTCTATTGGTTGGTGGCTAATCGCCCCTCCACAGTGTTGCTTGTGCAGTTAGTACCTCTTCCAGCAAATCATCTAACTTGGTGGTTGTGCTTGCCAACAACCTACCCCGCATCACCGAGTCCCGAAGACCCGACGTGAAGGATGCCTTCAGTTCCTTCTCCAATTCCGTTACTACTATGTCATCTGTCCTACCTTTGTTTGACTCCGCCAGAGTCACCTTTACTGTGCAGGACAGAATTTGAATCCGTCCGGCAAACTGACGAATATCTTCGTCAGATCGCTGATTAGCCTGGTAAATTTCCCTAAGGATGGAATTCAACGACCGCGTCCTTAGGTATGTTACCTTTATCAGTGATAATAATTTCTCCACTGATGTACACGTTCGGTGTCTCGCCGGTTGGTAGGCGTCTCTGTGCAATTTTTGTTTGAGGATGTCGATAAAATCGGTTATCCTATCGCTTGGCACCCCTTTGGCAGCCAACCCACAGTCATCCACAAATTTGTAAACGTCCGTTTAGAGGGTCGGGTATTGTTCACGCCCGAAGGTGGACACCAGTGCCTGCACAGTTTTAACTAAGTCCACAGCCGACATTGTGTCATGGGCATTTCCACTAAACTGAACTTTTCTACTAGCCTCTTCTAATGTTAAGTCCGATTCGGTATTAACCGAGAGGAAGAAAATCTGAATTGAATTGTGTTAGTAGTTATATCAATTGCCTAAAGCTCAATAAATGATCTACAACGTAGCGGACTAAACGTTGGAAGTACTCAATTCTAAACAAAGCAAACCCGTATACAAAGAATCCCTGTGCCATACAGTACATGGATGCCTGAGCACATTATAAATAAAACACAAAGTATTGAATTAACTAATAAAAACCATATTTGCTACCTTTGCCTGCCTCTACTCCTTTGTTGTGAGCAGTGAGTCAAGAAGTTAAAGAAATTTCAAAACAACATTTGCGTTCATAAATTATACCAGCATTTAATAGACAAAGTCTTGTTCTCGGCATCGTCAGTAAATGGATAAAGTCTGATTGATAATTGACGGATACACAGTGCTAAGGCACATAAATAATAATCTGCATTCGTACACATGTGTGCAATTGAAGTTTAGATGTTTCCGTAGATGTTATAACGTATTATTAACCAAAGCAATATACACACATACGCACTCACTGCAAGTGATTAAATACTACTGGTTTTTCGAAATTAGACGACTTGCGAGATATCGCAGCAACAAAGGGAAATAGCACTCAGTCTAGAGCAAAATTAAATTAAAACTTGTGCTATATAAATATAGTCCGCTCTCGCCCACACTCTATATTTACCATGTGTTATCACTAACAAAAATTGGCATCATATACGACGGCGGCAACGAGACCAGCAAGCCTTCACAATACTAACATATTAGTAATATCAGCTGTATAAACAAAGAGATTCGAGAGTGATCGCCTAATTAATAATATATCTAAATAGCCCGCATCCATTTAGGGGAAAAAGCATAAACATAGACGAAATGTTTTCTCTGCGTACGGGGCAGTTTGATTTATGATGTTTTGTTCCTGGCTGGCATACTATCGGTGATTATATTATTACGTATTTAAACGATAACAATATTTGTGGAAATAATACCATTAATGGTCCGCATGTAACTCCCCGTTGGGATTAATATTTTCATTACTAACCAATAATAATAATACACACCAAAAACGGTGCGAAATTGGTACTTTTTTCATTCGTTCTGCATCTGTTGCCTCCACATCAACGGTCTTTATTTATATCATAAAAATCTGTTCTGCCACCAGTGATTGAGAACCAAAACATGTTTCCGTACAGGAAAAATGCAACGTTAGTGCAAAACACATTGACACTCATCAGTCATTTCATTGCTCATTAATGTGTTAATACTTCCCGGAACATAGTTTTCATAGGAAAAAATCCACCGTAAACATTGACCTACATTAATTACTTCAATTTTTGTGATGTAATAACAACAGGGTAAATTGCTGCGACATCAAACTGATTCTCATTCCCAAGTGACAGAACGTACTTACAGCTACGCCCTTACCTATTGGTCACAATAATATGACACCTTAAAAATTATTTGTCACAACATTCATCCCCTCCACCAGGTACGATGCCCGAGTTATAGAAACAACTGCAACCACGACAACAACAACAAACCCACCTAGATTATAGTCAGCATATGTAAAACCCAATAACTTTAAAAAGGAAATGAAATAAGGTCAATCAAAATTTAGCGAATTACGAAATTAATCTTAATCACTTTTGTGTTTAGTTAATAAGTTCATTGTTACGAAAGTAATCAACAGAATATTGAACTCTTGGAGTAAGCACTTTTGTGATAAGTTTCATTGTTACGAAATTAACTAACAGAATATTGAACTCTTAGAGTAAGCACTTTTGTATTTAGATAATAAGTTTCATTGTTAACAAAACTAATCAATAAAGACATTAGTACTTTGGCAGCAGAAGAACATAGTTTGTTTTTTTTTTTCAACTTCCATAACTACGAGGGAACATCGTAAACAAAAGCAACCAGCAACCTACAACCAAGGGAAGGGTCATCATAAAAGAAAAAGCTGCAAAGAAAACCTACAACCATAGAAGGATCATCATAGAAGAAAAAGCTGCAAGGAAAATCTCAAAAGTACGAAGGATCATCGTGGAGAAAAACGTTAATGAATTCAGAATACATTCATCATTTTTTCGTAAGTCAAAAGAGGAAAAGAGGATTATAGGAATAAGTGATAAATACGTGATATTTTTGAAGAAATATAATAATAATAATTATAGAAATAAGCTATAAATTCAAATTTGGAAAACAAAACTACACACATAACTGGTTCGTCAAATATAAAATAATTTACATTTAAAAGATTTATTTTTTTGTGTTACGATCTAAACAAATTTATGTATTTATGAAGACCAGCGATTCTCAAGAGACCCTTCTGTAATCATTTAAATATATGCTTTTGTTTTAAAACACAATAATACTATTATATGAATAGATTTCGCCCCTACAATATTATACCAAGAAACCTTGTTCCAATTCCGGAAGCAGAGGATATGAGTGTTAATCAGGGTAGAGAAAATAATAACGATATGAATTCCGCAAATAACGCCGTTAGAAATATGATGGAATTTTTGAGAGTCCTAGACGCTGTCAAAGATCTTCCAAAATTTAATGGTAACCTTAGATTGTTGTATGACTTCATAAACAATGTGGAGGAAATATTTTCAGTAATAACACCAATTGATGGCACTCCTTTTGCCAGAATGATTTTAAGAGCTTTACGGAATAAAATCGAAGGAGAGGCAAACGAAATACTAAATATTACAGCACAAATTTATGCTGGCAAGACATTAGGAATAACCTAATATTACACTACTCGGACAAACGAAACGAAACTTCTTTAATTAAAGACTTACATATCCTAAAACAAAACAATAAGACCTTGGAAGAATTCTATAGTTCAGTGGTAGAAATTCAAGCCACAATAAATAACCACTTAATGATTCACGAAGTAGGTCCGAATATTATCACTGCAAAAAGAGATTTGTTTGCCAAAATGTGTCTTAACACATTTTTGTCAGGTTAGAGAACCCCTAGGATCATCAATCAGAGCCATGAAACCCGAACCATTACCAGTAGCTTTTTCATACTGTGTAACAGAGCAGAACGTGTTTTACATTAGGCAAGAAATTAGGTACATAATAAGGAAACAAGAAAACTTTAGACAACCGAATGCACAGCAATTCTACCCTCAGCACCAAAAACAATTTTTCATAAGACCAGAACAACACATACAGCGAACTCCTCATATATATTATAACAGACCAAAGCTACCAATTAACCAACCATTCACTAGACCTCAATTACCACACAATTATAATTCATCCACACCTAAACAAACATACAATCGGACAACTACAAATAATCAAAACCAACTTAATAATTCACGACAATCACACTTTAATACCAACACAAACCATCAACCACCTGAACCCATGAATACATACAAGCTCAGGTTACACTCACCTTAGAAATAGCAGTGTACAAACACGAAGATTCCCAAGAGAAATTCACCACATTGAACAAAACTTTGGAAACATTAACACTTTTGAAGACCGTAACGTCCCACACTATATACCTGATTTGGATAATTATAATGAAATTGAGGATGTGTAAAATTTTCAGTTAAATGCCTCCAATATCCAAAGGGATACCTAGACATCAACAAACACGGTATTAACCTTCAATATATAAACATATCTTCTCCTTTTGGACGTCCGCTCCGTTTTTTAATAGATACAGGTGCATCGGCATCTTTCATTAATCCAGAATACACCCAACAATTAGAAATAGAGAAATGTGCACCAATAACGATAACTACAGTTCTTAATAAACACCAATTGAACACGAAAGTAAATATACCATCTTTCATCGAATTTCAAGAAAAGAAAACCTTAGAGTTCTTTATATTTAGGTTTCACAACTACTTTGATGGACTTATTGGACTTAATATACTTACTAAATTGGGCACGAAAATTGACTTGGAGGATAAACACCTAATAACTAGAAATTCCATAATACCATTGCTTTTCAAACCAAATTTAATATCGGGAAAATTCTTAATAGCTCCAAGAACAAAAACTATAATAAAAATACCTGTAGATACCGAAAATGGCGACTTTTTAATCCCCAACATTCTAATTCAACCAGAAGTAACTATTTCAAGTGGCTTATACCTATACAAAGCGGAGAATTGGTACAGCCTAGTAGAGGTTACCAATAAATCAAACTTAAATAAAACCATAATTATTGAAAGCCCATTAAAAACAGACCCTCTCATAAATTGTAACTGCATAGAGGTTAGCAATATTGACTTCGAACAATCTTACAACCACAGTTCCAAATTAATAGAAAATCTTATAATTTGAACCTAGAAGAACGCAAAGCTCTTACAAAAATATGTAGGGCATTTGAAGAGATCTTTCTACAAGAAAATCACCTTACCTTACCTTACCTTCACGAACAAAATTAAACACAATATAATTACCAAAGATGACATTCCTATTTACGCCAAGTCCTACAGATATCCACATATATATGTACATAAAACTGAAGCAAAAAGACAAATTACTGATACGTTAAACCAAGGCATAATACGTGAAAGCTAATCACCTTGGAGTGCACCCGTGGGGATAGTCCCTAAAAAATAGATGCTAGTGGGAACCGCAAATGGCGTTTAGTAATAGATTATAGGAAACTCAATGAAAAAACAATTTCCAACTGATATCCAATACCAAACATTGACGAAATATTGGACAAATTAGGCAAATGCATGTACTTCAGTACATTAGATCTGGCAAGCGGTTTTCACCAGATCGAAATGAACTCAGAGGATATCTCAAAAACTGCTTTCACAGTAGAAGGGGGACATTACGAACTTGTGCGAATGCCATTTGGCCTCAAAAACGCACCCTCAACGTTTCAACGAGTAATGGATTGTGTCCTGAAAGACATAGTAGGAACATCTTGATGATATCATTGTTTACTCAACATCTCTTCAGGAACATATTGAAAATTTGAGAAAAGTCTTTGAAGCGCTCAGAGAAGCCAATCTGAAAATAAAGTTGGACAAATCAGAATTCCTACATAAAGAATGTGCATTTTTAGGTCATATAGTGTATGCCGAAGAATAAAACCGAACCCTGATAAAATATCAACCATTCAAAATTTCCCAATTCTCACAAACCAAAAAGAAATAAAATCATTTTTAGGCTTATTAGGATACTGCCGTAAATTTTTAAAAGATTTTGCTAAAATAACAAAACCATTTACGACATGTCTGAAGAAAAATAAAACTGTTATAATCGACGATGAGTATAAGAGAACTTTTGACATTTGTAAGAGCATTCTAACTAATGACACAATATTGCCGTTCAACCTTACAACTGACGCAAGTAATTTTCCGATACGTGCCATCCTATCACAAGGTCCTATAAGGAACGATAAACCGATTTGCTATGCAATTCGTACACTGACATCATCCGGAACTCAACAATAGAAAAGGAACTTTTAGCAATAGTTTGAACTACAAAATATTTTCGACCATACTTATTTGGTCATCGTTTCAGAATCATAACTGATCATAAGCCCTTGACGTGGATAATGAGCCTAAAAGAACCAAACTCAAAATTAATACGTTGGCGATTGAAGTTAGATGAGTATGATTACGAAATTATGTACAAAAAGGGTAAGCTTAACGCTAATGCTGATGGACTTAGCCGAATTAAGTCTGACCCTACAGAAAACCGAAATATTAATTCTTTTGATACACTTTCTGACCATCGTACTTCAGGAAGTACTATTCACTCAGCTGAAGAAAATTACAACGATGGAATACCTATTTCGGAAAAACCAATTAATGACTTTAATTTACATAATGAAACTACAGCAATTTACACCGATGATGCATCTTTTCGTATTATATCAAAATGTATATGCGAAACACTTTGCACAGAGCAAAGTTTTCCGTTTGGTTAGATGTACTGATATGGTAAAAGACATTAGAGAAAATGATCACCAGGACAAAATCATCCAAGACTATCACGAAAATAACAACCATAGAGGTATAGAGGAAACATTGGATCATCTTAGGCGAATACTTTTTTCCATAAATGAAATCGAAAATAGTTCAGACAATAGACAACTGTGTTTCATGTCAAAGATTGAAGTATGACAGACACCCTCCCCTACACCTGTTAAACCATTAGATATAATATATATAGACATTTACACAATAAACGCGAGAAATATTTTAACTATCATAGATAAATTTTCGAAATTAGCCGCCGCGTATACTTTAACAGCAAGGAATAGTCTTTGCGTAATTAAATCTTTTAAACACTTTATGAGTATGCATGGTATACCAAATCAAATTGTTTGCGATCAATGAATTGAATTTAACTCAAATATATTCAAAGATTTTTGTCAACAATATCAGATTAACTTACATTTTATCTCTTTTCAACACTCAAATAGCAACGCTCCTGTAGAGAGACTTCATTCAACGCTAACCGAAATATATAGACTAATAGTAGAGAAAATTAAGGATAAGAAGCTAGAAATGGATCATGATGATATTCTAGCAGAGACCCTCATAACTTACAATAATGCAATCCATTCTTCCACAAAATTAACACCTTTTCAACTTTTCTACGGGAGAACCTATAAAATCGACCGTCAAATCACATTCAACAATGAACACCAATACCTTTCCAAGATAAATCAATTTCAAACTCAATTATATGGCTCCATTAGAAACAAACTGCAAACCGATACCGACAAACGCATAGAAAAACTCAATACAAATAGAGATGAACCACTAGATTACAACGAAAATGACTATATTTACAGGAAAGAATGTAGGAGAAACAAACTAACACCAAGATTTTCTAGACATGAAATAAAACAAAACAACAAGGCAACATTATTAACTACACAAAACAAAAAACTACACAAATCAAAAATTAGAAAGAGAAAAGCTTGAAAACTAAAATAATTTATATATATTTCAGATAATACACGCACAAATATTAAACATACAAAATTTAACCGATACACAAGGTTTGGTACAGATAAAACTGGGAACAGCTAAAACAATAACACATTACACCAACACCATTACACATCATAAAACTTAAATCATATAGTCGCAATATTCTGAAAATTGAAGAATCCTTGAAGCATTTCATACCCTCACATTATAACAAAGGATTGCTAGAAATTACAAAGTATAAACTAACGGATCTCAAAAACAAATTAAACATAACAACGCCTAAATATCGAAACAAAAGAGAATTATTTAATGGTATTATTACAGGTAACATGGACAACAACGACGCATCCCGCATTAACGAGGCAATATTTAATTTGACATCAAAATTACAGACAGAAACAAATAAACAAAGTATACTTAACACCAAAATTATTGAAAGAATAGAAAACATTACAAACCACATAAACAACGAACAAGATATAATAGTGCAGTCATTGCAACACTCACAAAATAGAATTCAATCCAATTCCAAACTTATTAACGATATTCAATACTTGAACCAAATCAACTGTCATATAGAACTATTATCAAATCATATTGCAAGTATTTCCGATGCAATGACCTTATCCACTCTCAAAATTATGCCAAAAATGATTTTAAATTTGGAGGAACTTAAAGAAATCGAAAACAATCTGGAAAACCAATCTATTAAAGTAGACACCATAGAACGCCTGTATGAATTACTACAGTTACAAACCTACTATAACAACACAAATATTATTTTCAATATTCTGATTTCTCATATCCCTCACGATCAATACACAATTTCCCACACAATCCCCATACCAATTAATAAAACAAAAGAAATAATAATAAAACCGTATACAATTTATAATAAGGAAGAATTCAGTATTTTGACAATTTATGTAAGAAAATTGAGAATCTGTATTACTGTAAAGAAAGTCTACAACAAGAAACAATAGACAAATCTCCATGCTTTGGCAAAATTGTGCACAGTCTAGAAGCTAATTGTAAATTAAATGATGTAGGCGAGATAGTGAAAGTCTCACAACCTGAGCAAGGACTCGTGTTGACAACAAACTTACCGCCAACAGAAATAAAGACATCATGCGGTTCCAAGAAATATACAGTTGAAGGCAACTTATTAATACATTTTGCAAATTGCGATCTGGTCATCAACGATATCACCTATAAGGGTAATCCAAATATATATTGGGACAATTTTTTCTTAAACCCATCCAGAGAAATAAATATTAAACCTTTATCTACAATGGAAAGTTTAAGTATACCCAAACTTAGAGTATACCATTTAAAAAATAAAATATAATATAATAAATAAAAATAAATAAATAAATATATAAAATAAATAAATATAATAAAATAATTGGTACAATTATCGTCTCCGTAATCAAAAAGAAAAGAACAAAATTCGTCGTAAAAGAAATTCCTACAACAAACATAGTCGCTTCTAACCAGCAATACTTTTGGCCATCGCTCCATACTAAGGGGGAGGAGTTATAGAAACAACTGCAACCACGACAACAACAACAAACCCACCAGCAAAACCATCTAGATTATAGTCAGCATATGTAAAACCCAATAACTTTAAAAAGGAAATGAAATAAGGTCAATCAAAATTTAGCGAATTACGAAATTAATCAACAGAATATTAAACTCTTAGAGTGAACACTTTTATATTTAGATAATAAGTTTCATTGTTAACAAAATTAATCAAGAAAGACCCTTGCCCTTGACGTGGATAATGAGCCTAAAAGAACCAAACTCAAAATTAATACGTTGGCGATTGAAGTTAGATGAGTATGATTACGAAATTATGTACAAAAAGGGTAAGCTTAACGCTAATGCTGATGGACTTAGCCGAATTAAGTCTGACCCTACAGAAAACCGAAATATTAATTCTTTTGATACACTTTCTGACCATCGTACTTCAGGAAGTACTATTCACTCAGCTGAAGAAAATTACAACGATGGAATACCTATTTCGGAAAAACCAATTAATGACTTTAATTTACATAATGAAACTACAGCAATTTACACCGATGATGCATCTTTTCGTATTATATCAAAATGTATATGCGAAACACTTTGCACAGAGCAAAGTTTTCCGTTTGGTTAGATGTACTGATATGGTAAAAGACATTAGAGAAAATGATCACCAGGACAAAATCATCCAAGACTATCACGAAAATAACAACCATAGAGGTATAGAGGAAACATTGGATCATCTTAGGCGAATACTTTTTTCCATAAATGAAATCGAAAATAGTTCAGACAATAGACAACTGTGTTTCATGTCAAAGATTGAAGTATGACAGACACCCTCCCCTACACCTGTTAAACCATTAGATATAATATATATAGACATTTACACAATAAACGCGAGAAATATTTTAACTATCATAGATAAATTTTCGACATTAGACATTAGTATTTTGGCAGCAGAAGAACATAGTTTGTTTTTTTCCAACTTAATAAACTAGATTATGTTAACTCCCTCATCGTTACAACACCTCTCCCGCTTCTTCAGCACTCTTCGACGCGTTCCTCATCGGCGGTTATAGTGGCACACTTAATGCCAACGTTGTACTTCTTCACGGCTTCGACACAAAATAGTAACCTTGTCGTCGGTTTTATCACGATTTTCCATGCCCAAGTCGTAGGTGTGCAACTTAATGGATGACCAAATGATGCGGGTCATCTCATCACCCAAAATGTCAACAACGGGACCAGCATAAATTTTAGTTGTCATTTATATATAGGTATATTTTTTTTTTCTTTTTTATCTCAACTAGTTTTTACTGGGTGATTAAAATTTCAAAGAATGAACTTTTTCTCAAACGCAATCGACAAGTACATGTACCGGATGTACTGAGTTATCTCTCCATTTTGTTCCCAAGAAGTACCGATTTATCTTTCTGCTTCACCTTCGGATGCCACCGTCGTTTCCCAGAATGATGATGTTTAGCGCGGGGTGGGAATGTTATAACTCCCTATATCTATAACAACATGCTTAACTATGGTATTATTCTACAGGGTTGCCCATATTCGACGGACCCATCTGGCGACGCCATAACTTTTGACAGAGATGTCAGATCGCTTAATGACATACCGCGTTTGAAGCGTCAGTCCAAGCAGATTTTTACCATGGAACAATACACGCCACGCGAGCGCTCTGAAATAGTTGAAATTTACATTCAACAGAAGAAGTCAATTGTGAAAACTCAACGTGCTTTTAAAATATTAAAAAATGTGAGAAGTGCGCCTTCTAAGAACACCATTAAGCGTTTATACGAAAAATTTTCGACTGGTGAGGCTCTTTCTAATCTGAAGAGGCCACATAAAAGTCGACCAAGGCGATCGGCCGAGAATATCGCTGCCGTACGAGCCAGTGTTGAGAGGTCCCCAAGAACATCCCAAAAACGCCGTTCTCAGCAGTTGGGCATGGCTCGGTCCACTTTACAACGGATTATTCGCGTTGATTTGCATTTGTTCAATTCAATTGACGCAGATTGTTGCCTGCGGACAAGCCTCGTCGATTGGAATGGGCCCAACGAGTGATCGAAATGGCCGATGATGACGAGCAATTTTGGAACAAAATTATCATGTCCGATGAAGCCCATTTCACATTGAATGGGACCGTAAATAAGCAAAATTGCCGTATTACTGAAAATCCTCAGGAGATTCAAGAATTGCCTCTTCATGACGAAAAAGTCACAGTTTGGTGCGGCTTTAGTGCGAAAACGGTCATTGGGCCGTTTTTCTTCCAAAACGAAAATGGCCATGCTGTTACCATCAACCAGGAGCGTTATCGCGACATGATGACCAATTTTGTGATGCCAATTATTCGTCGAAAGCGTATGAGGCAGTTCTGGTTTCAACAAGACGGCGCTCCACCGCACACAAGTCGCATAACAATCGATTTTCTGAAGAATTTGTTTCCGGGCCGTTTGATGTCGAAAAGTGGTGATTTGGACTGGCCACCGCGTTCGCCCGATTTGACGCCCGCTGACTTCTTCTTGTGGGGACATTTGAAGTCAAAGATTTACGTTAACAAGCCAAGGACCGTAGAAGAGCTCAAGGACAACATTCGTGAAGAAATAGCCGCTATTCCGGCCGAAATGTTGGCGAAAACGATGGAAAATGCTGCAAAAAGGGCACAATACGCCATCAACGCCAGAGGCGGCCATTTGAGAGATATCATATTCAAAAATTGATGTAAACAAATCTACTTGGAACAAATTAAATGAATAAGATTGCCAACCGCCAAATTTTTATTTTTTTCTTTGATTTTTTTTTAAAAAACATGGGTCCGTCGAATATGGGCAACCCTGTATTTACTAAGGTACACTATATACTCATGCATAATTCTTATCCATACCAAATTCTTATATTTATTTACTACCTATACAATAACAATAAATTGAATAGAATGAAAGAAAAAATAATTATGAACTTAAAATGTAAAATAAGAGAAAGAATACACTTTTGATGAATCTAAAATATAATTTTTAACTATTTATGCGATGCAACTTCA
>JAHXMU010013420.1:0-13294 GCA_019455685.1 Philornis downsi
GTCTGGCCCGTTGATGAATAAATGATTTGTAGTATGTTTATAATAAAAATAAAAAAATTACTATATATTTGTTTAATGCGATAAATATCAAAAAATAATTGTTAAAAATTATTTACATAAATATTGTTATGGTTACGAACAATATTTATATAAATTTCTGTTTGAAAGAAGCATTGAAAATCCATTTTCTCCTTTCTTATCCATTTTATTACTTGTTTCCATACTATTTCGGATAACCAAAATAACCAATACTTTTGACATCCCTCAAAAATTGCCAGTTGTTTGCTAATATTCCATAAATAGTCTTTTCCAAGTGTTCGTACTGAAAATGCGGTGGAAAAGGCATCTCCTCGAAGGCCAAAATTTCAACATTTCCTTTGTCATTGCCCACAGCTGCAGAATTGCCACAAAGTGATAATCTGAAATGGGTTATGCAAAGCTTTAGCTAAGTTAATAAAATTTGAACTAACCATGTTTACTTTAGTGTAGTGTAATAAGCTTTATCATCTATCCTTGTTGAGGATGCCGGTTTTAGGACACTTCTTTTCAAATCCCAAACATCGACGGCATCTCGATGTAGCGCCACTATAATGGATGAATGCACTTTACTCCAGCAAGCAGTGCATACTGGACTCATGTGATATTTTAGCGTTAGCAATGGCTTGAATATCCCCAGTAACCAGATGCGTATACACCTATAACGGAAGAACAGGAATACAGCAAATATTTACAATCCTGATGATCGCCAAATACAAAAAAAAAACCAAGACAAAACACGAAGGAAAAAAGAACAAACGTTATAAGGGCCAAGATTTAAAGCTTTATACCAGAAATGTTCGATCTCTTTGCAGAGTCCATTTAGGAGACGCCATAGATAGCTCAAGCGTCAAAACTGCGACAGCTACCACAGCAGCTGCCACGAAAGAAAGTCACGCATTCAGCTGTAATTGGCAAAACTCAGGAACTTAGAAACTTTTTCCCATTGACGCATGTCCCTGCTAAAGATGGTGTCATAACTATATTTAATGAGAGGGTACTTATTAATAAAACTAGGATAAAACTAGATAGGGCGACCAAGACTCCGTTGGAAAGACCAGGCTTTTGAAGTACTATCGAAACTTGGTGTGACGAATTGGAGGAGAAGCGCAGAAGATCGAAGCGTTTGCAATTATTTTCTACGGGCGACGTATAATAGATAAGATATGTCTATTCCAGTCGCCACCTAAGAAGAAGAAGAAAGGATAGACATTCCTTGCCTAACAGTCAGAAAATTCATTGTATATAATAAAACCTCATATAACGGACTTTAACCGATTAGTACCGCTACGGCAAAGAGTATGATTAAAAGTGGGACCAGATTCCCATACAAAGATATCCAAAACCTTATACACGATCCTCTGAATGAAGATGCGTGAAACCAGATTTATAACAAGGTAACAAATTTAAGACCTACTGTACAATGAACGTGCATATTATCCGACTGATTATCATTTGATCGCAACTATGGTAATCACGAGATTAAAGAAAACAGGGACCACAGTTCAGCAAGCGCAAAAGAGGCTTCATATCGCAAATCTACATACCCTTAATATAGCCATGATCTAACAAACTGTCTGTCTTCTGTTGTTATAGTAATTGTGTTAGAAATCTTTTACGAGAGCGGTCCCAAAACTTGCCGACTTGACGCATAAATGGTGCCTGTAGTTTGAAACAAATTATTTTGGTAAAAAATGACAACCTTATAAAACACATGTTTTACGTTTCAAGACGCCACGTTTTTAGTATTTTTATTTTAGCCATCAAAAGTAAACGATCTTAATGAATTTTTTACACATGAAAAAAATTGGTCACCGTCATGTTAGTCAATATTTCCAATTGGAAGGTCTCAGTCCAACCAATTTTTAAGACCGAGCTAGATTCTAGCCCGGGGGAGTTTGCTTCTTTGTTTACGACTATAAAATGTTGGTTGGCAGAGTTTAAACGAGGTCGTACAAGCTGCTAAGATGAAAACCATAGTGGTCGACCAATTGAGGTGTCCACGCCAGATACGGCTGAGAAAATCCCCAAAATGGTATTGGATGATCGTCCACTGAAGCTGCATGAATTAACTGAAATGATAGGCATTTCAAAAAATGCTACACATCTTTTATTGACCGAAGATTTGAAGATGTGACAGCTGTGCACATGATGGGTGCCGCGCTTGCTTTCAATTGAGCAAAACCGAAACCCAGGAATTTGGCTGAATTGAAGCAGTCCATTAAAACAATAATTGAGGCGATCCCAACTTCAACCCTTCAGGCCTCAATGAATCATTTTCCAATTAGGTGTTGCAGGGTCTCTCATCTTCAATACCAATTTAGTTATATAAAATAAAATTGAATTTTCTAAACAATTTTCTAAACAATAAAAAAAGTATAAATGAAAATACATTGGTTAAAAAAATTTATAATATTTAAATTTCTTATTGTGGCACAATTGGTGCGCCACCGTGTATTTTAAAATAATCCTAAATTGGTTCTGATCCAGAATATTTAGCTACCGCCGATAATTAGGTAAGAACTTAACATAAAACGTTCTTAAAATTGAAATATCTCTCTCCATGTACTTTTATCCCCCAAAAACCCTATAATAGAGTTTTTAAATACCAATATTTCATTGGCTATAAAGCTATTTCTTGAACTAGTCAGGCAATCAGCCATACTCGTAATATTCTTTTGAGATTCTATGTAATATCATTATGGGTTTCTTAACTTTGAAAGCTTCATTAAAATCATTCCAAGCTTAGAGAAATCTTTTTATACCTATAACGTTGTATCTCCGCTGGATATTTTGAAAATTCCGATATTTTAAAAGGCTTTTGAAAAATATGAAATTCGTACAACTACGTGGTCGGTCCCAAAACTAGCCGACCTAACAAGGAAGATAGAAAAAATTTGGAAACATTTTCATTATTTTTCAGCATAATCTCCTTTTAGCTCGATATGCATTTTCAGCGATATTCAATAGCTTCTGTATTCTGTTTATAGTAAGAACTATCAAATTGCTTAAAATAACCATCAACCTCAGACTCCACCTCCTCATTTTTAGCAAATCTTTTACCACTGAGCCATTTTTTTTTTTTTTTAAGTTTGAAAATAGAAAATATTCCGGAGGAGCTAAATCTGGTTAATTCATTCATTTTGGTCATCACAACAGTAGATGTCTGATCCGGGGCATTGTCTTGATGAAACAAGGCATTCTTTTTCGCCAAATGCGACCATTGTTCCATAATTTCACCACACAAAACGTTGCAATAAATTAACATAAAATTCGCCGTTGATGGTTTTTCCTTTCTGAAGATAATCAATAAAAATAATTCCATGCACATCTTAAAAAACAGACGCCATGGCATTTCCTGCAGATACAGCCGCCTTCTACTTCTTAGGACTCAGGCGTGAAGTAGTGGATCCACGTCTCATCCATGGTTATAAATCGACGCAAAAATTCAGCTTTATTGCGGCGAAACATCACCAAACACTCTACTACAACATCTTCACGACGCTGTCCTTGCTCTATTAAAAGCAGGCGCAGCACCCATCTTGGGAAAAGTTTTCTCATCTTGAAATCTTCGGTCAACAAACGATGTGTAACATTTTCTAAAATGCCTATCATTTCAGCTAGCTCACGCACCTTCAGCCGACGATCGTCCAATACCATTTTGGGGACTTTCTTAACCGTGTGTGGCGTGGACCCCTCAAATGGTCGATCACTACGGTGTTCATCTTGGCAGCTCGTACGGCCTCATCTAAACTCTGCTACCCAATATTTTACAGTCGTAAACAAAGGAGCAAACTTCCCCAGAGTAGAATCTAGCTTGGCTTCAATATTAGTTGGACCTTGGAGACCTTTCAAGTGGAAATATTAATTAACATGACGGTGACTAATTTTTTCCATGTTTACAAATTCACTGAGATCGTTTACTTTTGAGGCATCCTCAAATAAAAATACTAAACAACGTGGCGCCTTGAAACTTAAAACATGTGTTTTGTAAGGTTATGACTTTTCAACAAAATAATTTGTTTCAAATTAATGGCGCCATCTATAGGACTAAGCAAATCAAAACCGAAATGAAACTGGACTTTCGTGAAGGTCCTTGGTGATTATCTTTCTCTCCTTATAGACATATTTGGCAAAAACCTTAATAAATAAAACTTAAATTTCTTTGATAAATACGTCCAACTCGTTATCTTGTATTACCACTTTCATTTTTGTGATTTGAGAAAGAGCAAAAGGCATGAATGTTAATAAAAAATGTTGCTTAACAAATAAAATGTTTTCCTTTCTTGATGATACATTCAAAATGTTGGTTCTATAGGTAAATATTCCAACCGAATAACTGACACTAACTGCAAAAAGAACCATTGTTTCGAGTTAATTTCCACCACAAGTTCCATCATATATACCCACCAAACTCTCTCGTACTCACCAATCATTACCACACGTTAGATATAATTTCGGTGACCATGGTGAAAATTCCATGTGACTAATGCCGGCCTCATGAAGTTGCAAAACCTCCAGTTGTTGATTAGGATAATTGGTCGAACATTTATGGCGGCATCCTTCATCTGTTAACACATAATACATATCCTTTTGCACCGGATCCAAACAGATGTGTAGACCCTGAGGATGACGATTCGCCTCCAAGATATAGGGTTTATTTTCCAGTATTAAACCCTCGACATTACCGTCAACTCGACCTAGTTTCATTAGAGGAAATCCCAGTAGATGTGGACTATTGACGATGGTATAGCGCGTAATGGAGCCATCTCGTGTCAACACCAGGAATGGTTCAATTTCATATAGCTTCGTTTCATTGATATTGTGGGGTAACCATTTAATGGATGCGATCGGTTCACAGGAAGGTGAAGTTACACGCTGTGACATCGCTATCTGAGGCTGATCCATATTACTAATATCATAAACATAAACAGACCCGTCATATAAACCAATAGCCAATAGCTGAGGAACATAAGGTGAAAATTCCACTGATTGCACTGGGGCTTTAAAGTAATAAATCCTTTCAGGGTTTACAGGGTTTTTAATATTCCATATGCAAACACAACCGTGTTGTGGTATCGAACCAGAGACGGTGGCAAATGTGCCATAACTCACTGCTAAAATGTCACCATTGTTGGGGCACCAACTCATATCGGACACAGCTTTGCAGTAAACAGATGCTAACGAAATACTAAATGTCCACAGCAACTCGACACGATAACGATAACGCACCTCCAAAGCCAACGGATCCGGCTTAGACATATTACGAAAACGTCTCTGTTGATCTTCGAAATTATTGCCGGCCAAAATACGCATGGTTAACATTAGAGCCAACTTGAATTGGGGCGATTTATTGATATCGATAAATTGATCTACGCCTCTCACTTTATAGGTGGTCACTTCCATCTTCTGTGCGCCATCCACATCGAGACTTTGTGTGGTCTTCTCCAAATCTTTATAAGTATCGAACATTTCAAAATTTGACACATATGATCCAATATGACTCTTGGCTATGGAATCGGTATTTATGCCGCGTGTTTTGGTGAGAACACGTGTCGTTTGTGTCTCTACAGGAAAACAGGTGCGTTTGCGTCCCGCCCCTTCAGTTAAATACTCATAACGTCGGTTGTCTTCCTCTACTAGACGGCCTTCTTCAGTATCTTTCAAGGCGGTGGTGCTGCGTTGTTCGAATAAGACGATATCCGATGTTTTCTTAAGCGTAATTTTGATGAAGGGATTCATGCGCTGCGCTGACGGTTTATGCTTCACACTGGGCACAAGGGGAGATACATCGGGTTTTATGTCAATGGCTATTTTGCATTGTTTTATCTGGAAAAAATAAGATTTTGTTCTTAAGGATATCACTCAGTGAAAATAAATATTTTGAAAAGTTAGAACGTCCTATAAAATACACTTTAAAACTGTACGATATAGTTAAAAAAAATTATTATTTTTCCAATAGATGACTCGTGTTGTATAAGTGCGATCTGGTTACGTCAGATGGCGTTGGAAATATAAGATTTCGCTTTCAAAAAACTACTCAGACAATTTTGTGATTGCTTAACTCAATGTTGTTTGAGCATGCATTAAATATGGGCACTAGCAAAGAGCGAATACGCCGTATTATTTATACATATATATATTTTCTTTTGATAAAAAAGAAAACACAAGACTGGAAACTAAAATGTGAGTGTATGATTCTGATACCGTAATAGTCAACCACGTGGAGTTTTGGTTTCATCGATTCCGTTCCGATAATTTTGATGTCAAGAATGCAGAGCATTGGAAGGCCAATTGATGAAAATGTCGATAAAATAATCAAAGTCATCAAGTTGGACCATCATACAACCACTATTTCGATTACTCAGGAGCTATTTATTACATAAAAATCCGTTTGGAACAATATGAATAAGGCTGGATACAAAAAGAAACTCAATTTACGGGTATCATACATGTTAACACAATAAAAACCTCAAGGATTACATTTACCACTGCGAATCGCTGCTGAATTGCAATAAAATCAACTCATTACTGAAGCTGATGGTTACTGTTGAGGAAAAGAGGTTTACTGACGACAACTTCTAGCGAAAACTGTTGTGGTCGAAGCATAGCGATCCGGTGCAAACGGTGGTCAAAGCAGGATAGACTGTAAGGAATGTTTTTCTATATATGGGAATATCCATTTAGTGCTTTCAAAACTGCCAGTCTGACAAGGCTGTCAGCTGTTAAATACCTGTTACCTGAAGTGTTATTTATTTAGTGAAAGGTATGCCAAACTTATTACAAAAGTAACAGCAAGAAGACTACCTGATCACTGTACCTATAGTGTTCATCAGGCCGAAATTTTGGCCATTAAGAAAGTGGCAGAACGGCTGAGATATAACGTCCTCACCACGGTGGGGATTAACACATTCTCTGACAATCAAGTTGCTATTAAATCCCTGGATTCTGTCTTCCTGAACTCAACATCAGCCCTGAATTGCCGCAGACCTTTTAACGAGATAGCTCAGCATTTCAACATTCACCTTATGTGGGTGCCGGGCCACAGGGACATACCATAGAACTGCAGAGCAGACAAACTGGCAAGACTAGGGACAACCTTACCGACTATAGCCGAGTTGGAGTCCGTCGGCATGCCTCCAGCCACTTGTAAGCTCCTACTGCCAGATAGAACATATTTGGTAGCAAAAGATAGGTGGGCGTCTGTCCGAGGCTATAATCAATCCAGACAGATGTGAGCTCGCCTAGATTTGAAGCGTTCACACAAACTGCTGTTGCTATCAAGACCCGACGCCTCATTACTGTCTGATTAGAAGACACACAGTGAGACTGAAGGTTGCGACTAGTAACTTCTGCAGAAGCTGTAGCGATGAAGAGGAGGAGAAGTCAATAGAACAACTTCTCTGCAATTGTTCCTGGCCCTGGCGAACAGGCGGGGATCGACACTTGGCTATTATTTCTTTATGGACCTAGAAAATCTGGACGGTATAGATATTGTCCGACTTAAGAGCTTCATGGGACGCTCAGGATGGTTCAACGAGGGAAACTAGGGACATCCATATCTCTAGTTTCCTTGATATCACAATGGACTATGTAGTCGAAGTGAGTCTGTCTATTCAGACTGTCACAGTGACCTAAGCTAACCTATTACAAAAGTAAGGCTACAAAAGTGGGCTTTCTATCGAACAAAATTGTCTTCTACAATGAAGCTCATTTCCCACTTGGTGGTTACGCCGCATATGGGACTCGGATAACCCAGAAGTGGTTGTGGAAAAGACATTGCATCCATAATCATTGACTGTTTGGTACGCATTACGGTCCGGAGATGTCATTGGGCCATACTTTTATGATAATGACGCTGGAGGAACCTCAAAACCAACCAATCCATCCAGATTATGCTGGAGGAACCATTACCGTCAATTCAGAGTGTTATGCCCGTATAATAACCGATTGTTTTTGGTCTGCAATTGAAGATTATGAACTGGACGATATGTGGTTTCAAAAAGACGGCGCCACAAGTCACGCAACACTACCGATTTTGGCTTTATTGCATGAGAAGTTTTCAGAAAGCGTAACTTCACTTTTAGCCGACGTCAATTGGACACCAAGATCAAGCGATTTGAAGCCATTAGGCTTTCTTTATGAAGCTATGTCAAAGACCGTATTTAGGCGGATTAGCCCCGAACATTGGAGCATCTAAAACCAACGTTCGTCAAGTTATCGCCGATATACCGCCCGGAATGTGCGAAAAAGTAATAGAAAACTACCCCAAAAGGATCCACTGCTGCAAGCAATCCAAAGGCAGTAATTTAAATGAGATTGTTTTTTGTACATAATGGCAAGATCCAAGCTTTATAATGAAATAAAAGTTTCGTCGAAATCACAGCTTTTTGCGTGTGTTTTATTTAACTTTACTTTTGAAACCGAAAAATGTATAACCCGTTATATTAAATGCACAAGACTATAAGTGCGGCGAAATACGATGTAATAGAACTTAAGCAAAGACATACTGCCGCCATTGCCAGTGACGCATTGTCCAGTAGTCAATATAAAAACTTAAAGCAAAATGAATTAACAACCAAAAAAATATCACAATTTTTATAATTTAATTCACTTCACACAAATTCAGCACACTTTTCATGAATTATCTCAAAATTCTTCTTTAGCAAACAAACTCACCCCTTTTTCGATATCATCTAATGTGGCCCTTAGCGAACCGAGTCCTTTTCCTTGCATCTCCAGAAAATCATCTTGCTCTTTTGCATTTGCCGACTTTTGGCTTTGCAACATTTCATGTTTATTGATTTTCGCATTTAACTTTTCAAATTTTTCTCGCAGATATTCCTCAGGATTTAAGGACATTTTGTTTCAAACACACAACAAAGGTTAAATGTTTAACAATCACTTTACGAAAAAGAATAGTTTGTTATTTTTTAGAAGTCGTCTGTTGCATGGTTAGGTAACATAGCAACGTAATTAAATACATCAAGGGAGATCAAAGGAACTAAAGTAACGTTAACGGCGACAATATTAAATGCGTTCTTGTGCATCATTTGGTTTTAACTCGTTAACCAATCGCATCTTATATAGGAAAAAATGTAACCTACGTAAAATTATTTGCAAAGACCGCGTAGACATCTCTAACTGCTGAGAACGTCGCCCGGCGGAAGTTTCGGAGTTTTCCTCAATCCTTGCTTGCACTCGAGCAATGGTCACTTCATTTCGAACCGTACGAGATCTTCCAGCACGTGGAAGATCACAGACAGCCCCTTGTTGCCCAAAACACTGTAAAACAAAACACGGTAAAAAATTCCATGTGACTAATGCCGGCCTCATGAAGTTGCAAAACCTCCAGTTGTTGATCGGTAAATTGTTGGAGCGTTAGGAGCATTTCGAATATGGAAGAAATTTCGATATGATCTGAATAATCGAATGCTGAATTTCAAAGTAAAATTGAACAACTTTGGTTCTTTGTTCTGTGCTGAGCCCTTCATAACTTTCCCAAGTATTATTTAATTAATTCTTTAAAGAGACGAAAAAAAAAAAGACTTAAACAAAAAATGTATTCGCTGATCAGATATTAGCATTACTTATGCGCCACCCTATACAATCTTAGTACAATTTTCTACTTTTATGGAGAATAGCATAAGATATGGAATCAAATAAGACGGCAGTTACCTTAATCAAATTGTCAAGAGGGGAAGATATATCTGTGGTCACAACCCGTAACAGCCTAACTCGAGTTAGGACACAATTGAGTTATTAGCACCATCGTATTCAGCGTATCTACATTTATTTGCTCTAAATTTTTCATGGTTGGTTCTCTTCTAGGAAGGCAATTAATTCTAAAAAACCTAATAGCTTAACTTATTTTTCTAAATGGCTGTTTTGGCATAACTGCCTAAGGCAATTTAGGATTACAAACATAAACATTATTTTTCATCATTTCCTAAATCAACTTAAGTCGTTAATCCAAAAAAATAAAGAAACAATTTTATTTTCCTAACTTGAGTTAAGCTCTTATTCCGAATTACAATTTCGTTTTTTGATAAACATAAATTGAGTTAAGGTCTTTCTCCAAATTCAATCTGGAATAATAGCCTAACTCAACTTGAACTTTTTGACTTTCTTTCGTTCAACAATTCATAAGAGCCTAAGTGTCTTTTTCGATAATATCTTTTGACTGCGAGAATAAACAACTAATTTTTGTTAACAACTAAGTAAAGAAATTCGTTTCCTTGGAATCTGTAGCAAAGTTTTCCAAAAAAACACCTTCTCCTGATTTTCAGTGAAGATTCAAAACTTTAAACTCCTGTACTCAAAATATTGAAAAACAGACTTAGGCTGTTATGGGTTGTGACCACAGATATAAAAATTCAGAAATATAGTGGATTTATGCTTATGTGACGCGAAATATGTTTTTCAAAGGACAAGCGATATATGTAGTATGGCGGCCATATTGTCTGATTTAATTTATCAAATAGTCGCTCCGCAAACAACATTTTGGCAGCTTAAACCTTTGATTCGATCAGTTAATCTGTAGGGTAAATAGCAGTAGGATTATCGAGGGCATTTTTGGTGTGTAAGTAGAATGCGTGTAAGCTCACAGAATGTGAGAAGCTCTCCCATGTTTCATTCATGAAATGTAATGAATTGGATGACTGATATAGGTAGATATACGTACCTATATATAAAACTGATAATATATCAATAGCATCGACTCAGGCACAATGAGATCTGAAAGTTTCATCCTTGTGCATGATAAATGAATTGTTTATTATTGCAACAAAAAAAAACTTAAAATATTCTCACTTCCAATTATCATTTTTAAAATGTCTACCGATTTTACATATACAATTAATTTGGTATAGTCGTATGCAGTTCTGCACACCACCACACATAACACTAGCCAATAAGGTTTTGGACTGGGGTAATTTTGTGGGCTGAATTCGAATCTGTAATTGGTTTTTCTCTATCACGCCAGGTTTTTGAGATACTAAAAAAACATGTTTTTAATCATTTCTTACATACAAAATCATTAGTTTATTCAAAAATCAATGAATTTTCAAAAGTGAATGGTGTTATTTCAACGTCGTTTGTATTTTGTTCGTTCGGTGTCACGCATTAGAGTCCAGTAATAATCTCCCAGCATGCTTTTATCCCAAAATCCTTGCTAATTTCTTTCAATTTTCATTAAATCTTGGTGAACACGCTTCCCTTGTTCGTCGCTCACCGCACCTAGGTTTTGTGGAAAAAAAATCTAAATGCGAATGAAAAAAATGCATTTTGAGTGACATCAGTACACATATTTCGTGATAATTTTTCAATAATTCAGCTACAATTTGTCTGTAGTTTTCACTCTTATTGTTTCCAACAAAACTGTTCACGATGCTCTTGAAAGATTTCCAAACTGCATATTCTTTCTCCAATAAATATTGTGAAAACTTATCACCATTCAATAGCTTCCTGATCAGAGGACCAACAAATATGCCTTCTTTGGTTTTAGCATATGAAATTTTAGGAAAAACCGCTAACAAATACAGGGTGTCCGTCGGGAATGTATATTACTTTGTTTTGCCGCCATTTTGGTAAACGTTAGTCTTGACAGTTCATATTCGGCAGTCGTGAAGTAGAGACGTGGCAAATTTATTATGGAAAAATATTCGGTAAGCCAGCGTGTTTTAATCGTTAAAACATTTTATCAACATCAATCATCGATTACTGTGGCGATGAGAAAGTTACGTGAAATTTTTGGGAGAAACAACGTGCCAACAAGACGCACTATTTATTGTGTAGTGAATGATTTCAAAAAAGACGGTCCGTAGCTGGTAGGGCCAAGCATGGACCACAATGTACTGCAAGATCGGCTGAAAACATTACTGCTGCTCAAGAAACTGTTTAAAACAAGCCATCAACCTCAATTCGATGCCGAGCTCAGGTGCTTGGTCTTCAAAGAACAACTTTGGCCACAATCTTGCCCAAAGATTTGCATTTGTTTCCATTTAAGATTCAGTTGGCACAAGAGCTTCTTCCACAAGACCATTTACGTCGCCGTACATATGCCAATTGGATGTTACATCTCGCCCATGACAACCCCGATTTTCATGAAAAAATAATAATGAGTGACGAGGCACATTTTCATTTGAATGGATACTCGTATGTGAATAACTAGAATAGTCGGTTCTAGGCAATGGAAAACCTTCAAATTATTCAGCAATCACCTTTGCATCCATTAAAAGTGACAGTCAGGTGTGGAACTTGGTCAGGAGGAATCATTGGACCTTCTTCTTCTTTGAAACTGAAAACGGCATAATGGTAACTGTTAATGGGGAGCGATATCGCGGTATGATTGAAAACTTTTTAAGGCCACAACTACTTGCATGCACAACGGCTTGCTTATCATGTGGTATCAACAAGACGGTGCCACATCGCATACAGCCAGGATTACAATAGAATTACTGCGAGACCTCTTTCCACAACAAGTTATTTGATTGGCCTCCACGGTCGCCTGATTTGACTGCTCCGGACTTCTTTTTGTGGGGATATCTGAAAAGCAAGGTTTATGCAAACAAACTAGAAACGCTTGAGCAACTCAAACAAAGTATTCGTGATTAAGTTAATGAAATACCGTGTGAAATGTATGAGAATGTAATGAAAAACGTGCTCAAAAGGGCTCGCATTTGTGAGGCTAACAGAGGCGGACATTTATCTGATATTGTATTCCATACATAACTGCCGACATTAAATACAACATTTATCAATACAAGATCCATTCTCTTTCATTTAATCAAAAATTATAAACAAACAAAGTAGTATACCTTCCCGACGGACACCCTGTATTTAAATGCTGCACTTAGAAAGGCCCATTTTTATGTGCAGCGGCTTAGCCTAAGGCCTTTGATGCTCTGGCTACCTCCGCTAATTAACAATTTTATTATTGTTAGTTAGCAATACAAATAAATAAAATAAATATGTGCAGCGGCGGAAGAAGAACGTCATTTTAACAATTAATGGTTTATTTGAAATGTTTTGTTTCCCTGGTGAATAATCAGTTCTTTTTGGCCACTCTGTTCTGACGTAATGATGACATGTAGCGCGACTATCCCATAGACAAAGGAAACCACAATATTTTGTAAAACCTCCTGGCATACCAGTCAACAAACCAATGACTTGAAACAGATTATTGTACAGTTATTTACAATGATCTATATGTATACTATACAGGGTTGCCCATATTCGACGGACCCATCTGGCAACG
>JAHXMU010013430.1:0-11448 GCA_019455685.1 Philornis downsi
TTCCAATTTTTTGAAACCACTTGTCATAACCCCCGTATTAACAATGTCTTTGCTATTTAATTTTTAAAAATAATTCCATGCAAATGTTGTCCGCGGCTCTGTTTCGATATGTCCATTCAGAAGGTCCAATTTTTTCGAGCATTTTGGTCTGTATTCCATGAACAACGCGTGTTATGTTATCCTGTAAGGCTTCAATAGTGTTCGGCTTGTCCACATAGACTAACGACTTGACATAACACCACAGGAAATAATCAAGAGGCGTTAAATCGCAAGATCTTGGGGGCCAAATCAAGAGATAAGCTGCTCACCAAATTCAACCCTCAACATATCCATTGTTTCACGAGCAGTGTGGCATGTTGCACCGTCCTGATGAAACCACATGTTCAACTTAGCCAATCGGGGCAAAAAAAAATTCTTTGTGGTTGAGTAATACATACCCAATCGCTGAGAACGGCAACGAATTGACATTTCACGATCGTCATTAACACTGGTCACTACGGCTGCAATATTTTCTTCGGTACGCGCTCTACGCATGCGAGTCGATGGTTTTATGTCCAACAAAGTAAATTTAGTGCGAAATTTGAAGATAACAGCACGAATTGTTAATTCAGCAAGTCGATTATGACGACCATAAAATGGTCGTATCAAACGATGCACATTTGGCACAGACAGCACGAATTTTGATAGTAAATTTCAACGATTTGCAATCATTGCTGATTGCAATCTTTCCCTGATGAAATGTCAGTGTATACTGTACACTTTTCACTTTGGCAGATGACGTTTGGACGCCATTGCCAACCAGTGCTGCCAACCTGAAAAACTTAAATCTTAAATCACCCTATATACTAAACCGATTTAGAAGTTTCGCTTTTCTGAACTGAATGAAATGGATATGATTTTTTCATATTATAGATTTGTCATTTTCTATTAAAGAAAGGGAGCATGAAGTCTGAATAAACTTCCTTAAAAAGTACTAAAATCTTAATTTTTCTTTTTCTTGTTGAACATCTTCATAAAATTCATAATTTTTTAAAGAGATTACCTCATAACAAGTATAATAATGTAAATTTAATACACAATTTTGTATGCTAATGATCTGTTTTTCATCATATGTTCCCCTTTTATTTCTCTAAACTCTAAGAAAACTAATACATTTTGGATCTAAAATTTGTGTACTATGAAACTGTGCTCTATTTTGCGTTATGTTTTCAAAACAAAAAAAAATAAATAAATAAATTTTATCACATTCTTTTATCAAATTTTTTTTTATGTCTCGCATTCGGAATACATTTTCTTTCCGTTATTTCATTCGTTCAACTTATTAAGTATAAAGAAACGAAACAAGTTCGTTTGCATCCCATGAATGAAATATGGGAGAGCTTCTCACATTCAGTGATCTTACACACTTTCAGTTTTGAGACTCACAGTTTAACGGCGATTTCGAAAGTCACAGTTTGAGAAGCACTTACAAGACTTATTGAATACTCAACTACTCGAAGTGTTTGACACACACATCGAGGTGGCCAATGTGGCTGATAGGTGGCTGTATGTGGGATTGAACCCGGAAACATATGGGTAATACTAATCATCGCAACATGGTCTGTCACAACTTATTAGATATAAGTATTTTATCTAAATGCGGCCTTACAATTTATGCTTAACGTTAAAAATTTCGCCAAGAAAAAAGTGTTCCAAATTTCAATAAATTTTTAGATATTTGTGAAAAATCAAAAACAGCTACGCTGGAAATATCCATCTATATAGCGAAATAATCAACTATATAAATGATATACTCGTATAAATAATATTGCTTAACCTGTACAGAACTTTTGGTTGGATGAACTGACTTACAAATGCCTTCAACCAATATTCTTTAGCATTGATATAAGAGATATAATATTAATTAATTAATTATGTTGTACAATTAGATGAAAGATATACCTCTTGGAATACATCGGTAATTTGTATGGGACTCCCCGTAAAAGACGCGGCTATGTTGTCGATATTTCAACATTATATTAAGCATTACAACTTTATGCAAATGACAACAATTCAAGTTGCAAATTAGAGCTAACAAGAGAATAATGTTAATTTATATATGAGTTACCCGAATGGACTCAATAGCGCAGTCCATTTTTATGCTCAGCCTCTACTTTAGCAAACGCTTAATGACCAATCTTTACTGGTTCTCCTTACAGTTTGGTATAATTTTACGGCCTGTACCTTTCTACGAAGGCGGTCCCAAAATAAGCCGACCTAACAAAGAAGACACAAAAAAATTGGGAAAATTTTTTTCTTTATTTTGCTTTACACAATCTTCAATTAGTTCGATACTCTTTTTTTCTATAGCTTCTATACCCTGTTTATAGTAAGAATTATGAGACTCCTTAAAATAGCATTCAACCGAAGACTCCACCTCCTCATTGTTGGCAAATGTTTTACCACTAAGCTATTTTTCAGGTTTGTAAATAGCAAATTATCCAAGGAAGCCAAATCCGGCAAATAAGGTGCGTGATGAAGCAATTTGAATTTTAATTCATTGATTTTGACCATTGCAATTGTGGACGTGTGAACTGGAAACATTGTCTTGATGAAACAGCATTTTCTTTTTCGCCAAATGTGGTCTTTTTTCCATAATGTCATCACCAAAACGTTTCCATAAATTAGCATAATATTCGCCGTTGATAGTTTTCCCTTTCTGGAGATAATCAATAAAAATCATACCATGCGCATTCCAAAAAAAGAAAACAGACGCCTTGACCTTGTCCGCTGATGGAATCGTCCTCGCCTTCTTTCGACACGATTCTCCCATTCCAAGCCGCTGCTTTGACTGTTCCTTTGTCTCAGGTGTGAAGTGGTGGAGCCTTGTCCTATCCATAGTTACAAATCGACTCAAAAATTCTGCTTTATTGCGATGAAACATCGCCAACCACTCAACATCTACACTCATATCCACATGACGCTGTTTCTGCTCCATTGAAAGCAAGCGCGGCACCCATTTGCGCATAGCTTTTTCATCTTCAAATTTGCGGTAAATATGCGATGTATAGAAATATTTGAAATGCCTATCATTTCAGCTAGCTCACTCACCTTCAGCCTACGATCATCCAATACCATGTTGTGGATTTTCTTAGTCGTGTCTAGCGTGGACACTTCAATTGGTCGACCAGTACGGTGTTCATGTTGGCAACTCGTACGGCTTCGTTTAAACTCTGCTACCCAATATTTAACAGTCGTAAACGAAGCAGCAAACTCTCCTGTAGTAGAATCTAGCTTTAATAGTGGTTGGACTGAGACCTCTCAAATGGAAATATTGAATTGCACAACAGTGACCAAATTTTTCCATGTTTACAAATTCACTGAGATCGTTTACTTTTGATGGCTCCAATAAAAATACTATACAAGGTGGAGAATTGAAACTTAAAACATATGTTTCATAAGGTTGCCACTTTTCACTAAAATCCTTGTTTTCAAATTACTGACACCATCTATCGTCGCTTTCGCAGGCCTTAAACAACAGTTTCTTCTATCTAAAAAGGCGGCCCGTCTCTCTCCTCGCCCCTTTACAAGCGAGCAATTTTCTGGATTTTCTTACTTTAAAATTAGCTTCTGCGTTTTCCCCAGCCTAGAACAAATCATTGTGAATGCACTGCAGGGGAAAGCGTTAAGCAGGAAATATTTCCCGACTGTTAACTCAATGTTATCTTCTGTATTTATCTTTCGAATCAATTTTAAAGATGCCTAAATTCGGGCTAACCACGAACCCACATTTAGGTATATATTTTTCTGCATAACTGCCTTATAAAGCTTTCAATCAGAATGTTTTGCTTACATCTATTGTATGGTAATGATTTCAGACATAATTGTGAGGACATCCGTCAATCGGAGAAAGACACTTTCTCTTTAAATGTGTCAGACATCAGTGGCACATGCGAGTATTCTAAAAACGTAGTCCCTTTAATGTTTGCCGTTGATTTTCAACTTTTTGGCCGTTTCGCTTCTTCCTTTCACCGCTGACATATAAATTAACATTTGGTCGACGTTTATATGATCAGCTGACCATAATGTTCATCAGTATAATTCCAGTTTGGCAGTTCCACTTCTTTGTGCTCCTTTATGTTTTCCAGTATAAAACTGGCGGTGGTTGATAAAACTTGTGGCCAAAATGCCGGGTTTCTCATTAACCTAATTCACTAACCGTTCACCATGGCATGCCGCTGCTGACATTGATTAGAAAAATTTTCAGGTTCTACTGTGTCAAAATCCAAAAGTCGGCAAATTTAAACTTGTACTCTTGTTGAGCCAGTAGGGAATTTGAAGTTAATTTATGGCTAGAAAATAATTAAAAATGTCGATAGTTTCTTGTCACAAATAGCGAACAACTATTTTGTGCTAATCGTAGGATAGTGTCTCTCCGTAGTTTGGAGTGCTTACAAGAGCAGCTCCCTAAATGTTGACTGTCAGACAGACTTGGATCATGGATGTCTTGTCCGTAAAGTGAGTTCGAACACATAATATTTACATTATTCCACTTGAGTTCTCACTATTATAAAACAATGACTCCAATGTAAAGGGTGTCCCAACAAGAACGCATATTTAAAAAAAAAATAGTGGAACTTTCTTTATTATATCGTAAAGTAGACAGAATGAGGTTATGTATGGAACAACTCATCGGGCAGATGGCCGCCGCGGCTTTGCTGGCACACACGCGATCCTTTAATGAAATTTTCAATGACTGTTTTGCATAAATGCTGCGGTATTCCATTAATGCAGCCTCCAATTTCCTCTTTTAAGACTTGAGTCGTCGTCGGCTTATTCGCGTAAGCCATCGACTTCAAAAAACCCCCCAAAAAAAGTCTAATGGTATTAAATCGGACGATCTAGGCGGCCAATTCTGGTCTCCAAAACGCGAAATAACACAACACGAGAAATGACTGATGCAGCAATTGAATTGTTTCTCTGGCTGTATGACATGTGGCGCCGTCTTGTTGAAACCACATGCCCTCCACATTTATTTCTTCAATTCTAGGCACGAAAAAACTGGTTATCATTTCACGAAACCGAACATCATTGACTGTTTGCGCTTGATATGCTTCATTTTCATAAAAAAAAGGTCCAATGATTCCTCCAGCCCAAAATCCACACCACACAGTGACACGTTGAGGATGCATTTCCTTCTCGTGAATCACTCGAAGATTATCCTCACCCCAAATGCGACAATTCTTCCTATTGACGAAGCTATCAAGATGGAAATGGGCCTCGTCACTGAAGATGATTTTATCGGCAAAATCAGCATTTTCATGTTGTCTCTCCAATACCCAATTAACGAACTCCCTTCGCTGTCCATGGTCAGCTGACTTCAGTTGCAAATCTTTAGTCAAAATTCGCTGCATAGTGGATTTGGAGACACCAATTTGCTGAGCTCGGTATCGAATTGAGGTGGATGGAGTTTGAGCGACATCATCACGTACAGCTGCGTCATTTTCGGTCGATCGACCTGGTCGAAGGCGCGTTGTTGTCTTTACATCACTAACAGACCCAGTTTTGGCAAATTTATCCATTAATCTCTTTACAGTTGACTCTTTTGGAGCATTATTGTGACCCCAAATTGATCACAATTTGCGAACTGTAGCCGCAAAACTTTCACCATTTTGGTAAAACAATTTCACAATGAGAATGTGTTGTTCATTCGTGTAGCGGCCCCTTTTTACTAACCTCGTACCTTCTACTAGCAAACAATAACAATTGTTCAAATGTCAAACAATGACACTTCGAATGACGCCAAATTTTAATCTTGCGTTCTTGTTGGGACACCCTTTATAATTGTTGTACTTTGTCTGTCTATAATTTTTAAATATTTGCGCTGATGAACGCACTGAAATCCCTGTGCATTGCTGGGTTTGACATAAAATTCAAATCAAAGCATAACATGATTTTGGCAATAATATTTACAACACAAGATAATTGCCTGAAGTTTTCAGAAAAACAATGGAAAAACTTAACTTCAACATCTTTCATTTGGCACAAAATGCTACAGTTTAACCTTCAGATTGAGACAGTTGTAGATGAGTTCCAGTTTGTAACAGCAGTGTCAGAAAATATGACCCTCATAAAAAGGTAAACCATAAAACAATAAGCAGAAGAAAGTAAAATGAAAAAGGACTTTCTGGGCATAAATAAGAACCTTAAATCTCAACGTCGTGTAGCTCCACTATTTACTCCCGCTTCATATTCGTGTCAGTGAGAAATCGTTGTATTAAACGCTCCATTTATTTGTTTTTGTGTTCACTTAATTCGTCCTTAAGCAAAAATATACAAACAATAACGAAAATTGGTCAAAACTTGGAGGAATTGAAACAAACAAACAAGAAAGTGAACTTCTTCGTACTTCGACGCAGCACGAAACGAAAATATTAATAAATAAACATGCGAACAAAAAAAAAAAAAAAAATATCCCCAAAGAGGAACTGAAATTATCATGAGAAAAGTTCAATTTTTCATGTCACTGATAAGTTTGTTGTTAAAGTTGCGAGCACACAGGACACATGTTGTTGGTCTCGTTTACAGGATTTCCTTCACACGATATTCTTGCAGGTGCGAATGTGTGCGACTGCAATTGTCGTGCAGTGGTAAACTTTAATGCAATTTCTCTGAGTGTCACAGCAAATGCAGCACAGCCGACAGACCAAATAAATGGAACTGCTGGGTGAAAAGGAAAACACATATTGAACATATTTCAAAAATAATTCCAAATAAGATTTCCAATCAAGAACGGAAAATTGAACAACACACTTGGTAAGGAATTAAAGTTCACAAATTGATTGTCGGGACAAAGGAAGTGGCAGAAAGAATGAAGTAATAGTACCGTGAGCAAACCGGCAATAACTATTTGCAATATCATTGGCGAGTAAAATGGACAGACTTAATAGTTATGTGCGAAGATTTCGGGTACGGGCATTTGGAAAATGAACAGCAATATTTAAAAGCTGTGTATATGCAAGTGGTTTTTACCGTCATTGAGGGAAGATATGCTCAAAATACAAAGTATGTTTTAACTGATACAAATTATGTTTTTAATAAACACAAAAATCGGAATTAGCCATGCAACAATTCATGGCTATCGCGAAGACGGACTGAAGTCGATAGATTGTGAAGTTGCCGTTTGAATCGCATCTCTTTCGGTTTAAATTGGCTCAATACAACCGCCAAACACTATAGGATTTCCTTACTTATTAAATATTGGCTTTGCAACCGGGTGCTACAGACCCATAGAGTAACAGAGGCGGTAAGATAAGCCTCACCTCCGCCAAAGGGGATTGTGTCCATACTAGCATAATGAATATGGTATCTTTTGTCTGGAAGAAAGAGCTGAAAATTGCGGTATACCGAGATTGTTGAAAGTTTTACTTGGCTGCCCAGTGTGTCGCACACCGTGGGTAAGGCCTTGCCGGCGAGACTCACGTAAAACTCCAGTGGACTCTAAATACTATACCTATAGATATAGACTCAGATCATTACCAAGTTGCAGCTAGGATATTTATGATGAGATTGATCATGCGCTTAATCAAGCTTAAAGGAATCTGGAAATCGTAAAACCGCATACTCTCCAAATTATCGTAGCCTTCGCCAACAAGCTATTTCAAATATCATGTTGTTCGAAAAGTTCGTTCGGTTTTTGAAAGAAATATTTTTTTTACAAATTTATATACAAGAAAACAATTATCTATTATATAATCTCCCCTTTTGGTAATAACTTCTTCCCACCTCGCTGGAAGCTTTTCAATTCCTCTCTCAAAAAACTCGCGTGGTTTTTCTGAAAAAAGAAAAACGTTCAATCCGATTTTTCACTTCCTCGTCGTTATGGAAGTTCAAATCCTTCAAGTGGTTACCCAGGTGATAGTCAGACGGGGCGAGGTTTGGGGAGTACGATGGGTGAGGTAAAACTTCCCACCCAAGCTTTAACAGTTTCTGACGGGTCCGTAAGGCAGTGTGAGAGCGAGCGTTGTTATGATGGAGGATGACGTCACCCCGATTGATGAGCTTCGGCCGTTTTTCTTTCAATGCCGGCTTCAATTTATCTAACTATGCTATATAGTAGTTCGCATTAATCGTTGGGTTTGTTGGGAGAAGCTCAAGAAAGACTACTCCTTTGACATCTCCCTAAATCGACAACATTAATTTTCTGGGGTGAAGGTCATTAAAGCAGTGGTTTAAGGGGTTCATTTGGTTTACCTCATGACCTTTTCCTCATTACATTGTTGTAGACTATTCATGTTTCTTCCCCTGTGATGAGGTTCTTCAGAAATGGTGTCTTTTTATTAGGTGCGCAGTTAAGTTCTCCCCGTTTTTTTTTTTAATAAAAATTGAACTTTATTATAAAAACATTTACAAATGATTCATTGCAAGTATTGCCCATCGCTAGCTACTACTTTTTATCATCTTTCTGGCAAATCTCGAATTCCGTCACGGTAAAACTGTTCATCTTTTGAGGTTATCTACGAATCTAGTCATTCCTTGATGTCGTCATATGAGTAGAATTAATGGTCACCCAGACAGTGTGCCATCGAACGAAACAAGAGATAATTGGACGGGGCAATATCTGGAGAATATAGCGGATGGGGTAAGACTTCCCATTTCAGCGTTTCCAGGTAGGTTTTAACGGGATTGGCCGCGTGAGGCCGAGCGTTGCCATGCTAAAGAACTTTTTCGTGCCTGTCCGCGTGTTAAGAGTGTTTCTTGCGCAGAGTTAGGCTCAATCGCATTAATTGAAGTCGATACTGATCCTCAGTGATGGTTTCGCTTGGTTATAACAGCTCGCAAAGAATAACATCAATTTGATCCCACCAAATACAGAGCATAACCTTCACAGCGTGAATATTTGGCCAAGGCAACGACGTAGAAGTATGATGAAATCCATTTTTCATCACTTGTTACAATACGATGAAGAAAACCCTTCCTTTTTTTTGTCGCAGAAGCAGTTGTTCACAGGCGAAACAACGACGCTTAACGTCTCTTGGCTTCAACTCATAAGGAACCCACTTTCCTTGCTTTTGAATCATTCCCAATGCATGGAATCGCTTGAAAATGGCTTGGCGGGTAATTCTTAGTACTGAAGCAATCTCTACCTGCGTTTGGCACGGATCCCCATCAAGTAATGCCGTCAATTCAGTGTCTTCGTAGGTTTTTCGTCTTCCTTCACGCGTACGGAGGTCAACATCAAAATCACCGTCTTTAAAGTGGCGGAACCAATCTTGACACGTTGTTTCACTTAAAGCAGCATCTCCGTAAACGTTTTGAAGCTTACGATCAGCTTTAGCCGCCGCTTTCTTCGATTGAAAGAAGAAAATCCATACTTCCCGCATATGACGATTATTTGGCACAAAATCATACATATTCACACAACCAAAAGAACATGACGTCAATAGAAAAATCAGTATTGAGTCGAGGCGGTATGTTTACCATATGACCAAGCTTAGCTCGTGGCGTTTAGGTGATGGCAGAATCGACTAGCACTTACAGCTGGCGCCATCTAATGACAAACAGCGGGAACTTAGTTGCGAATCTAACGTATCTCATCCTTAGGTTATCGCAGACGTCAACGCGATTCGGGCGGTTGGCCTCGGTGAAAGAGAGATGTACCCACATATCCAAGTTGCTGACAGATCCGAGTTTTTTTAAGACCCCGAGAACGGTTGAGACTGATTTTTTAATCATTTCAGCTATTTCTCTAACTGTTGAACGGGGATTAACAATAATTAAATCTCTCCCCTCCTCGGAAACAATTTCTTTTGGTCGTCCTGGCCTGGGAGCGTTCATTACGGAGAAGTTGCCCGTAGAAAATCTTTTAAACCATTTGTGGCAAGTCTTTTATTTGGTCCGCTTTCTTCATAAACAGACTTTATTTTTCGGCTGGCTTCAGCAGCCGTTTTTTCTTTCGGAAATAATACAGCATAATATGCCTAAAATGCTCTTTTTCGCTCATTTTTTTACACTTTTTAAAACTTTTTTTTAAAACGCTATAACCACTCACGACTAAAACGAGAACACAAGCAAGCAATAGTAAACAGTTTAGAGAAGGGGTAGAGGAAGTTTCGATAGCGTTTGAAGGAACTCTACGTTATGAGAAATGACGTATGGTGAACTAAGGAATTAATCGAACGAACTTTCTGAACAACCCGATACTAAGGAAAAGCACTTCCGATACTGGTATCCCCGATGAAATGGCATAATCCCTTCAATAGTTGTTGGAGATATCAATCTGAGATATAGAAGGCTGCTTAGTGTTTGTAGAAAAACATCCTGGATATAACGCAACAGACAATTATATCTTGATTATTTATTTATTTATTAATATACTTTGAGGAAATGCTATATGGAAAAGGAGACTAAAGCTGATCGCATTTTTAAGCGAAAAAAACTACTCTGGAAAGGGCGAGAATGCGAGATTATAACAAGCTAAAGATATAGAGTGGGATGCGCATGGTATTATTTTCATTGATTATATTCAGAGAGGATAATCTTTAGCGTTCAAGTGATGAAATTGTAGGGAAAAGGCCGCATTTGGCGAAAAAGGAAGTGTTGCTTCATTAAGACAATGCTCCAGTTCATACATCCACCATTGCGATGGCCAAAATTAATGAATTAAATTTCGAATTGTTTTATCACGCACCCTATTCGCCACATTTAGTTCCTTTGGATAGTTTTCTATTTGAAAAGTGTCTCGGTGATAAAAGATTTGCTAACAATGGTGAGGTGGAGCCTGCGGTTGATGGCTATTTTAAAGAGTTTGACAGCTCTTATTTCAAACAGGGTATAGAAGCTGGAAAAGTGTATTGAAATAAAAAGGGATTATATTGAGAAATGAAGAAAATTTTGGGCCAAAAGAGCAACCAAAACTCAACCAGAAGAACTAGAAGATTTTGAGACGCTGCCAAAACGTAAGCAAATAAGCGTATATAATATAATGCAGGGTGGGCCATAAGGGTGTTGGCGGTTTAATTCTTCAATTTCTCGGTAACGCGTGGCGCGGGGTGGTGGGGGGATATGTTGTTCGCTGCGCCGTTTTCTGGAAATTTAGTCGCCATGGAGCCGTACACGGAAGTGCAGCGTGCGTTTTGTGTCCGAGCGTATTACGAAAACAATAAATCAGTGATTACTGCACGACGTTTGTATCGGCATGAACACGGTTTACTCGATTTAAGTGAAGTTCCAAGCGCCAATGTGACACAAAAATTGATCAGAATGTTCGAAACAACCGGCTAAACAGTATCAATTACGGTTCGTGGTCGCCCAGTTTCTGCAAGATCAGCCGACATTATGGAGCGTATTCGTGTTTCAGTTCAGCGAAATCCTCAACAGTCAAGAGAAGTCAGTCTTTGGATGTCAAAAGAACAACTTTACGACGAATTTTGAAACGTGATTTGCATTTGAAGGCTTATAAGATTCAGA
>JAHXMU010013457.1:0-25170 GCA_019455685.1 Philornis downsi
TTTCACGCAACGGTGTTCCTTGGAATCGCATTGCCTAAAAGTGCACAGTGTGCAACATCAATACGCCTATAAAGAGAGAAGAACTAAGGTGATAAATTGTGTTAATAAGATGGTACACCGAGCATTTTTGAGACTAAACATTTTCGAATTTCATTTGCAGATGTATGTTTGCGAGGAATGTGGCCACACTACTTGTGAACCAGAAGTTCATTATATACACTTGAAAGAGAATCATCCCTATTCACCGGCTTTATTGAAATTCTACGATAAACGCCACTTCAAATTTACCAACTCACAATTTGCCAATAATTTACTGGGTCAACTGCCTATGCCGGTGCATAATTAGACAGTAAGAATCAAAAACTTGTACTTCCATAACAAAACTACAACAAATGTGTCTTACAACAACAAAATAGTTTTCTAAAAACTGCCTTAAGATTCAGAGATTATTTTTTTATATAAATTATCTTTAAAATGTGTATTTTGTATTTCGCTTTTATGATAACTTTATCTTTTGATATTGTCTTATGCATGACGAAAGAATTAGAACCATTGGTATTGTTACATATTATGGTTTATGTTTTTTCGTTATCTTTACACGCATTCCCCCATACACACCTCTGTTTTTGCTGAGCAAATCTTAGTGTTATTTTGTTCATTTAGTTTTGGAAATGAAGTTCAATATTTTTTTTCAATTACATTCTTAGAGTTTAGCAAATCATAACCGTTTTTTGTTTAGTTTTTAAACCATAAAGTCATTTGATTAACACTAAATCTAAAATGAAGTAATGTTTGAATTATGTTCTGTTTTAAGTTCTTTTAGTATTTATATGCGTATAGCATTTATTTAAAATATTGAAGTTATGTTTTAAGTTTTCGCTTTATATTTTTGAAAGAAGAAAGGAAAAAGATACTAATTCTTTAACTGATTAATAAATTGATTGGAATCTATTGAAAACTTTTAAAGTTGTCATAAATATATGATGATGGTGATGATGTGTGTTAAGAATGTATATAGTTTCTAATAATATATTCCCAAAAAAGATCACAGCCTGGAAGCAGAATCATGGCAACATTTCTGGCAACAAACTTTTGTTTTTGATTTTCGCACCGGCAATTAGTTTTAGCATTTCCATTTTTATGCAACTTTTTCGACTTTTGTAACTTCTATTTAATGCAATACAAACTTCTTGTTGTAAAGTGGGCTTTTGTGATTTATTTCAATTTCTGTTAGTGCTGTGCACATATTAAGTTAAAAAAAATGTGTATTTTAATATTGTTACCATGCTTATACAGTCAAATTTATTCATGTGTTCTACAAACTCAATGCTATTACAGATCATGTATTATCTTTCTTTTTTAGTATCTGCGCCAAATTTTAGCCATTATTTCTTTTCCAGCTGTGTGCATCCTTGTACAAAGTATTTTTCTTGTTGTAGTTTATAAGAATTTATGTTTTTGTATTTTGAGGATTTTAATGAATTTTGATTTTTTTGAGGCCGAGGAAACGTACGCGAAATAATAGAAAGATTGAAGGTAGATATTTGGATGAATTCAATCCATAGAAATAAAACGGTTTACAAAATTTCCTTGTGTTCTGTTTGGATGCAAGACAAAAAAATAATTTTTAAATTTATTTATTTTCTATTAAAATTCTCTTAAATAAATAGCTTTATATTGGTATAAATGATTTAATGTTTGCGGAAATATCAGCACTGAATTCATACAACTGTAGGAAAACATTGCGATAGAGTGTGATTTTTGCCAAAGCTGTATTCAGTTTTGCTACCGATATTGATGGATCTCTCGACGATATCCAGTTTCATGCACAAAGGTAATATTTATCATCCGCGTATGCCCTGCATACTCAATCTGTTAATCCCATTCAACTTCATAATTTTAAATCAGTTAAATTCGAACCGATTTCATATCGCAAGTTCCGCAAACGGCCTGGGTTTTATTGGATCTAAGAAGAACAACCTTCCTCGTTCTTTTATTGTGCATACGTTCCCATTTTATAACATTTATATTTCAACAAAAAATTTTACAATAGTTTAAAAACTGTGAATAAGTAATTTCTATTAAATGGATTATTTTAATTTAATTTTGAAATACAAAATTCGAATCCAATTACTACTTTCTAACCTATTGATAAAACTCACATATACACGCATAAATCATGCTAATTAAAATCATAATCTTGGATAATAATTGTTAAGATTTTTAATCTAATCATTTTATATTTCTGTGTAAAGCAAACTATCTCCCATACATTTCTTAAAGCAAAGAAAAAACTCTCTAGAGGCCTTATATAAAAGACATAAGTTACTCGTAAGAATTATGATTTTAATACAAAAACAAATATATATATACATATATCTTATTAAATAATACTTTAAACAACAAACATTTTTAGTTTTAATTTGTTTACCTTAGAAAAAAATATAATTTTGCTGTTCATAAACGACAAAACCTAATAAAAAGATATTTTTTTTATAACTTTAGTTTAATTCGAATGAATTTTGTTTTAGTTTTGTAATTTACCATGTATCTCTTCTTTTTTTCTTTCTCTTTCTCTCTCCCTTCTTTCACACGAGAACTGATTTAATTTTTAATTTTATTGATTTTTAATTAGCGTAGAAAAGTTTTGTTTAATATAAAAACAAAAATCAAAACAGCTTTATATGCAAAGACGACATACACACACATTACTTTTTTTTTGTTTATAAACAGCAAAATATATTTATAGTTTAAAAAAATCAAGTGAAAATCTTTTCATTACTTGATAAAGATTTCCCTTTCGATTTTTGCACCCCCATCATTCCCTTAATAGACTTTAAGCCAAGGCAAAAAGAAAAATTTGTCTCGTTTACAAAGTTGATTATATTAAGTTTAATATTAGTTCAATATAATCATCGGGTTTATTGTGCAATCAATGGTGATGGTTTTATTTTACTTTAAACTTTTAAAATAACAAAATTTTATTCTTAAGCTGGAAAGAAAAAAACAAAACTAGTTTTGAGAAAATAACAAAATATTATTTTTAAGCTGGAAATAAAAAACAAAACTAGTTATGAGAATTTCCTCTAAACCCCCTAAAATGGCATGAAGCGTTTCATTTATTTGTATTTTCTTTTTTTGTATTGACAAACAAATAATTGCTTTAATTTATTGTGTTTTAAGTTTACCGCGTTCTGCTCTCACACATTTATTCTCAAAATACCACCACCCACCCTAAGTGTTAAACTATTCTCTCATATTACAACATTATTTTACTACCATGTAGTTTTAGTAGTTTCAATTTTCTCCACTACATTTATAATTTAAACAGAAAAGGATGCGTAAAGAAACTTTAATAACTTTAAGTTGTTGTTTTAAATCTAATGTAATTTAATTATTTTTTGATACATTTCCATTTATTTACCCTAACATTTGGCTTTACTTTAACGAATTCATAAAATACTTTTCTTTTATACTCGTTTCGGCTTGAAAATTTATTTTTCCGTTTCACTTTATTAAAAAATTATTTTTATTTAGATTAGAAGATGAAAAAAAAAAAAAAATTATGAAATGAAATGAATTAAATTTTAGTTTTAATTTTTATTATTAGTAAAAGAAAAACAAATACTATTGTAAAACATATACAATAATAATACATGATACAATACGTCATCGCATACACACCTGCTGAATGAAATTGAAATAAAATATTTAAAAAATGAAAAATATCTAAAAATATTTAATCAGTATGCGTTTAATTTTATGATATTTATTGGCTTAACCACAACGGTTCTTCAATAAAAACCGATTGAGAGGAAAATTATAAAACTTCACCTGAACAAAGCACCATAGCGTAGATGTTACCACGAAATGATTTTCAGGGTGGCAAAATCTACATTATACAGGGTGGCACCAAATAATTATATCGCCCTATTTGACTGCAGCCCTACAAAAGGATGTTAAAGAAGAATTGGCAAACCTAATATCTGATGTGCTGCCGCTAGGCCGGCATAATTTAACAGAAAAAAACTTATAGAAACGAAAGTGATTGAGTTCATAGGAAATGAGCGATTTCATCAACACCAACTCAAAATGTCGGTCATTGTTATGGTTTATAAAGCTCGATATAATCTGAAACACCGATTATCCCATTCCCATACCCCATGCTGGTACCTTCTATACACATGACCCATTTAGCACATATATTCTTAGGTTAATATCTTTCATTCAGTTGTGCTAGTCAAATTAAGCGTTTCCTGAAACAGAATCGGTGAATGAAAGTAGACCGCAATGCCGCATGCCTACAACGTGTCCAATTTTTCGAAATTCGAACTTTTCTATAAGTATATATTTTCGGCCATTGCATGGATTTATGACTGTTGGCAAAACTTTATAAAAATAAACCAAATAATCGTGCCCCTTCTGGTACCATCCAAATAAATCACCAATTTAACCTATATACGGGGGCGCTCCCAAAACTAGCCGAACTAACAAAAAAGACAAAAGTTGGTAAAGATAGTCTTTATTTTCAACATAATCTACTTTTACCTCGATACACTTTTTCCAGCGATATTCAATGTCAATATGTTATTCATTGTTGGCAAATCTTTTACCACCGAACCATTTTTTTAAATTTGGAAACAGAAACTAGTCCTAGGGAGCTAAGTCTAGCGAATAAGGTGCGTGATGAAGCAATTCGAACTTTAATTCATTAATTTTGGTCATCGCAATAGTGGATGTGTGAACTGGAGCAACAGTTTGTTTTTCGCCAAAAGTGATTTTTTTCCATAATCCTTTCTGAAGATAATCAATAAAAATAATCCCATGCACATTCCAAAAAACGGACACCATGACCTTGTCTGCAGGTGAAGCCTTTTCGCCTTCTTTGGACACGATTCTCCAATTCCAGTCCTCTGCTTTCGCTGTTCCATTGAAGTGGTGGACCCATGTCTCATACATATTTATAAATCGACGCAAAAATTCGGCTTTATTGCGGTGAAACATCGCCAAACACTCCACTGAAACATCTTCAGGACGCTGTTTTTGCTCTATTGAAAGCAAGCGCGGCACCCATCTTGCGCACAGCTTTCTCATCTTCAAATTTTCGTCTTTTTGTAATACTTACCATTTCAGCTAGCTCACGCACCTTCAGCCGACGATCATCAAATACCATTTTGTGGATTTTCTTAACCGTGTCTAGGGTGTACATCACAATTGGCCGACTATTACGGTGTTCGTGTTGGCAGCTCGGCCGGTCTCGGTTAAACTCTGCTACCCAATATTTTACAATTGTAAACGAAGTAGCAGACTCTCCCAGAGCAGAATATAGCTCGGCTTTAATATTGGTTGGAAATGGAAACATTGAATTACATAATGATGACCAAGTTTTTTTTATATTTACAAATTTACTGAGATCGTTCACTTTTGATGGCTCAAATAAAAATACTAAACAACGTGGCGCCTTGAAACTTGAAACATAAGCTTCATAAAGTCGCCACTTTTCTCTAAAATAATTCTTTCAAAACTACTGGCACCATCTATACGTCAAGGCGGCTAATTTTGGGATCACTCATGTATTCATTCATATCTTTCATGTAATTATATGAAATTCGATCAAATTTGGCACACATCATTTGTAAATGAAACCTAAACCACACAGATGATGTGTGCCAAATTTGATCGAATTTCATATATGTAATTGCGTGAAAAACACCGATTTACCGAAATTTAATTTTTCCACTGTAATCCGTAGTTAGAGCATTCCGGTAACATAATTATTCGTCAGTTGCATTACATTATAATGCTTGTCAAATACAATGCAAAAAAAAAATCAATTAGAGTTCCACAGAACCATGGAATTGGCTTGCGGAACCGAAACCTTACAAGAACCGGGCCGGTTCCTTGAATTAACTAGAAGCGGTTGTGAAAAACCCGTTCTTTGAGCCTATAATCCCACTTGTGAGCCCAGTTCTTTAAGAATCGGCTGGGTCTAAAACCGTTCCAGAAGCGAACTCATTAAACAGGTTCTTCAAGAATCGACCGGGCCGGTTCTAGCAAGTACCATGAGAACCGCACTGAATAAGACTAGACTAGTTCGGTTCTCTTTGTGAAATGATTTTTCGCTTTCTCGCAGAATGTGCAGATGCGTTATGTTGTAGTAGTAGTATTTTTTTAAATAAGTAAGAGACATGTGTTTCTGTGTGTATGCATGTGTAAACATTGTTTTTGTTTTTTTTGCGTTGTGCGTCGTCTTACATAAAATAGTTTTCAGTAGTTTAAGAGGAAATACATTCGCTTTTACATGCGAACTATTCTTTGCGTAGTGAGTTAAATCTATGTATGTATATTTGTTTGTATTGTGGTCATTTCTAGCTTTCATGTCCTTTGTTAAAGAAGAAACGTGTCAAATAGAGTAGGTATAATTTTCAAAATATTTCTAAACACCCGGCTCTAAACGGAATCTGGCCCGGCAAAACCGGTTCTTAAAGTACATCACTACTTCCCAAACAAATTCATTTTTTTCTTAAATTCTGTACAACATAGCAATTAATAGGCTTTTAGTAAACTTCTTTTTCTGCGAATGAAAATGGTCTGGCTAATATACTTTGCATAGCATTTTTTGAAATACCTATCATTTCAGCTAGCTAATGATGGGCTGAAGGATGATTATTTAATATAATTTTGTGGATTTAACACAATCCGTGTCTGCACCTCAATTGGTCGACCACTACAGTGTTCGTTTTGGCAGCTCGTACGGCCTCGTTCAAACTATGCTACCTAATATTTTGCAGTCGTAGATGAAGTAGCAGACTCCGCCAGAGTAGAACTTAGCTCGGCTTAATATTGGTTGGACTGAAACCTATCAAATGAATTTATTGAATTACATAACGGTGACAAATTTTTCATGTTTACACATTCACTAAGATCGTTTACTTTTGATGGCTCAAATGAAAATGATAAAGAACGTAGCGCCTTAGAATTTAAAACATATACAGGGTGTCCATCGGGAAGGTTTATAAATAGTTTATCATTTTTGATTAAATGAAAGAGAATGGATCTTATATTGGTAAATGTTTTATTTAATGTCGGCAATTATTTATGAAATACAACATCAGATAAATGTCCGCCTCTGATAGCCTCACAAATGCGAGCTCTTTTGAGTACATTTTTCATTACATTCTCACACATTTCGCGCGGTATTTCATTAATTTCATCACGAACATTTTGTTTGAGTTGCTCAAGCGTCTCCGGTTTGTTTGCATAAACCTTGCTTTTCAGATATCCCCACAAAAGAATTCCGGAGCAATCAAATCAGACGACCGTGGAGTCCAATCAACAACACCACTTCTTGAAATAATTTGTTGTGGAGGTCTCGCAGTAATTCCATTGTAAAAATTTCACGTAACTTTCTCATCGTCACAGTAATCGATGATTGATTTTGATAAAATGTTTTAACGATTAAAACACGTTGGTTTATCGAATATTTTTCCATAAGAAATTTGCCACGTTTCTACTTCACGACAGCCAAATATGAACTGTCAAAACTAATGTTTACCAAAATGGCGATAAAACAAAGTAGTATACCTTCCCGACAGACACCCAGTATAACAAAAAAAAATTGCTAAACATAAAATGTGATACAAGTTATGATATTTTCATGAATGTGCTTCTTCACTTCCAATATTTATCCCTATTTTGATGTTAGCGCTTTTATATTTTAGTGACAAAACGTTGCTTTGTCCAACTCTCTTAGAAATTAAAAAAAATTAATAACTTTCTTATTTGCGTGTTCCGTTTCTGGTATTTGGCGGTTTTTCTAATTTTTCCCTTATTTTTGGATTTTTATCAGTTTAAAGCTTTTTGTACATACAGTCTGTAAACGTAAAGTTCAGTGAAAACTTAAGATCATTCGACTGTATTCTTTAAAAAATTTCTCATTGACGAACACAACACATATCACAGCACACTAAATAAAAGTTATCATTTATTGACGACGGCAGCGCCATCGTTGAGAACACTGAGCATACAAAGCGATTTGCTAATTTTGTTTTAGTTTATCTCTACTTTCTTAAGTGTCAAGACGTTCCTGTAATGCGATCGGCTTAATTGGGACTAAAAGAAAATTTCTTATTGCTTAAATCTTTTAAATTTCTCAATAATGTGTTCAATAAAGTAGGGGCAATCAATCTAATGTGATATTTTTCCTAAAATGTGATAATTAAATTGATAAAAATATGCGTAAATTAGTATGCCGACATGCCAATGCTTCGTGTTCGCTTTGGTGTTAAAGAGAGAATGTGAGTGAAGAATAGGGAGAATACAAATGCGCTATAAAGTTGAGAGTACTAACGGTAATAATAAGTAGTAAATACGCGTGTACGTGTGTTTGTTGAAAACTTCAGTTTGCCTGATTGAATACTTTTGATCAAGGTTCGACATTAAATACGCGACTAAAGGAAGCAAGTTCATAATGTGTAAATAAATAACCAAAGTGGAAAAAATATGTGTAATTGGGGAGAAATACTATACTTGAAAAAGTTTTCCAATATTAAATTAAGTAAAAGCATGTGAGTGAAAAGAATTAAACAAAGTTAAAGAGGTAAAATTAAAGTATGTAAAGCAGCAGTAAAGTAAAGTAAAGCAGTGAAAAAGCAAATAAAAGAGGGCAGTCTTTGCAAAAGAAACCCTCAAATATTGTCATTAAAGTGAAGAAAAGTAGAAGGGAATAATATTTCAGTGAAAATGTTTGTGAAGAGACAGAACATTCGAACCATATTCCTGCAATTGTAATTTTATTTTCTCATTGAAATCAAATGAAAAAGAAAATTTAAGGTAAGTGGCTAATTAATAGAATTTTTGCGATACTTCGCTTAGTCAAGAGGATAATCGTATTTGAAATGTACGGTGTTTTTGGGTGATGTTGTCTTCATTGCCGTAAAACGCTTATTTTAGGAGATAACTACAGTTCATATATTTTTTTAACGAATTTCGAAGAACTTGAGGCTTATATCAAAAAATCAATTAAAAGTTTATTTAAATACCTTGATTAGTAACTAACCACATTTTAGATGTACTGTCTCCACTCAATTGATCTATAATGGAAGATCTTTTTACGCTTAGATGCTTCATTTAGAATTTAAAGTTATTACCGAAAAAAGTGGTTGACCTCAAATCATTAGGGTTCTTTTACCAGGTTAGGCTAATACTTTAATCGCATTTTGTGTTGTCTCACCATATGTCACCATTTTTTAACATCCGTGCTGCTGAGCAGAAATTAGTGCGATTAGACACTTCGTTTAAGGTACAACCACAATTGGAGTATTATCGATGAATACCAAAATTTTTTTTTCGGATTCAAAATAAAGTGGAATTGGCGGTTTCAGTCCAAACTCACTCGGATGATCTTCTTAAAAATTTATTCTTCGCTTAAAAGAAAATCACATTTTGAATTTTCCCTGCTCAACATGAGAATACGTGTTCACAAATCAACTTTCACCTTGCGTTTATGCGACCAGTTTACAACATATTCGCGGATATAATTTCCTCGATAAATTTCAAATAACTTTTTTTTTTTTTTTTTTTTTTTTAAATTTATTATATCATACAAATTCATACAAATTACGCCTCAGCGCCACATGGCATTATAGAGGCTAGTTGGCAAAATAGTTACATCAAAATTGTTTGTATAATAACAATATGTAGTTTAATACAAGAATACAAACACATTTATGAAAAATTTAATTTCTTCGCATATACTTCAATATTAACTCAAAATTCATACCAGAAGCTCTTCGATATTTTGCAATAAATACCCTTTCAATGAAGATTTAAATAACGAAAGTGTTTCTAGTGATTTTAGCTGTTGTGGTAAAATATTGTACTGACTACTACCAGAATGTTCTATACGCTGTTTTGCTGTTTCAGATCGACACATAGCTACTCTTAAATTGTCATTATTTCTCGTATTGAAAATATACTGATTTCGGGAAAAATTTATCGTGTGATGGCCAATACTATGCAAACATTTGAAAACATATATTAGCAATTTTAATTTATAACAACCATATACTGGCAAAACTGTTGGAAAAACATCTCTATACAGAGAAAGTGTACAATATGAAATTGGCAAGTTCGCTACAGCTTTTAGTGCTTTATTCTGTTGTCGTTGGAGTGATTTTAATTCAGAACTCTTTTTATAACCATACATAATGGCTAAATAGTTATAATGACTTTGAACTAAAGCTTGAAATATTAGAAACTTAGTATTTTGATCAAATTTATTTCTAAATTTATACAATAAACCTATGGCAGGTGATACTGTAGACTTCAGATACTCTATATAGTGTCCAAGAAAGATTACTTTGAAAATATAATCCCAAATATTTAACTGAATTAACTTCTGGAATTTTTCCCCATCTACGTATATACTAAAGCTGTCGTTGAACCGACAATGTGGCCTAAATCTTATCAATTTCGTTTTTTTTGGATTAAGGGAAAGTTTATTAATACGCAAATACTCTATTAATAGACTTGCTCCTCGTTCTATGTATGGCCTCACAGCCATTTCATATTTATATGGATAAAAAATAGCAATATCATCAGCGTACACAAACATTTTACCTGATAAGTCGATATTTTTCAAGTCATTTATATACAGAGAAAATAACAAGGGACCCAATACACTTCCCTGGGGCACTCCATGCTCTACTGGTTTTAAAGTACTTTTACTATTATCAATTTGTACAAATTGTAACCGCTTCGCCAAATAGCTTTTTAAGAGAAAAAGTTCTTTGTCACGCACACCATAAAATCTGAGTTTCTGAAGTAAGATGTCATGATCATGATCATGATCATGAACTTCGATCATCAAATAATCACAAATCCACGTAGTTTTTCGTTCGTGAAGAGCGGATTTCCGATTTCAAACCTTGATGCAAACATAATTATGATACAGGCAGGCATCACCAACAGACAGGTTAAAACCAAAATAGATCAAAATTTTTCCAATAGGAAAATACTTGGTGAAGATATCCACCACGAATTTTTCTAACAATGCTCATTAATTACAAGTAATGGATGAACATAATTTATAGGAAATATTAATATTTAAATATTTAAAAATACGCAATTTTATGGAAAATTGTGCTAAGTCGATGTGTTGAAAAGATGTTTCTGACACGCCCTCTTATTTCGTGATTAGTCGATATATGATCCTTTATAGAACGCAGGTGTCACAAATGAACGAAATCGGAAAAGTGTGAAAAAATATTCCCATGCCAGATGGTTTGACGGCCATTTGGAACATCAGGAGTCTTTCAACTACTTTTTTTTATTAATTGGAGGCGATGTATGGTGGTAGTGACATCTACCACAGTGCCAAATATGATTTCAAAATCGTTAAAAAAATTCGTTACAATATAAATCACCAAAATACTTATAATATATATGCTATAAGTCGACCAAAAAATTTAATAAAATGCTGAACCAAATATGACTTAAAAATTAGTACATAATATTTTCGTAACTTGATGTTTGATTTTTGAGATTTAGCTCCATTTTGAGTTTGGCACTTTTATTGTATCGATTTTGTGCGGTTATATTCCCTCTTTTTTGAGCTATACACATACTTGTTTTTGACCATTTTTTTCATTTTGTCGATTTAAAATTTTTTTTTTTGGCTTGGCGGACACCACACGTTACGCCGTACCCATACAACCATTGGATAAAAATAGGAGTGGTCGAAGATAAATGAAATTTGATGCAAATTCTTGCTGGGTTTTAATTAAGAAAAATCACAATTTTGGTGCGCTCGGATCAAGTCCTCTGGTACCTCCCATACAAATGAAATAATGTGCTTCGAAATTTAAACGACATAACCTTATATTTCTCATATAGGCTGATTTTCGGACCACGAAATTTAGGCACACTATAACGATCTATTAGATAATCTGCTTTTGACATTTCGCATGATTTATCACATCTATAGTCTCAAATTGTGTACCATATTTATATTAAACCGTGCCGTCTAGTAGCTCTCATGTGCAAGTGTATGGGCTTTGATATATGATCGCACTGGTTTTTTACATATATGTAATTCTATAATTTGCAAAAATAATGCAATAATAAATGATAACAGTACAGAATTTGACCTATCCATTTTTTTCAAGAATTAAATTAAAATTAATTAAAATGATTAAAATTTCGTTGATCCAACAAAATCATTTCCGACTTAAATGTTGTCCTTCCTTTTTTATATTTGCTGCCACAATTTTTCATATTAGTTTTTTATTAATAATGATCTATGCTTCCAGAAAAAAAACATCTTTTTATGATTTACATAACTTTTTCAAAGTTTGCATCTTTTTTTCTAAAAAGTTAATTTTACATACATGTAATCGTTTTTTATGTTCCCCGGATTTTTCATTTACATTTTTTATTTCACAGATAATTGTTTATATTATTGGAAAAAATAAAAAAAATACTACGTTTTCATATTTTTATTTGTTCAACAAAAAATGCTTTGGGCTTTTCTTCTAAAAAGTTGATTTTAGGCGTAAAAACAATAATTGTTTAAAATAATGTCCAAAACAATTAGAAGGACTCGTAATATTTCAATTTTTCATCTTAATATTTTTCCTGCTTTTGAACAATTAGAAGGACTCATAATATTTCACTTTTTCATCTTAATATTTTTCCTGCTCTTTCCTTCCTTCCTGCTTAAACGTAGACAAATTTTTGATTTTCCACCAATAACAATTGTATTTTGAATTTCGAATTCTCTCGTTTAAATAGCAAAGAAAACAAAAATAAAATTTTTTTCAAAATTTATTTTTGCGAATTATTTTTATACTACCATTAACAAATGCTATTATAGTCAACAATTTCCGCCTAAGGTCACTGCATCCGGCGTCCTTTGGTGGCACCAAAATGAGTTACACTCAAAAACAACTTTGTGGTTTCCTGTCGTTGGTTTAAGAGCTTAATAAAAAATAGTTTGGAACACAATTAAAATCATTGCATAAAAATTGATTTATGTATGTCCCTTAGCAATTCCAAAAACTGAAGTCTTTTTCATTTTGGACGTTCCGTTTCTGAGAGAGATTTTCCTAATTATACCATACTTGCGGATTTTTGTCAGTGGTAACGATTTTTATAGATACGTAATATTAAGATTATTAAATTTATAGAATTCTTTTGGACGAACATTTGACGGTAACTTAAATTATTGAATATTTCACTGACTGACTGACATTTACCCACAGTACATTTTGCTGCAATAAGCGAAGGTACCGAAGAATTCCTTTTTATTTACATTTGGCTTTATTCGGTGTTATTCGACCGCTTATTTTAATAGTATATATTCGAAAATATCCGAATATGAAGATTTTATTGCAGGCATATAATAGACATCTTATGCGCAATGTACGAAAGTGTTTGCCTAAAAATATGCTTCACTTCCAAATATTATGCATGTACTACAATAAAAATGGTAATTGTAGACGACGGCAGCGCCACCATTGATAGTACTGACCATACAATATGATTTGCCTTTTCTTTTAGTTTATTTCTTGCTTCTAAGTGTTACGGCTTTTCTGTAAGGCGATCGTTTTGGTTAAGACTAAAAGTATATTTCTTTCTGCAAACATGTGTTCAATAGGGAAAGGGCTATCAAGCAAATGTGAAATTTGTTAAAAAAATGCGAAGACCTTAATGAAAAAAATATGAGTCCATTAGTGTGGCGACTTCTTAATGTTTCGTGTTTGCATTGGAGTTAAAGAGAGCGTCTTTACGAGAATTCTCGTTTATATATTGCTACTAGGCGACTATATTGTGCTGAATATGAACTACGGCGAATTAGTGAAGCTCCGAGTGCTAATTTATTTAAAATATGGGTAAAGCGTTTTAAAAAGACCGGTTCAACATTTAAACCACAAGCAAATGGTCGCCCAAGAACATCTAGGATCGAAAACAATGTTGAGAGAGTTATGGAGTCAGTACGAGGAAATCCACAAATATCGACTCGCAAGAGATCGCCTGTCTTACAATTATCGCGACGAAGTTTGCAACGAATTTTAACATTGGATATTAAACTGCGTCCATATAAGCTGCAATTAACACAAGAATTGAAAGAGTCTGACTTCATAACAAGGCTCGCATTTTCTAATGAAATGCTTAATCGATTTTCCAATTTTGACAATATTCTTTTCTCTGACGAGGCTCCTTTCCTTATGAATGGGTTCGTAAACCGCCAAAATTGTCGTTACTGGAACAGTGAAAATCCCAAAATCAAACACCAGAAACCATTGCATAGTCCTAAAGTGACAGTATGTGCAGCAATCTCTGGCAGAGGAATAATTGGTCCTTTTTTCTTCGAAAATGCGCGGGGCCAAAACGTTACGGTTAATACGGAAAGCTATGTTGAGATGTTGGACGGATTTTTGGCTCCAGAAATTGAAAGTTCAAGAATAGTGAATTCCAGAACTTGGTTCCAACAAGATGGAGCTACCTGCCACACATCAAATGACTCCATGGCGGTGGTGAAGCAGATGTTCCCTGGCAGACTGATTTCGAAAAGAGGTGATATCCCATGGCCCCCACTTAGTCCAGACTTGACGCTTCTTGACTTTTTTTTGTGGTTATACCTCAAACACAAAGTCTACAGTAATAATCCAAGAAACATCGTTTAGCTCAAGGAGAATATCCGTGGTGAAATTGCAGCCATTACACCAGTATTACTGAAGAAAGTTTTCAATAATTTTCGTTTGCGGTTAGAGGAGTGCCGTCGTAGAGAGGGTCACCATTTAGATGATGTTATTTTTAAAAAATAAACTCCATTTATTACTCTACAATGCCATATATATATTTTATGAATATGAATATACCGAAAAGAGAGTAGAGACATTTTAAGGTAAGATTTGACGCTTAGTTAAGGAGATAATAATAATTAAACTTGATTGTAATAAGACGCTTGCTTTAACGAATGATCGCAGCTTATATGTTTTCAACGAGTTTTGTGTACTTTGGAACTTTTGGAACATTTAAAAAGAATTAAATGCCTGATTAAATGCAAAAAAAAAAAAATTGCCTTGCATCTCATGAATGAGATATAGGAGAGCTTCTCACATTCTGTGCACTTACGCGTATTCTACTTTTTGACTCACTCAACGGTATTTACAGGTTAACGACGATTCAGAACGTTACAGTTTGAGGTGCATTAACCAGACTTGTCCATTACTCGACTACTGGAAGTGTTCGTGAGACATATCGAAATGATCATCGCTCAAATAATGATAGGTGACTGCATGCGGAATTGAACCTGCGATCTTGCGAATGATAGTCGCGTGTACTAATCATCATACCATGGTCGGTCGCGCATGGATTAGTATATAATCAAATTTTAAGTTTTCAATAAACAATTAATAAATTTTCGATCTTAGGTTACTGGCTTATGTTACAATCGCATGCCATGTTGTCGTTATTGCCATGAGCAAGAACAAATTAATTACATATTAAATATTATCGACGAATATCACACATAATCACACATATCACATAACACATTCGGATGAAAAAAAATCTTTTGAATTTTTTTTATTCAGCTTGAACCACGTGATCATTCTATCCTTTGCGTTTAGGTGATTAGATTCGAATATAATCGCGTCTAAGGTTTTATCGATAAATTTCAAATAATTTCATGTAGTTTCACTATCGTGAAGAAGGGATTTCCGACCTCAAACCAAGTGATAACAAATTAATATTATATTTGCTGTTAGACGCTTAATTTAACGACTTAGTTTAGAAAATAATAGAAATTTTTTGCTATGAGGTGCTTAATTTAAGTCAATTTTTTCATCCCTTCAAAAGTGACCAATATAAATCAAATCATTTTAAATCATAAAATATTAATCATAATCTTTGAAATGCCTACACAATGGCATTTATCTGACGGACGTATTCTTAATTACTTAAGAACAACCTGAAATCAGTTTCGTCTTTAGGCACCTACTATGCGACACGTTCTGCTCGTTTTTGAATTTATAGTCGATCTTCAATATAATATCATTTTAGTTCTTAATCCGGTTCATGATCACAATTATTTATTATTGTTAATAGAAATATAATTTAAAAAAATTGCAAAAATGATTATAATGACGCTCCTGGCTGGACGTACAGATATTTCAGTATTCGCCAAAATAACGTCTTCAGCGCCCTTAGCTATTTGTGCTTTCCCACACATTCTTGCCAACATTCAAGGGTTTATAACTTCACAAAACAATTGCGAAATTTTTCCCACCTATACGAAAATGTTCCCAACGAAGAGCACAAGTCGAATATAGCTCAATTATCGCAAATTCTTGCCTACGCATGTGTCTATCGAATACAATTGCATAGAAGTTGTTGTTGCCACAAATGTTAACAAACATAGCTTAATAAAAAGCTAGTGTAGCTTCAATGTATTATGTTCGTTTTTGAATTTATTGTTGATTTTCAATATGATGTGATTTTAGTTTTTAATCCGGTCCAAGATCGTTCTTCTCAAAAAAGTGAGGAAAATAATGGAACACTTTTATTACTCATTTAAATCCGTTATACCGTCTTCATAATGTGTTATAACGTCTATTTTTCAAATGACTTCAGTTTTTGTCGCGAATTCTCGTTCATGTTTTCTATCGACTGAAAGTGGGTGCCCTGAGGTGTTAATTTTGATTTTGAGAAGAGCAAAAAGTCAGCCGAAGTCATACCAGGCGAATCTGTGGTTGTTCGATGATATTTGTTAAGTTTTGGTCAGAAATTCGTTCATAAAAATAGCCTTGTGAGACGATGTGTTACTGTTATACAAAATCTATGAATTTTTTTTATCACAAATACGAGGTGTAATCAAAAAATAATCGTTATTTTCAATTTTTTTCAAAAGGTATTTATTTAGTCATCAATTTCTATTTTATTTCCTTTAACGTAGTCCCCCTTAGATATAATGCACTTGTGCCAGCGTTTCTTCTGATTCTTGAAACACTTCTAAAACGCGCTTTTTGGTATCGCCAACAGCTCCTATTTTTATTTCATCGGTGTCTTCAGTTTTGGGAAGAGGAAAAAGTCAGCGGGGGCCAAGTCTGGTGAATACGGTGGTTGAGGCATGATTGCGGTTTTGTTTTCGGCCAAAAACTCACGCACAAGCATCGATGTGTGAGCTAGGGTGTTATCATGGTGCAAAATCCATGATTGTTTTTTTCCACAATTCTGTGCGTTTCTGACGAATTGCTTCGCGCAAACGGCGCATAACTTCAAGGTAGTATTCCTTATTAACCGTACGATCTTGTGCCAAGAATTCATGATGCACCACGTCATTGCAATCGAAGAAAACAGTGAGCAAAACCTTCACATTTAACCGAACTTGACGTGCTCTTGCGACCAGGACGAGCATCGTCATTGACATCTTCTCGGCCTTCCTTTAACCGATTATACCACAATTGAACTTGTGTTCTGCTCATAATAGATTCGCCAAACGCCACAGTCAAACATTTCAAATATCCTTGCACATTTAATTTAATTTTTTACATAAAACTTAATACAGTTTCTTTGATTGATCATTTTTTCGAATAGTAAAAAAATCGAAGAGCACACCAAAACAGGACATACCTTTTTATCTGTCAAAAATAAACTGATAATCCAAAATGACTGATATTGTCAATATATATAATAGACATGTGTACCAACATAGCAGACAAAAAATACGAAAACGTATTTTTTATTACACCTCTTTGGTCTTTTTTAGAGAATTTGCTATTTATAATGTCGCATAATGTCCAGATAATATTCTTTATTTACTGTTTGAACTTCTGGTAAGAATTCTGAGTTGACAACACAGCCATAATCGAAGAAAGCAATACCAACATTACCTTCATTTTTGATCGACTTTGACATTTATTTTTACGCGATTGATTTTTTGGCAAATTCAGGCAACGCTTTTCATATCCAAACTCTCGTGCAATGTGATAAGAATTTTTTTTGTGAGACAGGAAAAGATGACCAGGTGTCTCTCTCAAACTTAAATGATTTTCAATCACCATTTTCTTCATTTTATCGATGTTAACTTCGGTAGAGGACTTTAATGGCCGACCAGAGCGAGGCAAATCTTCCATCACATCTCGACTACATTTGAATGCACTGTACCACTCATATATCAGTGGTTTTGATAAAGTTATACAATCCTTTGCAAGTCTTCTGTATTTTTTTTTGCGAAATTCCATTTGCAATACAAAATATGAGATAAAATCTTTCCTTGATATTTGTATCCATTGTAAAAATCTCAAAAGATATTTGAGATGAGCTGATAAAATAGAGCATTGCGAAAATGATATATCGATCTCAAATTGCGCTTTAGCGTAGAGGACAGTTGTCCTAACTTAGACACAAAGGGAATTTTGACAATCCCTGTACGCGGGCTTTTTAAATGCTCAATTGCTGTTAGTTTTTTTTTTATTTGGACATAATGGAAGTGTCCATTATTGAGTTATACTTTTTCTCATATTGTCTTTGTGTGCAATACATTAATATACAGTTAAGTTTTCACAAAAAATATTTGATAAAGATAGCAGCAGCAATCATCCCATTCAGTATACACATTATGCAGTCTTTCTATTATAATACGTATTCTATTTGAAATTTCTTTTGTGCGAGTATGAACAGTTTTCTGTAACAGACCGTGTCCTGAAGAAACCTAATTGAATTTTAAATTTGCAGCAGCTTCTCTGTATTGCCATGGTGTTTGTTTCAATGTCAATTATCATTGTATGGTGGTAATTTGCATATTATGTAGTTTTTCTTTTGTTATGTACTAATGCCTCTCTTGTCCTTGTGAGTGATATCTTTGTATTAATAGTATTTGCAATTTAACCAAGATTGAAATACATGAATACATTTAAAACTAAAGAAAAATGAACGAAGTCCTTTGATGTAAATAAAATCATTGTTATTTACTCGAATGAATGTTATTTGGTCTTTAGAACTTTTTAATTACTGTTCTTATACTTACAGATATACAGATGTACAAATATGTCCGTAACAATTGTAGCAACTACTCTGAAAACCATAAATCCTTTCTCTTTCGACAATAGAATATCCTTTCGATTTAGTTGTGTCACAACATGTCAGGCATTTAAGCATCATTGAAATATCTTTATTTTTTTTCTTATTTGTTAAAATATTTTTGGAATATTTTATACTAAGATCTTTCGAACAATTGTGCAACTAAAAGAGTTGATGACTAAATGCTTCTTGGCTTTGGACCGCAATTGAAAATTCAAAGTTCCAACTGAGCAACATTTAAAAGTTCTTTGTGTGGTTGTGTGAAAGTTTATGGTTTGCAATATTTTATAGAAATTTGTGAAGAACTTAAGCACAGTTTTGTGATAATAAATTCTTTTGTCTTATTTGTATGCCGTACTTGGTGATGAAATAAAATAAATTAAATGTTGATAGGAAAAAGAGAAAATGTTTAAGAAGGACTATATTATGCATTTTCAAATTGAATTAGCAAAATAGTTTGATCACTGGCTTTAAAGCAGAGTTAAAAGTTTAGCATGTTTTAAGTTTTAATAAGCATAATTTTTTCAACTTTCCGAATATTTATTCATATTTTCAACAAAAAGTAAGATAATTGTTATGTACCAGAATTCAGTAAATAAAAATCCAAATTTCAATTTTTTCTCAAATACTTGCACTTATTTCTGTGTATATTTAATTTTCTGTGTGATTAAGTAAATCGCGATCTTCTCTAATCCTTTCCTTGATCTTCTATAATCAATAAATTTTATCAATTATTTTTGCTTGACATTGAAAACTTTATTTCGCATAGTTGGAATGATTCGATTTAGGGCAAATTTGCATTCAATAACTTGCCATTTTGAAGGCAGTTCCATTATGTCTCTCATAGAAACCTTCGTGCCTCTTGGCAAAAAACTTAGACAGTATATTTTTATAAGCCTCTTTAGAGGAGCAAGCAAAATCAATCGCCATAGACAGGAATTAATGACAGTGTGGGTCCGAATTAGGAGTTTTTCCGTTTGGAGGGATGCTCATAATAAATGATTCTCTGCCAATACCTCATGGAAGTTCGATCAATGAGGTTTTTTTCGCGTTAATTCATGTAAAACCCATGTATAGGGTGGTGCATAAGGAACGTTAGGATTTGAACAGTGAATACATTTTTTGTTTGTCTTTTTTTCGTCTCTTTACAGAATTAACTAAATAATACTTGGAAAATTTGTGATGGAAAGGCTCAGCACAGAATAAAAAGCCAAAGTTGTTCAATTTTATTTTGAAAGTCAGCATTCGATTATTCAGATCATATCGAAATGTCTTTCATGTTCGAAATGCTCCTAGCGCTCGAACAATTTATTGATTGGTTCAGCGTTTTGGGCAACAAGGGGCTGTCTGTGATCTTCCACGTGCTGCAAGACCTCATGCTGTTCGAAATGAAGTGACCATTGCTCGAGTGCAAGCAAGTATTAAGGAAAACCCCGAAACTTCCACCAGACGACGTTCTCAGCAGTAAGAGATATCTAGGCGGTCTTTGCAAACAATTTTACATATATTACATTTTTTGCCAAATAAGATGCAATTGGTTTACGAGTTAAAACCAAATCATGCACAAGAACGCATTCATTATAGTCACCGTTAACGTTACTTATGCGCTACCCTATATAAAGGGCTTGCCAAAGAGGGCGGGTCGATGTTGGCTGTCTGTGGTGGCCATGTTATTTTGCCAGTACAAGTAACTAATGCCAAATTATCATATCAAGATCATGTGATTTGATTCCGTTGAATATTTTTATATCGAGTTTACTGAAGTAACAACAGGTCTACAACAATAAGCGGCAGTCAACATTAAGGTCAACATAATCCACGCGATCGCTCAAATTTAGTCGAATCTATACGGCAGAGACAGTGCTAGCATGCAAAACCAAGATAATACTTGACACACAGCTTGTTCTATTCCATTTCAACATCGGCCTATTTGGAAAATTCTTTAGTACTGATTTCCGTAAGGACTTCTGCGTTTTGGCTCTGAAATCTACTATGACAATTGCTAAGATTTCTAACAAAACTTTCGTTGTAAATCTATAGGCAATATGATAAACTTGTCTTGTTTATGCCTCTCACAAACCATTTAAACATGCTATATGGATAAAACCGTCAACATATCTTCGAGACGAGTGTACCAACATAAAAAAAAAAAAAAAAATAATAATCGAAAATCGAATGTCCGTAGCCCGCGAAATTTGAAAATTCATATTATTTTTTGAACACACCTCGTACATCAAAACCCACTGCATTACAATGACATTATATGACAAGTGGGATTGTTTAAGTATCTTTTCAGCCTGCAAATTTCGGTAATCTTATTTGTTAGCAACCAATAATATACAATACATTAATAACAATTTGGAGGATAAATCTTTAAGGTTTCTGTATTTCTTTTTTTAATTTTTTTCTTTTAAATGTATCAGTTTAATATAAACGGGAAGCTTTTCTTTCCGTTTTGCTGTCCAATTACTAAGAGCGGGGGTCCGCGACTCCTATGTTACCAGAGGCGAAATCTAAACTTGATTTAAAGAAACACTAGTATCTCCCACACATCTTTTGATAATCCAATGCATATCCTTAAAGGTTTTATAACCACTATTCTACAATTGTAAACAATAACGTGGCAAATTTCTAAAATACTTAAAACTTAACATTAGGTATCTGTTTTGAGTAAAACATTATATAAAATTAATATATGTCGTTAAATGAATATTTGTCTTCAGGTTAATAACATGTTTCTATCTTAAATAATATCAAATTTTTTTTGAAGTTTAGAGTTGAAAATTTGTCACGAGCTACAGATAATTGAACGAATTTCTTTTTGTTTGGTGCAACAATATTGGTAGAAAGAAATTTTTTTGATATTTTTGCCCATTGTAGCAAAGAGTTATCTGCTACGAACGCCAATTTGGGAAGTTGTTAGAGGACTTGTCGACTTGTAGACAACTTAGTCAGACACATGCTATTGGCATTCTTCTTCTACTTATGTGGCGACCGGAATAGATAGTCTTATCTATTACGCGCCGCCCGTAGAAAATAATTTCAAGCGCTTCGATCTTCTGAGCTTCTCCTCCAATTCGTCTTCGCTTCGATAATATTTCAAAAACCTGGTCCTTCCAACGGAGTTTTGGTCGCTCTCTTCTGCGCCATCCGTCGAATTCGTTGTCGATGTTACTATGCTATTGGTATATGTCGATTATATAGATATTATCTGGTGAAAAATATTTGATGTTATTAACAAAATTGGTGAATGATAAGTGCTTGTATCCGAGCTCTAACCCAAGACCATACGCACGAAGGTCTAACCATGGTAACCAGGATATTGTATAATATTTTTCTGAAAGCTGAGTTCTTGCTAATCAGAGTAGTAATTTCAGAGATCCATAATTGTTATGTTTTTAATGTCAAAAATTGTAAATCCAGACCAGTATGTCAACCATTGTGTTTTGATTTCTGAAGCAAATAACTTGCTTTCGTCCTCATTTACCATCTAATCCAGATTTGCCGATTCTTTCCCAATGCCTGAGAAGACAGCAGTAACGTCACTTGTTTTTCAGCTGTTAATATCCATACCATCAGTATAAACCAGTAGCATGTGGCCTTAATACAGAAAAGATTGTATGATAGGCTGTCAACTTTTGATATTGAATGACTCTGCCAGTTGTAATATTCTTTCTAAATTTGAAGTATGTTTATAAGTGAGAAAATGTTATGGAAGACATGATTTTAATACGGCAAGTTCTAACTTAAGAGCTCTAGTTTTTGACGAAATAAGATAATATGTTTACAATATAATATAATTCTTCATATTATTACTTTAGAACCTCCCCCTCGTAAGCGAAATAGAAAAAAAACTTCTAAATCTCACTGTTTGATCTACATTAAACCTTATTTCGAGATAGGACATATCACTTCTTAACTGTTCTCTGCTTCAACGCTATAAGTCGTGCTTACAATCTTACAATCTGATCTGTTCCAAAGGCCTCCAAAAATATTTGCGAGACATTATGGAGTACGTTCAGATAACCTTTTGGCTTTAATGCAACTGATTACTAACTCCAACTATGACAAATTATCTGTTTTATTAGGGCAAATTTTGATTTCCTCTTTAATATAAAATTGCCTTATATGTTATCTAATCCAGCATTCAATTATTACGAAATTCTTCGAAAACCTCTAATTTATTAAAGCACATTTAAACTGAACAACGCTTAAGCACTTAAACATGTCTAAAAGTTTATAGCCGCACTTATCTTAACACTTAACAGCAACAAGTGTAATATTTGGCACGTGCAAAAAGGACTTAGTGCCACGTATTTCACAACAAGCACACAAACGCTAATCCTTGTGATTCAACATAAGGGATGCTAGGACACATTCCACCTGGAAGACTGGTGATGTGCCCTGATAGTGTTACCTGATGATGTGTCGTAAAGTAAAGTGTAAAATTCAACACTTTTAGAATCACCTCATTTAGCAGGTAATCGCGAATTTACATTTTGTCGCCAATAATTGATTATGCTAATTGACCAACAACAAATTTTCAATAAAAAGCCCTTTTTACGGATCACAGGTAGTATTGTGTGTAATGCGAAGAGAGAAATTAGCCAGAATAAAAAAAAACCGTTAATGTTCCTAAGACTACCTGTTTCTAGGATCACAACAATGATCGTTGGTATAAAAGCAAAATGAGATCGTAGGGCAGTAAACAGTAACCTTTCTAACCTGCAAGTACAAACATTACACTTACATTATGGAATTGAAATGCCGCTTTTCGAGCTGTCAATGGTCGGGATTGGAAGAGGAGATATTCCATCATTTGGAGATGCAGCATAAGAAATATCTACGCGAACCCACAGGCAGACTGTATTACGACTTCGTCTTAAGTGATTTGGAGCAAGAGACTTTCGCTTTGGTCATCAGCGGTGGACTCTATTGGTTTTGTCAAAATTCTTCAACGTCAGCTGCCTCCGATGGTATAGCATTTGGTTTATTCCACATAGGACACTCTGTATGTCAAGAGTATACTTTGAAACTAGGCCTTAAACGTGACAGATTTTGTCAATATTGGGGTCCTTTGAAAACACAACCGGAGAAGCAACCACAGGAAGAAGTCTATGAACTTGTATTCGACTACAAATTGTTAACGGAGTTTAACGAGAAAATGCCTAGCAGAAAGTTACGCCTCTACTTTGGTGAATTCGATGATAGCGATGATGTGCCGTGGCCTGATCCAGAAGAATTTATGAGGAACTACGGAAACATCCGTGACGAATTTGTGCGTAAATTAACATGCGCCGTCTGTTTGGAGTTTATACGCCGTGATGCTCGGTTTTGTGAAAACAAACATTTTGTATGTCTACATTGTTTTGACCAAATGCTCAATAGTAAAAAGCTCAGATGTCCTACGTGCCGAGGTTGGTATCTTTATGATTGTGTCGATGATGAGTTGGAATATAAGCTACGCTTAATCTCAGCATCCGAATCGAATAATGAAACGTGAAATATCTTGAAAGACATTATATAGGGTGATTTTTTAATTGTAGTTTTTTTTAATCGAATAAAGCACTCACATTTGCATCATATATTACAAATTTTTTATTGGAATCGATAAATTGGTCTTTACCATTTAATTTTTAAAGACAATTACAATTGACAATTGTCCGGAGCCGCGGACGACATTTACGTGAAATTGTCAAAATGTCCATTCGGAAAGTCCAATTTTTCGTCACTTTTTCGAGCATTTCGGCCTGTATTCCACGAATAACGCGTGTTATGTTATCCTGTAAGGCTTCAATAGTGTTCGGCTTGTCCACATAGACTAACGGCTTGACATAACCCCACAAGAAATAATCAAGAGGCGTTAAATCGTAAGATCTTGGGGGCCAACTCACAGGGCCAAATCGAGAGATAAGCTGCTCATCAAATTCATCCCTCAACATATCCATTGTTTCACGAGCAGTGTGGCATGTTGCACCGTCCTGATGAAACCACATGTCAACCAAGTTCAACTCAGCCGTTCAGCAAGAAAGGAGCCCCATCGCTGAACATAATTGTTCGATAAAACAGTGGATTTTCATTGAG
>JAHXMU010013459.1:0-12064 GCA_019455685.1 Philornis downsi
AAAGCTGGGGTTATGCAAACAAACCAGAAACGCTTGAGCAACTCAAACAAAGTATTTGCGATGAAATTAATGAAATACCGCGTGAAATGTATGATAATGTAACAGAGGTGGACATCTATTTGTTATTGTGTTTCATACATAATTGCCGATATTAAATAAAACATTTATCAATATAAGGTCCATTCTCGTTCATTTAATCAAAAATTATAAACAGACAAAGGGGTATACCTTCCCGACGGCCACCCTGTATTAGGCTGCGCCAAGTTTTCATAGGTTTGCAACCGCTATTGTATCTACTGGTCTGTCATTGAGAAAGACGGACATTGCTCAATAGACTTAAATAATCCTGAAGCAGATTTGAGTAAAAGATAGTTGATTACATTATTATACAGGGTAACGCTAAGATTTGATCAGTAAATACATTTTCTGTTTAAGTCTTTTTTGTCTCTTTACAGAATTAACTAAATAATACTTGGGAAATTTATGATGGAGAGGCTCAGCACAGAACAAAGAACCAAAGTTGTTCAATTTTACTTTGAAAGTCAGCATTCGATTATTCAAATCACATCAAAAGTTCTTTCATGTCCGAAATGCTTCAACAGTTTACCGATTGGTTCAGCGTTTTGGGGCTGTCTGTAATCTTGCGCGTGCTGGAAGACCTCGTGCATTGAGGAAAATACCGAAACTTCCACCAGGCAACGTTCTCAGCATTTAGGGATGTCCAGGGGGTCTTTGCAAAGAATTTTACATATGTTACATCTTTTCCCATATAAGATGCAATTGGTTCACGAGTTGAAACCAAATGATGCACAAGAACGCATTCAATATAGTCGCCGTTAACGTTACTTATGCGTCACCCTTTATTTTTATCCGTATCAAATGATATATGGCATCATTGCTTCGGGTGAAAGTTTTATACCTTCATTTCTGATATTGGAATGCTGTCGCGAATTCTATTGCGGGATTCACTGACGTTTTACTTTTACTATCGCTCGAAGAACGATAAGCTTTAGAATGTGGTCATATGTATGAGAGTCGCACATACTCACTGTCGGGGCAATTACTTGATTTGAATTTCAGACTAAATCATATGACATAATATAATGGCCTCGTTGTACTCCGTGTCGAAAATCAGGACAGAGGAATACAAAACTACAAAAATTATTACAACATTTTGCCCAACAAAAAAAAAAAAAAAAAAAAAAAAAATCAAAAAAACTTCGAGCAGTTGGTTTCATTCTGCGTAGAAATGGTGTAAATTTCGAGATCATCAAAAACTAGGTCTAAGTAATTGAGTTTTGTTTCGGACACTCCCCAACACAATTAACTTTAACAACACATATCTAAAACGAATTCTTGAGTTGCCTTCGATGAAGCATTCGTAGCCAATTCACTTTCAAATCCATTTGAAACGTGTCCATGTTTTTTACTACTCGTATTTACGTAGCGAGCAGAAACAGAAACTACAAACCTACGCTTAAACTATCTACAAATAGAAAATAAAAACAATGAATCGAAAACACGAAACAACTTAACTTAAAACACGCTGAAAACATACAGAGTGTAAATTAAAGCTACCACATTTTGACCCCAGACACACAAATTTTGTCCATCGACTGAAATCCATTTGAAAATCGTAGTGCGAAATTGAGCTCCGGTGCACTCAAAGCGACAAACAGACCAACCGACCGACAATCGCTTCCCCCTCTCAAAAACCACTTTATTTCCAACGTTCACTGCTTGGCGTCGCTGGCCAGTCTTGATGGTGGTGCTGGGGTCGATGGCGGACTTACCGGCGTTTTGGAGGGAAGATAATTGAAAGCAGTGCTGGTATGAGTATAACTTAAATCGTATTTTTGGGCGGATATTTTGTGGAAATGTTTGTCGGTGTCTGCTGCGGTGGCGAGAAGGATGCGCGGTGTCGAGCACCAATACTGAGTGATTGTAACCGAAACGTTTTAGCAGCTGTTGTTGTTGCTTTAATCGATCTATGGTTAATGATTAAGCACGCGTATTGCTGCAATACCCATTTGGATTGCCCCGCGGTTCAACTAGTCAGTCATGCAGTTCGAAATTTAGGGTGATCCACACCGAAACCGATTAACCGGATTTTGTATTTCCATTCGAGCGCTGTTGTTATAAATGTTGTGATGATCTGTTCTTAAGTGTGATTTTAAGCGTCGCCAACGACTTGTAATATTATGCGGTGGATTGGAGGATAATGTTCATGGCAAATACTGTGGCATGTGTAAGGTGTTGTAAAAATAAATCCATAATTTTCGTATGATATTGCAGACCTTGTTTAGCATAATTACAATGATTCGATTTACGTCAAATATGCACTGTTTTGTTCGATAACTTGTTGTTTTGTTTTGAAGGCAATTCCATTATGCCCCTCTCAAAGAAACCACCATCTCTGCTGGCAAAAAATGGTGACACTCGATTTCCATAAGATTCTATTGACGGGAATTTTTTACCAGCAAAATCATTCACCATAGACAGCCACAGATGTTGTGAGATTGGAACTATAAGGTGGATGAATAAGAATCTCCCAACCAAGTTCTAGTAGCTTCTGGCGAGTCGCTATCGATGTATGTGGCCTGGCGTCATTCTGATGAAACACAGTTCTTCTCCTCTAAGCAACAGATGGCAGCCATTTGGTGTGAGATTGGGACTATAAGGTGGATGAATAATAATCTCCCTTTCTAAGAGCTTCTGGCGTATCGCTATTGATGTATTCTGATGGAACACAATTCCTCCCCTCCTTCCTCGCTAGCCGTTGTATAGGTGACCAAGATTTCTTCATCAGAAGTGTTTAGATTTTACAGCGATTCACAGATATAAATTCAGTCGATTACTTGACCCCGTGGGCCATCTATACATCAAACTTCTTTTTGTATCCAGCCTAATTCAAGTGACTCCAGACAATTTTTTTGTACAACCTTTAGCTTCTAGGTAGTCGAAATAGAGCCTACAAGACTCGATGATTTTTCTTATTTTTATTGACATTTTCAATAATTGGCCTTTATGAAACTGAAAAATATTGAATATAAATAGATGAGAAGTTTGTTGTAAAAACATTTTTGTCAGAGGTGGAAAAAAAATTGTATTCTATTACAATAAGTCGATACGACCTAAATATAAAAGAAACGTAAGTATAAATATTCGAAGGAAAATTGAAAATTTGATGCAACTTCTTTGATCCATTTTTTTTTCCGATAGAAGAAAATCGACGAACACGCAAAACACTATAGCATGTTTATGGATAAAACCGTCAACATATCTTCGAGACGAGTGTACCAACATAAAAAAATAATAATCGAAAGTCGAATGTATGTAGCCCGCCAAATTTGAAAATTCACCTTATTTTTTGAACACACTTCGTATATCAGGCGAATATATTTCTAACAGTGAATGTTACATGAAAAAAATGGCTGAGTTTACAATAATTATTATTGCCAACTGAAATTTATGTTGATATCGTATTTGATATCGTGGAAGGATGAAGAGCCTGTGTGCAGCGTTGTGAAGTCCTGTGGATTTCGAATCTTTTGTGACCTGGAAGTTTCAAATTTTGCTTATTTGTAAACTGTGGAATTTGAATCTTTTATTCCTTTTTTTCTGCGGAAGGCATTATCTTTTTTCTTTGTCATTTATATTTTACCCGAATAGAGGAAGAACTATTTTGCTAAAATATTCATTGTCTGTAAATTTCACACATTTTGAATTTACATTTTATTGTTGCAATAATTGTTTTTCCCCATTCTAATTCTAATTATTTTGTCATTACTCGATTTAAGGTAGTAATTTTAGTGATAATTTGTTAATGTTCTAATTTCATCCCATATCCTTACAAGCAATCATTTAATTTATTATATAGGGTGATTTTTTAAGATTTAAGTTTAAAAAAAAAATTAAATTTAAAAAAAAATAAAAAAATAAAAAAAAAAAGTTTTCAGGTTGGCAGCACTGGTTGGTAATGGCGTCCAAACGTCATTTGTCAAAGTGAAAGGTGTAGAGTATGTGCTGTCATTACATCATGGAAGGACTAACAAACGAGCAACGATTGCAAATTGTTAAAATTTATTATCAAAATTCGCGATCTGTAAGAAATGCGCATCGTTTGACACGACCATTTTATGGTCGTCATAATCGACCTGATGAATCAACAATTCGTGCTATTATCTCCAAATTTCGCATCAAAATTGCTTTGTTGGATATAAAACCATCGACTCGCATGCGTAGAGTGCGTACCGAAGAAATTATTGCAGCCGTAGCGACCAGTGTTAATGACGATCGCGAAATGTCAATTCGTCTCCGTTCTCATGAGTTGCATGTGTTACTCAACCACAAGGAATTTTTTTGCCCCATGAAATTGTCTTAAAAAATTAAATGTCAAACACCAAATTTTAATATATGACGCAAATTTGAGTGTTTTATTCGATTTAAAAAAAAAAACTACGATTAAAAAATCACCCGGTTCGAGTATATCGCTTAATGCTGTTGTTAGTTTTCTGAATAAAAATTCATATAATTCAATTCAATTTAGTGAAGTTTCAAGGTAAGAAATAGTAAGTAAATATAGGAATGAATTGAATTAGGCACGTTTACCAAAGGGCAGGTCTTCAAAAACCTTCAGAACGTGATGGCCAAGAAGGTCTTAGGACTTGCGTGAGAGAGGTGGCGCACCATTATTTAAAAACTTTAAAGAACGTTTTTTTTACCCAGAACTGTTCCGAAGACGCATTCGTTTCAACAGCATTTGGTTCCAGCAAGATTGAACAATTGAACACAAAGCTGGCAAAGCTCAAATTAAAATTTCCGAATAAATTAATATCCAGAAACTCAATTTTCCGCTGCTCTCCAAGTTGAGCTTACCTAACTGCACCACATTTTTTTATAAGAATTTATGTCAAGCAAGAGGTTTGCAAAGCGAAACCAAAGAATTTGGCTGAATTAAAGCAGTCCATTAAAATAATAATCGAGGCGATACCGACTTCAACCCTTCAGGCCGCAATGAATAACTTTCTGATCAGCTGTCGCATATGCGTTGTGTGTTGGAGCAGCATCCCTCTGTACTCTTTTATCTTGGCGCCTACATCGTTGGGTTGGCGGGTTCATGGAGTTTTAGTCGCTATGAATCACTTCGACGGGAAGCGTCGCGCAATTTACGAGAACTCTCGTTCATATATTGCTATTAGGCGACTATATTGTGCTGAAAAGAGACCGGTTCAACATTTAAACAACAAGCAAATGGTCGTCCAAGAACATCTAGGACCGAAGACAATGGTGAGAGAGTTATGGAGTCAGTACGAGCAAATCCACAAATGTCGACTCGCAAGAGATCGTCTGTCTTACAATTATCGCGACGAAGTTTGCAACGAATTTTCACATTGGATCTTAAACTGCATCCATATAAGCTGCAATTAACACAAGAATTGAAAGAGTCTGACTTCATAGCAATACTCGCATTTGCTAATGAAATGCTTAATCGATTTTCCAATTTTGGCAATATCCTTTTCTCTGACGAGGCTCATTTCCTTATGAATGGGTTCGTAAACCGTCAAAATTGTCGTTACTGGAACAGTAAAAATCCCAAAATCAAACCGACTGATTTCGAAAAGAGGTGATATCCCATGGCCCCCACGTAGTCCAGACTTGCCGCCTCTTGACTTTTTTTTGTGGGGATACCTCAAACACAAAGTCTACAGTAATAATCCATGAAACATCGTCCAGCTCAAGGAGAATATCCGTGGTGAAATGGCAGCCATTACACCAGTATTACTGAAGGAAGTTGTTAATAATTTTCGTTTACGGTTAGAGGAGTGCCGTCGTAGAGAGGGTCACCATTTAAATTATGTTGTTTTTAAAAAACAAACTCCATTTATTACTCTACAATGCCTTAGATTTATTTTAACCATACCTTTTGTATTTATTGTTTAATCTATTTTTTTAAATATGCACGTTCTACTGCGCCACCCTGTATTAGGCTGTTTCAATGCTCAGGAAGTTTCACACAGATTTTTGACAGTTATAGTGTCTAGCAGCCAACCAATCAGAAGGACGTCTCCCATTCGACTTAAAAAGTAATGAAACACATTTGATGTTACATTTGCGGCAGTATCCTTCGAGTAAAGGAGTAATTACGAGTATTTTAGAGGGGTGTAATAATGATCACTACATACTGAAAGGTTATCAAACTGTGAGCATTTTCCACCTATAAACCTACCTTAAATTCATTTAAGTAAAGTAAAGTAAAGTGCATTAAATTTCTACCATATCTAAAAGAGTAGTGGTGGTGAAAGGAGTGATGTTTAGTATTCAATGTTTTTGTTGAGTACAAAGCACTTATCGTTGATTCAATACTCACATAGTAAATTCCCCAAAAGTAGACAGCTCCAAATAATTGCAAATTATTTTGTTCCATGACAGTCCTTAACTAATATAAATTTTATTTGCGACAAAAGAAAAACCGAAAACAAATTTGTTAAGAAACCCGGATAATTATGATCATCCTTGTTATAATGATTTTAACATCTATTGGCATTACTATACTGCAGCATGTAGTTTGCAGTTAGTTTCTCCAGCACTACTGGCAACAACAGCAACAACGAGAATCGTAACAAATAAATAAAAACCATGACACAGCCCAGGTGTACATGAGAGATACAGATATGGATTCTTGTATGCACAGATACAGTCAGAGGACTGCAAATTTATGCAATTTCTGGTATTATTTGCTTATGGACCGTAATGAAATGTTCATGATTCCGTGGACGGAGAGTGAGTGTTTTTCAATTCAGTTCAGTTTAGGTTACTGGTTAGACTCTGGTGGGGAGCAGTTTTAGTTTCTTATATATATTTTTTTCTTTCATTTTAAGAAAATCAAGTTTATATGAATTGCTACCAGGTATGATTTCGATTATGTTGCGCAGATGCAAATAGAAATAATTGCCAATGGTTAAGAATGAACGGCGGCGGCGGTGGCGGTGGCGGCAATAGTGTTATGAACAATTACAATGTTACTCGCGCAGCCACAGTGTTGTGAGAATTTGGTAAACATTTTTTGAACTACAATATTTCAGATACTACATATTATAGACTCGCTTATAAAATTCAAATTAAATGTACAGATTCTGCCAAAAAAAGGTACCGGGGACTAATCATTATAATAAGCTCCCGTAAAGCCCCACAATTGTTCTTTATATTAAAGCGGGTATTGAGCGGGATCTACTAAAGGGTGTCCCAACAAGAATGCAAGACAGTCAATGGTGCTCTGTATCGTGAAATGATAACCAGGATTTTCGTGTCTACAATTGAAGAAATTAATGTGGAGGACATGTGGTTCCAACAAGACAGCGCCACATGTCATACAGCCAGAGAAACAATTCAATTGCTGCATCAGTCATTTCCCGGTCGTGTTATTTCACGTTTTGGAGACCAGAATTGGCCGCCTAGATCGTGCGATTTAACGCCTTTAGACTTTTTTCTTTGGGGTTTTTTGAAATCGATGTTTACGCGAATAAGCCGACGTCGACTCAAGTCTTTAAAGAGGAAATTGGGTGCTGCATTAATGAAATACCGCAGCATTTATGCAAAACGGTCATTGAAAATTTCATTAAAAGATCGCGTGTGTGCCAACAAAGCCGCGCCCGCCATCTGCCCGATGTGTTGTTCCATACATAACCTCATTCTGTCTACTTTACGATATAATAAAGTTTCACGATTTTTTTTTCATCTTGGCTCTCCTGGACTTCCATTGGGACGATTGGGCTTTGGTTTCGATATCAGAACCATGATTCGTTACCAGTTATGACCCTTTAAGCAAATCTGGATCATCGTTGACATCATTCAACAATTCCTGAGCGATTCTCATGCGACGGAGTTTTTGGTCAAAATTCAGCAATTTTGGAACGAACTTCGCTGCCAGACGCTCCATCCCCAAAATTTCCGAACTGATTTGCCGACATCCCCAGCAACTTCCCCAGTTGTTATTCCACGATTCTCCATAACAATTTTCTTCATTTTCTAAACATTTTTATCGGTTGTTGATGTGCTGGGTCGTCCAGAGCGAGTGTCGTCATTCACATCTTCTCGACCTTCTGCGGAATGCTTGTACCACTTGTAAGCATTTTCTTGGCTCAGAGTACTCCCACCGTATGTCACTGTCAACATTTCAAGTATTTTTGAGCACTTAATTCTATTTTTTACACAAAATTTGATTCATTTTTTTTGACGCAGTTTTTTCGATAGCAGGAAGTCGCCGATTACGCAAAACACTTGTCGTATTTATGCCTCTCACAAACAAACTAAACATGCTGTATGGATAAAACCGTCAACATATCTTCGAGACGAGTATACCAACATAAAAAATGATAATCGAAAATCGAATGAAGTAGCGCGCGAAATTTGAAAATTCATCTTATTTTTTGAACACACCTCGTGCTTGGAGCTTGCCATTGTGCAAGAAATACATTGTCATTTAACATTGCCTCTGGATTGTTTGGAACAGTGGATCATTTTGAGGTAGTTTTCTACCACCTTTTCGCACATTTCCCACATTTTTCTGAAAGCGGAGCTACATCAATTCAATAAAATATTACGTCTACCTTGAGGTTGTGGGTTTCTTCTAATTTTTACAATCAAAAAATTCTTTAATACGAATATTAATACAGTTAAAATGGATAATTTGGAAGCAGAAATCGAATAAAACACTCAAATTTGTATCACATATAAACTTTTTTTTATTAGAATCGATAAATTGGTGTTCGCCATTTAATTTTTAAAGATAATTTCATGTAAATGTTGTCCGCGGCTCAGTCTCAAAATGTCCATTTCGAAGGTCTAATTTTTCGTCACTTTTTCGAGTATTTCGGCCTGTATTCCACGCATAACGCGAGTTATGTTATCCTGTAAGGCTTCAATAGTGTTCGGCTTGTCCACATAGACCAACGATTTGACATAACCCCACAAGAAATAATCAAGAGGCTTTAAATCGCAAGATCTTGGGGGCCAACTCCCAGGGCCAATCATCCCTCAACATATCTATTGTTTCACGAGCAGTGTGGCATATTGCACCGTCCTGATGAAACCACATATCAAACTAAAGATGTTTAATTGCTTTAGAGGATCTGGTTGAGAGGCTGTGAAAAGGTGCCATAAACAACAGCGTTACTCCTATGATACGCCTATGTTCATCGATGATTATTCATTTCTTTAACCACTTCTGAACCACGATCAGCGGGTTCTTTATGCTTCCCTGGATGTTCTTCTTTTTACTAGGGTGATATACGGTAAAAATAAATCCATTATTTTAGCATGAAATTTAATTTAGAAGGAATGGTCCGATTTAGATCAAATATTCAATGTTTTCTGCATTAACTTGTTGCCATATTGAAAGTAATTGCATTATGGCTCTTTCATGAAAACCTTCGTTCGTATTAGCAAAATATTGCCACAGTCGATTTTCACAAACTTGTTTTGAGGCAAATTTTTTACCATCAAATTTATTTGCCTTAGAGAGGATCAGGCAGTAATCATTTGTTACCAAGCGCAGACTACAAAGTAGACGCATAAGAACCTTCTAATTAAGCTTCCAGAGCATCTGAACGCTTTTGGGCGGTTGCTTCCTTTAGACAATTCAATTATTGGCTGCACAGGAGTCTGGTCGTAAGGATGCAGCTCATAGTAAGTGATTCCTTGTCGATCAATCAAAACCTTTTTGATCATCAGTCCTGACTTGGCCACCACCGTTTGAGGCTGTTTATCGTTTATGCCGGTTTATAGTGATTCGATCACGACACTTTTCACTTCAGAAATTTTTAGATTTTGTTGCGAATTAGCGGCGATTTGCAGGTAGAGAATCGGACCATGATGTTTTTTTTTTTGCGTTAACTTATTTGGCAGCCACTCATTGGGTTTCTTTTTCTGGCCAGCCATGTTGGAGCCATGTTGAAGTAATTTCAAATGGTTTATTGCGCAATATTTAGCTCCAGGGCAATTGAAACCAAACTTATATGACAGTTGGACTTGACGATTTCATTTTTTTTATTCACATCTGCGATAATTAGCCTTCCAGAGCGCGGTGCATTTTCGACACCAAAATTACCGGAACTGAGCCGACTAAACAAAATTGTGAGTGATTGACGGCTGCAGTGCTGGGACCGTATTCTCTCGTTTTTGCTTGTATCTCTTTGCTGGTGTCTATTTTTGAGGAGCGCTTAAACAACACTCAGTTAAGCAACCACAAAATAGTTAGAGATTTTTTTCGGGTACAAAATCTTGTCTTTCTACTGCAGTCTAGCGCAACCCAGTCGTTCTTATACAAAGTGAAATACAGGTTACTAAATCCATCTGCTGACAGAATAGTAGATTTATCTTTACTAAACCTTATAAGGAATTATCAATTTTGCTGGTTTCAAAAGTAAAGTTAAATAAAACACACATAAAGCTATGATTTCAGTGAAACTTTCATTTCATTATAATGCTTGGACCTTGCCATTATGTACGAAGTACGATGTCATTTAAATGACCTCCTCTGGATTGGTTGGAGCAGTGAATACTTTTGAAGTTCGTCTAGCGACATTTTGGAAAAAATACGGGCTGATGACACCTCCAGATAATAATGTGCACCAAACAGTCACTTTTTCCGGATGCATTGGCTTTTATACAATCCTTTCTAGGTTCTTCAAGTCCCCAAATGCGACTATTTTGTTTGTTGTCGTAACCACCGAGTGAAAAATGAGCTTCATCGCTGAAGAAAGTTTTCTTCGATTAAAAGCCCATTTTTGAATCACTACTTTTGTAGAAAGTTTTAAAAATTTTTATGCATTCTTCGGTAGTTAAACGATCCATATTCGTAAATGTCAAACATTTTACTAAATAAATAACAGTTCAGATGACAGGTATTTAATAGCCGACTGCCTTGTCAGACCGGCGGTTTTGAAACCAATTAATGGATAACCCAATACTTTAATTTGTGTTACAATTTGGTAGAAAAGAGACATTTTTACACTTTGTTCGATATTACATTTAATACTAAATTGTTTCAAATTTAAAATAACTTAAAATTTTTTAATTGTTAAAGTTCTACTTCTATCTAAGTACAGAAAAGAGTTCGTTTTATTTGCAGTCAATAATTCCATGAATTTCTTTCCTTTCCTTTAAAACAAAATAAATACAAAATGTTTGGTTAAAATAAATCTAAGGCATTGTAGAGTAATAAATGGAGTTTATTTTTTAAAAATAACATCATCTAAATGGTGACCCTCTCTACGACGGCACTCCTCTAACCGCAAACGAAAATTATTGAAAACTTTTTTCAGTAATACTGGTGTAATGGCTGCCATTTCACCACGGATATTCTCGTCGAGCTGAACGATGTTTCTTGGATTATTACTGTAGACTTTGTGTTTGAGGTATCCCCACAAAAAAAAGTCAAGAGGCGTCAAGTCTGAACTACGTGGGGGCCATGGGATATCACCTTTTTTCGAAATCAGTCTGCCAGGGAACATCTGCCGCCAAGGAGTCATTTGATATGTGACAGGTAGCTCCATCTTGTTGGAACCAAGTTCTGGAATTCACTATTCTTGAACTTTCAATTTCTGGAGCCAAAAATCCGTCCAACATCTCAACATAGCGTTCCGTATTAACCGTGACGTTTTGGCCCCGCCCATTTTCGAAGAAAAAAGAACCAATTATTCCTCTGCCAGAGATTGCTGCCCATACTGTCACTTTAGGACTATGCAATGGTTTCTGGTGTTTGATTTTGGGATTTTCACTGTTCCAGTAATGACAATTTTGACGGTTTACGAACCCATTCATAAGGAAATGAGCCTCGTTAGAGAAAAGGATATTGCCAAAATTGGAAAATCGATTAAGCATTTCATTAGCAAATGCGAGCCTTGATATGAAGTCAGACTCTTTCAATTCTTGTGTCAATTGCAGCTTATATGGATGCAGTTTAAGATCCAATGTTAAAATTCGTTGCAAACTTCGTCGCGATAATTGTAAGACAAACGATCTCTTGCGAGTCGACATTTGTGGATTTCCTCGTACTGACTCC
>JAHXMU010013469.1:0-12609 GCA_019455685.1 Philornis downsi
CTATTAGATGTCTGTGAACGACTTGTGTGCCAAATCTTTTTAGCATATTATAGAAACATTTTCCTATAGATTTATATTCATTTTCCCTGCTTTCGCCCTATACTATTTGATTTGACTTTTCATTCCCAAGGAAAAAAGAAAAACTTAATATGAAAGCTTTTTCAACCCAAGAAAATGGCATTACTATATCAAATACAAACAACAAAAAAAAAAACAATTTAAAAACTCTAAAGGGAACAAGTGATTGTTACAATCCAAGCGTGAGGCAAGAATGATTTGATAAACTTCAGTGATTTGCTGATGGTTGTTGAAGCAACTTTTATTTTTCAACTATATAGAATAAACCCTCGCCTCATTACAACAGCAATGGGTACAAAGAGGAAAGAGAGGTACAACGACTATGAATCCTTTGCGACGCATGAAAATCTTTCGAACATTTTGCGCTTTGCCTATACGTTACATTGCTGTTTACAACAATATGTTGGACGACTATTTGCATTAATATAAACGGGAAATTTATGGTGGAAAACCAGATTGTTTGAATTTTCAGCGATTATGGTTTCCGCAATTACTTTACCCCCTTTCGGGGGCTGCACGATGGTGATTATGATGACGATAGAGAATATGATGATGATGACGATGATGACGATGATGATGATGATGATGACTGTTACATAAAGTATGAATAGAAAATTATGAAAACGAGACATAAAAAAGTAGGATTAAGTGAAATTTTATGCATCAGCTATTTTAGGAGTACTTTTGTTGTTAATTCCATTAGCAAATGAGAAAAGGAATAAACGAATTGAATTAAACTAAAGCGGATTTAAATTTTAGGGAAAGCCAGATATGAGAACTTTCTACACAAATTCATAGATAACGTAGCGCAATTTTTTTTTTTCTCAACAATTTGTTCTTCGAATTTGATAAAAACAATTATAATGGTCCCTCAAGCGGAAATCAAAGGTGAAAGTTGGCTCCAGCTTTTGGTATACATATATTTTGCGGCTAAGTAGGGAAAATGTTCCTTTACCATCCAGAAAGTTTATAATTTTATTAATAAATTATATTGAGGAACTTCAATAGTGATTTAAAATGTTTTGTCGTAACTTTTAAATCTATAACTATACATAAAGTGTAGTAGAAAAAATCCGCTATTTTTGTTTGACATTAAAAGTTTTATTTAGCAAGCCTGTTTAGAATGATTCAATTTAGGACAAAACTGGCTCGTTTTGTTCGATAACTCGTTGCCTTTTTGAAGGCAATTTCTTCATGCCTCTCTCCTTTACCTCTAATGGCAACAATCTGAGTCAGTCAATTTTCGCAAGCTTCTATTGAGGCGAATATTTCGCCAGCAAAATCTTTCGCCAGAGACTGGAAGAGTTGGTTCCAGATCCATACAATAAAGTACATGCATAAGAACCTGGTGAGTCACTACTGATGCGTGTAGTCTGACTTTGCCTTGAAGAAACACAATCTCCAAAGTTTACCTTTTCAGGGAGGTTACTTCCTTCAGACGATCCAATTGTTGACAGTATAGGTCCAAATTAAGAGTCTTCCGCCATAGATAGGACGAGATGGTGGTCAGTTGCCAAAGTTGACCTTTTCAGGGAGGTTACTTCCTTCAGACGATCCAATTGTTGACATTATAGGTCCAAATCAAGAGTCTTTCGCCATAGACATGAAGAGATGGGAATCAGCTGGTTTCAGATCCATACAATGCAGTAAATGTATAAGAACCTTGCAAACAAGCTCCCAGAACATCTAACGAGTTACTATCGATGTGTGTGTGGTATGGCTTTGTCCTGATGAAACGCACTACCTCTCCCACTAGACAAAGCTGACCTCTTCAGGAAGGTAACTTCTTTCAGACAATCCAATTGTTGATAGTATAGATACAAATTAAGAATATGACCATTAAGAGAGCAGTTCTGTTTGTACCGGCTCACAGCGGTTCAATTTTGGCCGTTTTTGCTTGATGTTATCGTAAGTGACTCACTTTTTATTACCAAATTCCATCCTCTTCAGAAAAATTTCAATTTTGCTGGGATTCAACGGAGATTAGCAAGTTCGGTATATGAAATGTCTTTGCGTTAAATCGTATGGCAGTCTTACATCTGGCTTCTTGTTATCCAATCTTATTCAGATGATTTCAAATAATTAAGGTACAAATTGCTTTACCATGGACCTAATTCGCCATAATAATAAATAATAATTTTACTACTAGACAATTGAAATATTTTACTACTAGACAGTGCTTACATGAAGGTCAAGCTTGACGTTTTCCATTATTTTATCGATATTTTCGACAATTGTCTTGCCAGAGTGTGTAGTGCGTCTGTACCATGAAAATTAAGGAAACGATCAAATCACAATCTAGCACAATTATTACAATATCAGGACCATTAACATTATACAGATATTTGAGTTTATCGAAGAAAAAGTGTAAAATGTTGCGTATTTTCTGCTAGCTGGTGTTAATGTCTGAGGCGCGCTCAAACAATACGGAATCAATGGTACAATTTTCTGAGTGGAATATATGGTACGATATCATATCATTTTAACGCCATCTAGTGTAAACCAATTTCACTTATACAACGCGAGATACAGACTGCTAAACACATCTACTAGAAAAGAAAGTACAAATAACGTATTTCCTTATATTGCCGCCAAAAAACGAGCATCCAAACCTCAGTAGCATTTTAGTACGGAATCTTGTCTTTCTAACGCCATCTAGCGGAAACCAATCGTGCTTATAAAACGCGAGTTACACACTGCTAAAGACATCTGCTGACAAGGAAAGTCAAAATAAAGGATTTCTTTATATATCCGCCAAAAAAAGAGCACCCAAAGCTGAGCAGTAACTTTGGTGCGAACTCTTATCTTTCTAACGCCGTCTAGCGTAAAACAATTGCACTTATGCAACGCAAGAGACAGACCGCTAAAAACATCAGGTGGAAAAGAAAGTAAAAATAAATTATTTCTTTATATACCCAGCAACAGAAGAGCATCTAAAGCTGAGTAGATTCTTTGGCACGAAATCTTATCTTTCTAACGCCATCTAGCGTAAACCAATCTCACATACTCGTATACAACGCGAGATACAAACTACTAAAAACATAGCTCGATACACTTTTTCCAGCGATATTCAGTAGCTTCTACAGCCGGTCTATAGTAAATACTGTCGAACTTCTTAAAATAGAGTCCACTTCTTAAAATGGAGTCCACTTCTTCATTGTTAGCAAATCTTTTACCACTGAGCAATTTTTTCAAGTTTTGAAGTAGAAAATAGTCCGAAGGAGCTAAATATGGCGAATTAGATACGTGGTACAGCAATTCGATCGAACTTCTTATAATACAGTCTATTTCTTCATTGTTAGCAAATCTTTTACCACTGAGCAATTTTTTCAATTTTTGAAATAGAAATTAGTCCGAAGGAGCTAAATATGGCGAATTAGGTCCATGGTAAAGCAATTTGAACCTTAATTCATTCATTTTGGTCATAGCAATAGTGGATATGTGAACTGGAGCGTTGCCTTGATGAAACAACACTTCCTTTTTCGCTAAATGTGGTCTTTCTCCCTTAATTTCATCAACTGCGCATCCCAAAAAAGTAGACGATATGATCTTGGCTGCAGGTGGAAATATGTTCGTCTTCTTTGGACACAATTCTCCCATTCCAGTCCATTGCTTTGACTGTTCCGCTTCTTTGTCTCAGTTGTGAGGTGGTGTGCCCATGCCTCATTCATGGTTATAAATCGATACGAAAGTTCGGCTTTTATGCGGCGAAATATCGCCAAACACTTTACTGAAACATCTGCACGATGCTCTATTGAAAGCAAGCGCGGCACCCATTTGCTCACTGCTTTCTCATCTTATAATCTTCGGCCAATATATGAACTTTTTGAAATTCCTATCATTTAAACATACTCACCTTCAGCCGACGACCATCCCACATCATTTTGTGGAATTTCTTAACCGTGTCTGTCTGTTGTCTACTAAACAACGTGGCGCCTTGAAACTTAAAATATATGTTTTGTTTTTCAAACTACTGGTACCATCTATACGTCAGATAGGCTAGTTTTTGGAACCGCCTTCGTGTCTGTCATAGGATCTGTAAGCAATGAAAATAAAGACAATCTGTGGTCAAAATGGAGCAACCAGCTTGATGGAATTCATCGCACCCTCTTCTTGAGAGTGCCGTTTTGAAAGTTTAAGTGTTTGATGTTAATAAGTATAGTAGACGCTTGTTCGGGACTAAAGTTTAAAGATTAGCATTCGTTCTTTGGGAAACTCATAGCTTCTGGTTGGACACTTCCGTTCAGTAAAAGGCACGTAACGGAGATTACATAAAAGATGGTTAACCTAAACGAACTTCTATTCTGGCTTTATTTAATACAAAGAATAAAATATGCTTACCTCCATTACGCGCATAAAATCATGACTCTATATATTAAATATATAGGTAAACAAGAAATTCCCAGGCGAAAATGTGCTTATTCAGTCACATTAACAGTCAAGTTTGGGAATGTTTTTATTCTCAACAAACTGTTTTCATTTTTATTTCATATTTTCACAAGACAAATTGGATTACAGTACAAAAATCACAAAAAAACTTCTCCTCCTAATAGCCATAGACAATATAATGACAGACGTGTAGAAAGTGACACGAACAAAATACATCTTAGAATGACCGTGGAGGTGGTCATTCTAATACAAAAGTACAAAACAAAAAAGAAAAATATGAACTTTACTCGACAGCAGACAAATTGTTGAAAAATGAAAATTTATGTGATGTGCACGCTTACAAATTGCAGAACATTAGAAAAATGAGCAACCGCCAGCAGAAAAAAAGAAACATTTACCATGAACACAAAATCAGGATCATGCTGACAATTAAGCCCATTAATATAATGGTAGAATAGCGGCATTAACAGATTTGTTATGTCAAAATTTTATAGACAATTTGTTGTTTGCACCAGCTAACAACATAAATTAATTGCTTTCAAGTGTTTTAATTTCTTAACATTTTGAGAACGCCGAAAACGTCAAAGATTTTAAAATTCAGATTAAATAAACCAAACATGCATACCTAAAATGTCTTATAAATAAAACGGGTTTCTCCCTGAAAAGGAAAGACGGCTGACTGAAGCCAGCCGAAAAATAAAGTCTGTTTATGAAGAAAACGGACAAAATAAAAGAACTTACCAGAAATGGTTCAAAAAGATTTTCTACGGGCGACTTCTCCGTAACGGACACTCCCACATCAGGACGGCCAAAAGAAATTGTTTCCGAGGAGGTGAGAGATTGAATTATTCTCAATCTCCGTGCAACAGTTAGGAAAATAGCTGAAATAAAAAAAGACAGTCTCAACCGCCCACGGGGTCATAAAAGAGTTCGGATTTGTGAGCAACCTCGAAGTTTGTGTACCCCACTCTCTCACCGAGGGCTCACAATACCTTGCGGACCCGTCAGAAACTGTCAGAGCTTGGGTGAGAAGTTTTACCTCACTCATCGTACTCCCCAGACCTCGCCTCGTCCGACTATCACGTAATTCGCAATCTAAGCAATTACTTGAAGGATTTGAATCCATAACGACGAGGAAGTGAAAAATCGAATTGAACGTTTTTTATTCAGAAAATCACGCGAGTTTTATGAGAGAGGAATTAAAAAGCTCCCAGAGAGATCGGAAAAAGTTATTAAAAAAGGGGAGATTATACATATATAATAGATTAAAATAATTGTTTTCTTGCATGTTCATTGGTAAAAAAATTTCTATTAAAAACCGAAAGAACTTTCCGAACCGCCCGATATTTTTGAATAGTGAATGTAGTTAACGAATGAGATGTAATTTTTTTTTTTAAATTGCCATATTTACCAATCATGAATACGAAAAATAGACACCACTATTAAAATTTAAGCTTCTTAGCTTAATTGGTGCAATGCAATTTTTACAACGATCATGACTAAATATATAGCTTTATCCATTTAGTGGTTTCACAACCTCCGGTTTTCAAGGCAGCCAGCGGGTTAAATGCCTGCCATCTGAACTGTTATTTATTTAATGAATGGTTTGCTTTTTACGAATATGGATTTTTTAACAACCGCAGAACGTGTAAAAATATTTAAAACTTACAACAATGATTGTACTCGCATATGGATTGTTTAACAATCTCAAATCGCGCAAAAATAGTTAAGACTTACTACAGAAGTGGTGACTCAATCGTGGGCACTTTTTGTGTATTTATGGTCATCATAATCGATCTACTGTGCAAGGAATTGACGAGATTATAAACAAATTTGAAGAGATTGGAGACGTTACAGTTGTGGTCAGGCCTGTGCATCACCGCAATGTAGGCACTGCCGAAAAGATCGCTTTTGTTAGTGAACGTGTGGCAGATAATCTGAATTTCAATTCTGAGCGTTATGGCTGTATGATAACCGAATTCTTTTTGCCTGCATTTGAAGATTATGAACTAGACGATATGCAGTTCCAACGAGATGGTGTCACGAGCTACGCAATGCGACCGATTTTAGCGCTATTGCATGAGAAGCTTCCATAAAGCCTAATTTCACCCTCTGGCGATTGGACACCAAGATCACGCCATTGGACGCCGTTAGACTTTTTTTGTGGGGCTATGCCAAAAACTGTGTTTACGCGGATAATCCCTGAAAACGTTGGAGCATTTGGAAATCAACAGCCGCCAAGTAATCGCCAAGATACCACCCGAAATGTGCAAAAACATGTTCAAAAACTACCTCAAAAAGATCCACAGCTGTAACCAATCCAGAGGTGTTCATTTAAATGATATTGAATTTCGTACATAAATGCAAAATCCAAGCATTATAATGAAAGGAAGCTTCAGCGAAATCACAACTTTATGTGTATTTTATTTAACCTAACTTGAAAACTAAAAATGGATAACGCTATTTATACACTATGGGGGATATCAGATGTATATTTCTAGTTATTGCAAACGGGGTGACTGTCTTAATATCTGTGCTTGCGGGGAAAAACGATTTAACTCGGAGTTACCACTTTTGAGATATTAACGGTTTTTTTAATTTGTAATAACTTTCCAAAGATACGGAATTTTGGGATCGCGCTTTGGGAGATGACAAAATGTCTTTTCTTCTTAGGTGGCGACTGGTATAGACATCCTTATCTACATATATTATACGCCGCCCGTAGAAAATAATTCCAAGCGCTTCGATCTCTTGCGCTTCTCCTTTAATTCGCCACCTGGTCCTTCCAACGGATTTTTGGTCGCCCTCTTCTGCGCCGTCCATCGAGTTTGTTGTCGAAAACTTTCCATGCCGGAGCATTTAGGTCTATCATCACAACATGAGGACGCAATCGCTGTGTGTTAATGCGTTTGAACACGCCGATGTCGGCATATAGCTCATACAGCTCCATGCCACGCCGATACTCTCCGTCAACGATGATGGGTCCATATATTTTCCGGAGTATTTTCCTTTCGAAAACTGCCAGTACTGATTCATCCGCTTGGGTCATAATCCAGGATTCTGCGCCATATAATAAGACAGGTAGAACCAACATCTGGTACAGTCGGATTTTTGTTTGTCGAGAGAGGGCTTTATCGCTTGCTTAGCCCACAGTAACTTCTGTTACTGTGTTTACAGCGGAACGGAAGTAGATGAATTCTTTCACCACTTAAAAAAAATTATAGTTATCAACATTCACACAGCGTCCCAAACGAGTGGGTTCTTTGTTTGTTGAAACCAATAATGTTGTTTTGCCCTCGTTTACCAGCAGACCCATCTTCGTTGCTTCCTTCTGGATGCCTAAGAAAGCTGCAGTAACATCTCGCAATAATGTATATGTCATGTGCATCTGCGAGTAACATATGACTTTTGTTGAAGATGTTACCAGTCGTGTTAACTACAGGTTTCCTCATAATTATCTCCAACGGTATGTTGAAGAGGTCGCACGATAAACTATCGCCCTGCCTAAATCCTCATTCGGTGTAAAAAGGCTCGCTAAAATCTTTGCCTGTCTTTACTAAAGACTTTTTATCAATCAGCGTCATCCTACAAAGACGTAAAAGCTTCGTAGGAATTCCAAACTCGAACATGGCCTCATACGGTTTTTGCCGTATCGAGCTATCGAAGGCAGCTTTATAATTGGCGAAAAAATGATACGCGTCGATCTCTTTTTCTTGGGTCTTCTTCAGAATTTGTCCTAGTGTGAATATCTGGCCAGTTGTTGATTTATCAGGTCTAATACCACACTGATAAGGTCCAATCAGGTCAAATATCATTCTTTCTTTCGCACATCACATTCGACAGGACCTTATAAGTAATGGGTAAACGACTGATACGGCTATAGCTTTTACACACATTGGATCGCCTTTTTTAAACACAGGAGAAAGTCCACTCAAATTCTAATCATCGGGCATAATTTTCTCGAACCATATCGTATTTAGGAGCTGATGCATTCTGTTTATCAGCAGCGTGTGTGTTAGAGAAAACAAATAATAATAAAATTGTATAAACATGATGTTTATACTTACCTTCTTACTAAAAACTTGTTATAAATAACATTTATACTTATCTTTTTTATAAAAACTTATTAAAAATGGATTTGAAAATGAATTTTTCTATGAACATACCTAATATAAGATTAAATCAAATTGTGCTTTATACCACCTTTTTTGCCCCTTTTGGGGTAAAGATATTGTGAATTGTTCTTAAGATAATTGTTCAGATAATATTTAACGAAAGACAAAAATTACACTTGTAACTACCATAAATTGTAAAAACCAAAAGTCAGTTGCTATGCACAGCTCAAGCGGTAAGCATCACAGTTTCCCAAATATACTTATATCTAATTGAAATTAATCATCTTAATTTCTTTTATTTTACAACCTACAGCCAAATAATTTCTCAATTCTCTAGAGAAATTATCTGATTAAAAGGCGCCATAACTTGCCTTCCCAGCGGTACAGAAGATTACCTCAAACCCAAAATACAGTCCACAACCTGCTCTGGAAATTTCCAATCGGGTGCAATGTCGATCACCACATCAAATTAATTGCAGCAAGAACGACAACAATCCATTTGCCCCAGCTGCAATCAATCAGCTGCGACTTCTTCACCCAATTTTATTCATGGTCCTTCGAGCCGGATTTGTTTGTTGCTCGTTATTTTCAAATTTTCAAAAACTTTCTACACCGCTAAGAATTTAGCAGCAAGACAGCCAATATTTATTAGCGCGATTCCTCAGTACTCCCTCTATTCGTAATCGTTTGTTGCTCACTATTTTCCAATTTTCAAAAACTTGCTACACCGTTAAGAATTTAGCAGCAAGACAGCCAATATTTAGTAGCGCGATTCCTCAGTACTCCCTCTATTGGTAATCGTTTGTTGCTCGCTATTTTTTATTTACACCGGCTAGACAACAAATACTTCTGCAGCACAACTCGCACGGTGAGCAACTTTAATCTCGGAAAATAAACATATTGAATTAACTCTAATTCATTTGCATTTTCTATCTCTCCCTCTTGTATATCTTTATATATATAATTCTACTGTACGGGCGTTGTCAGTGAACTCCTCCTAAACGGCTGGACCGCTTTGCATAAATTTTTGTATAGGCATCTGGGTGGTGCCCGGGATGGTTTAGATTTACAATTCGGTCCAATTTGACAAAGGGGCGTGGTACCTCCCATACAAACAAAAAATTAAAAATCAATTATTTCTGCTCCTGCTTACGGTATTTGAACAAAATTTGGTGCGTAGGTTTGGTGTACATATCTTAAGTGCTACTGCAGATATGGGCGAGATTGGACAATGGGGCGTGGTACCTCCCATACAAACCATAAATTAAATATCCAATATTTTTGCTCCTGTTTACGGTATTTGAACAAAATTTGGTACATCGGTTTGGTGTACATATCTTAAGTGCTGCTGCAAATATGGGCGGGATTGGACAGTGGGGAGTGGTAACTCTTATACAAAACACAAATTAAAAAGCAATTATTTCTGCTCCCGCTAACGGTATTTAAACAGAATTTTGTATTTCGGTTGAGTGAACATATTTTAAGTTCTTCTGCAAATATAGGCGTTTCTTATTATAATAGACCGATTGGCATGAAACATTTCCAATAAAAATAAAATTTGAAGGCAAAGCAACGTTTGCCGCGTCGGCTAGTATTTTATATATATTAAAACTTAACTTTACTTGCATAATTTCTCAACTCTGAGAAATTATGCAATTATTCTAAACCCGTCAATTCTTTAGCCCAGAACTTACTGCCCGGCACGGAAGAATTGGCCCTCAATTAATCAAGACAATCCCATATACAGTCCACTATCTCTCTACTAAGTTGTATCACAACAAAACCGCCAGAGATTAAACCTGGATTAATCTCTTATCAAAACGAGTACAAAAATTTTTCGCACTTTTACCAAATTCTAGAGATGTTACGTAATTTTTTAAAAATTGCGGTTTTGAATTTTAAAATGTGCATTAATTGTGGTTATGCGTCCGAATAAGAGCAATAATAATAGCGATTGAAGTCAAGTTTGTGCTCCACTTAACTCCACTTAAGTCGATTTTTCTTTGTAAGCACATTTGTAATTCCCACCCTTAATAGTGGGTGTAAAGTTATTACCACATTTCCATGGTTTATACAGTTAGGGGCAATAATGCCGTCTTTTGATATCTTAAGCACAAATAATTTGTAATTAATTTTCGAATTTATTTACTAACGAATTCAATCTTAGAAACCATGTAGTGGACAACTCGTTGATGTGAAAGCTAAAAAAACCAACAAAAAATCAATTATTTGGTGCGTTTCGTGAGACGAACAAGGGAAACTTAAATCATTTTCCAATATTCACTAAAATGAATTACCAAAAATAAATTTTACAATTAGTCGAATGTGCATGATTAAATATAGTATAGTTATATGCAGAAATTACACCAGCAATTTTGACTAATTTCTTTGGGTTTTTCTTCTTGTGTTTCGAATTCAAAACAACTTTCAAAAACTATAAAATATTTGATGTGTTATTGTTAATAGAAAGTAACAATAATACAATTAATTGAAAAGATATCGTGATATTCACCAATAATGCATTAAAATACAGTAGCGACTGAAAATTCACATCACATATCGTCTTAAGCCAAACATTTACCACGTGTTTAAGGAACTGAAGAATTTATAGTTCAAAATATGTCATAGTTCTTATTAATTTTCAATTACTGATGTGTTATGATGGCAATATGACGACGTAAAAAGTTGTAAATATCGTTAATTATACCAATAAACTTAACTTAACAGAATTAAATTTTTAGTTTCATATAAACATAGCGGTGCCTTTCTTCAAACGCACTAAATTGTCTACAACTATGCTTCAGACTCTTGCCATCATTTTGGTTTATTAGACCTCTAATGCATCCTAAGAATTTATTATAACCAGTGAGTGATTAGTAATCCATTCACTCGCTTCTTTGGCGACACCAGTTATGATAGCAACATAAATTTACTGCTCACGAAGTTTTAGCTTTTTTTATTACTTTCAAATTTTATTGCCATTTTTATAGCTTCATTATTGCGTTGGCCATAACAAATGGGGTGTGTGCAGCTATGTTCTCTCATCTCTTCGTCTTTAATCAGAAATTTTTATTTATTAAATAAATGTAGTCAGTCGTTTTTCTGTTTGGCCAATTTCACATTTTCAACAAATACAATACAATGCGGATAAATGTCAATATGTTTTAACATTGTCTGCAGTATGCAACAAATGTTGAAATTTGTCTTCTCTTCTTTATCCTCTAGAAACATCTGTCAAAATTTCAAATGGAATAGGGAAACAATAAGGAGGTTTAAACAATTGTAGCGAATTGAGGAACAATATTTGTTCATCGAACATATTTGATTGACAAATAAAAATGGCTGCTAACAAAGAAGAAAACGTGAAAGCGTAAAGAAAAATTTTTTTTTATGACTGAGATTTAATCCACACAACCGTAACAGCCTAACTCGAGTTAGGACACAATTGAGTTATTAGCACCATCGTATTCAGCGTATCTAAATTTATTTGCTCTAAATTTTTCATGTTTGTATCTCTTCTAGGAAGGCAATTAATCCTAAAAAACCTAATAGCTTAAGTTATTTTTCTAAATGACTGTTTTGGCATAACTGTCTAAGTCAATTTAGGATTACAAAAAATATAAACATTATTTTTTCATCATTGCCTAAATCAACTTAAGTCGTTAATCCAAAAAAATAAAGAAACAATTTTTTTTTCCTAACTTGAGTTAAGCTCTTATTCCTAATTACAATTTCGTTTTTTGATAAACATAAATTGAGTTAAGGTCTTTCTCCAAACAAAAAAGTTTTTATTTAATCTGGAATAATAGCTTAACTCAACTTGAACTTTTTGACTTTCTTTCGTTCAACAATTCATAAGAGCCTAAGTGTCTTTTTCGATAATATCTTTTGGCTGCGAGAATAAACAACTATTTTTTGTTAACAACTAAGTAAAGAAATTCGTTTCCTTGGAATCTGTAGCTAAGTTTTCCAAAAAACACCTTCTCCTGATTTTCAGTGAAGATTCAAAACTTTAAACTCCTGTACT
>JAHXMU010013471.1:0-11489 GCA_019455685.1 Philornis downsi
AAGCGGCTAGTGGCTAGAACACCCACGACGAGACTAGGTGACAAAATTGTTTATAATATTAACATTTCCAGATATGACAAATTGTAATTGCTATTGATAAAAAAAACCAAGAAATCACCATTGGTATAGGTTAGAGTTAACTGATGCCAATTAGTTTGATTTCAATCTAATCTAACATCCATATGGCAACATTCACAAATTATGGCAACATTGACAAATTAGCAGAGTTGCTCTGAGCGTCTTGGGTCAGGCAACAATCGAAACAATCGATAGCTTAATAAATGTTACCAATTTTCAACTGAAATTTGAAAGGATGTTAACATTTTAAATCCATTTTAACAAGCAAAACACTTACTTTTTATTTTTGCATTCCGATGAAGCTACAGATTTGTTTTATTCAAGTTTACATTCGGACATTATTAGGCAGTTACCTTCCTAGTGGTAACTCTGGGATTAAGTTAAGCCACCTCAAAGCCTAGTTTAGCGGTAAGTCATCTAGGTTATTTAAGTTTCTATTATTGACCTCGAACGGAATTTCGTTCTCTTTCATAAACTACTTGAAAACTCTATTAACGGACTTTGATTGACACAAATTTTTGTTCGCCACAGGAGCAGTGGTGCACTACTAGCATACACAAAGGTGAAGAGAGCATTTCGAAGAAATTAGTAACGTCGTCATAGATGGAACTGCGAAATGCAAAACAGCAGTCCTGCAGAAAAAATCTTAAGAATATCATGCAACCCCCTCCCAGTCTAAATGAGATAAAAGAGGGCATCGGAAAATTAAGAAGTAATAGGGCAGCAGGCGAAGATGGAAACCAGCTGAAATTCTACGGGTTGACATCAAAACCACAGCTAAATTTCTACAAACTCAAATCACATCAGTTTGGAAAGAAGAAAGGCTGCCTCCATCTTGGAAAAAAGGCATCACTGTAAAAGTTACCGTAAACTGGCGACTTGAAATATTCCAATAACTGAAGAGGAATTACTCTGCTTAGCACTTATATATGGTGCTAAGCAGAGTAATTCCTCTCCAGTTGTTGGAATCTTTCAATACTAGCAGTCATAATACAGGGTAGACTACAAAAGAAAATAAAAAAAAAATCTGCGAGATGAACAGGTAGGTTTATGGCCAAACAGGAGCGGCCAAGATCAGGTCAACACTCTACGCATCATAATAAAACAATTCATAGAATGGTGTAGTCCCCTGTACCTACTCGTAGATTTCAAGAAAGCCTTCGGTACCATCAGACGGAATGCCATATGGACATCATTGAGAAGAAAAGGAGCACCCCTGAAAATAACTTGAATCATTAGAGCTATGCACGAGGATGCAGAACTGCCAATTCTTCACTACGGGAGCATCAATCAGTCATTTCACACCAACGCTAGATTAAAGCAAGGATGTCCTCTATCACATCAACTATTCACTATCTTCCTAGATGATATCGTTAGCAAAGTCTGTTCAGAGAGAAGAGGAATTACATGGAGTCTCTCATGCCAACTCGAGGTTTGAATTATGCAAATGATATTTGTGTACTATAGAGGATCTGGAAAGACTGGCGAAAGATTCATAATAGAACAATATTCCCCTGAACCTGGTGTTCGTAAATTTCAACAAAGCCTTCGATACCATCAGACGGACTGCCATATGCCTCAAGCATTCATCATCGTGCTGACTGATATCGTGAGCGAAATCTGTTCAGAGAGAAAAAGAATTACATGAAGTCTCTCATGCCAACTCGAGGAAATTAGAAATTAGACCTGGAAAGATTAGCGCGCAATGTTAGACTGGAGACAGGTAGGAAGAAAACCAAAGATATGAGAATAAACCACGCTAGCACAGTGAATATCATGCTACAAGGCTAACCAGTCGAATTCGTAGATAGCTTCTGCTATATAGGCAGTAGAGTGGCAACGAATGGCGGTGCCAAAACTAGACGACCTAACAAAGAAAACAGAAAAGTTGGGAAATATTTTTTTTTTTTTTTTAATTTTGCAACATACTCTCCTTTTAGCTCGATACACTTTTTCCAGCGATATTCAATAGCTTCTATACCTTGTGTATAGCAAGAGCTGTGAAACTCCTTTAAATAGCCATCAACCGCAGATTTCACCTCTTCATTGTTGGGAAATATTTTACTACCTAGGAATTTTTTCAAGTTGGAAATAGAAAATAGTCCGAGGGAGCTAAATTTGACGTGATGAAGTAGTTCGAACTTTAATTCATTAATATTGACCATCGAAATAGTGGGTGTGCGAACTGCAGTATTGTCTCGATGAAACAACACTTTCTTTTTTCCTAAATGCGACGTTTTTTCCATAATTTCATCAGCAAAACGTTGCAATAAGTTGCCATAATATTCGCATATTGATAATTTTTTCTCTTCGATGACAATCAATAAAAATAATCCCATGCGCATCCCAAAAAACAGACGCCATGACCTTGCCTGCATATGCAAACGTCTTCGCCTTCTGTAAACACGATTCTCCCATTCCAGTCCACTCCTTTGATTGTTCCTTTGTCTTAGGTGTGAAGTGGTGGGCTCATGTCTTATCCACGGTTATAAATCATCGCAAAAATTCGACTTTATTGCGGCGAAACATCGTCAAAAAACGCCACTCTGCTGAAACATCTTCACAATTATGTTTTTGCTTCTTTGAAAGCAAGCGCGACAGCCTATCATTTCAGCTACCTCACGCACCTTCACCTTCTTAACTGTGTCTGGGGTGGACACCTCAATTGGTTAACCACTACGGTGCTCGTGTCTTGGCAGCTCGTACGGCCTCGTTTAAACTCTGCTATCCAATATTTTACAGTCGTAAAAGAAGGAGTACGCTCTCCCAGAGTAGAATTGAGATTGGCTTTAATATTGGTTGAACTGAGACCTTTCAAATGGAAATATTGAATTACATAATGGTGACCAATTTTTTCCCCATATTTACAAATTCAGTGAGATCGTTTTCTTTTGATGCCTCAAATAAAACTACTAAACAGCGTGAAGCCTTAAAACTTAAAACATAGATTTATAACGTTGCCCCTTTTCTTCAAAATAATTTTTTGAGTTACCATATATATATTGAGTTTGAGTTGAGTTTTAAGTTTTAACTATATTTACGCGTTCTTTGGTTCGTAAATGGCAAACCTTTCAGTAAATAATTAACACTTCAGATGATAGGTATATAACAGCTGACAGCCTTGCCAGACAACGGTTTTGAAACTACTAAATAGACAACACTATGTATTTGTAAAATTGTATTTTTTGTTATAATAATATCTTATTTCACAAGTTTACAAATTTCAGTGTTGGAAACCAATAATGAAAGGTGAAGGGTTGCCACTTAAAACCATTTTCCTCGCGAAAAAAACATAGTGCTGTCTGGTTAAAACATTTTGCTTCAAATTTCATGACTATTTACATATATATATATATATATACCTATACATATATATATATGACGTGACGTTCATAATGTTGAAAGTTAAAGGAAATGTTGACATGATACTCAGTAAAGCGGAAATTTGATTAACTTCTCAAACCAAATTAGGCTAGTAGGGATAAGAAAAGCATCACCACTATCTTGCTTTCAAATAATCGTTTTTAATTTTGATTTGATGAGACCTATAATTCCACTTTTGATTGTAGTTAAGTGAATACATTCCTGTTCCTATTCCAATCCTGTAGCAAAAACAATATACCCATTCATTTCATAGACAAAAACAAGTACATATAAAAGTATAACTTTTGGTTTGTGATCAACGATTAGGGCCTCTTAACGCAGTTTTTAATCTAAAATGGCAACTTTTAATGAAAAATTTGATCTTCAACGTACCAGCGTTGAAAGTCGTAATCGCAATTCATTCAGGTTTTATCTCCTGGAATAATTATGTTCTTCCCAACTGGAAAGAATGAAGGATTTAGATTGGACAATAAATGGCTACTTAAAAAATCGTATTATTATTATGTGCAAATTGAAAAGAAGTTCAAACACTGCTACTAAATATTTTAGAATCGTAAACGAAGGATCAGACTTCCCCGGAGTAGAGTCTAGATAGTCTTTAATATCTCCTTTCAAATGGAAATATTGAATTATATAAAGGTGACAAATTTTGTTCCATGTTTACAAATACACTGAGATCGTTTACTTTTGATGGCTCAAATAAAAACATTACACTAAACGACGTGGCGCCTTGAAAATTTAAACATATGTTTTATGAAGTTGCTACTTTCCACCAAAATAATTTTTTTTTTAAAACCAATCGGCTAGTTTTGGAACGCCCCGTAGTATTGCTTTAAGAGGCGATTTGGAAACAAATACTTATTTCTATTTCTAACTTGAACCACGTAGGTTTCAGTCATCCCTCGCATAACTACGCCTGTTAAAAATGTATTTACTGTAAGCGCAAATATTGATTCAAATTCTGAAAGCTGAAGTGATCTAATTTAATATAATTATCCCACAGACCACAATCCCCTTCCCTTCCTTCAGCAATCACAAATAAAAAAACAAAGATATTTATTCATAAAAATTATTAATGATTTTGGAAATCAATATAAGCTCTCGACATGACACTACTGCACATATTGGAAAAAGTACATGTTATAAAAAAATATTTGAACAAAGGTTTCAATTTAAATCAGAGTAGCGTCGAACCGTAATCAAATTAACAATTTGCATATCTTGTTCGTTCTTGTTCTTGTGCCCCGGTGATGAAGCTTTATCGAAGCAAGAAAAAAAAACATCTTTTTATTAACACCACAAAACATGACAAACTGATAACTGCATCTTAATGTGTTCAAATTAATTTAAACGGATTAATATTCTCAGATAGATCCAAACATACAACCGCTTAGTACAGAACCAGACAAACGAACAGACTCAACAACGAAGCGTTAAGATTAAAAATTCACAACGACGCACAACAGACATCACAGTGTTATCAACTCGCTTAATATTGGGTTCGAATCGGCAATGAGATGATGCAGAGAACTTTAACAAGATTATATTTGTAAGAGAAGAACAGAAAAGTGTCCAGGTGCCATCTTTGCAATAACGAATGCCTAAGCTGGATAATTTTTAGAATAACAATTTTAAAAAGTATTCAAGAAATTTACGAGGGCGGTCCCACAACTAGTCGACCTAAGAAAGAAGTTGGAAAATCTTTTACCATCGAGCCATTCTTCAAGTTTGGAAATAGAATATACTCGTAGTCCGAAGGAGCTAAATATTGCGAATAAGGTGCGAGATGTAGCAATTTCAACTTTAATTCAATAATTTTGGTGCATGTGGTCACCATTATGTAATGCAATATTTCCATTTGAAAAGTCTCAGTTCTACCGATACTAAAGCTTAGCTAGATTCTACTCTGGGACAGACTGCTCTTTCGTTTACGACTGTAAAATATTGGGTAGCAGAGTTTAAACGAGGCCGTACGAGCTGCCAAAACGAACACCGTAGTGGTCGACCAATTGAGGTGTTAAGAAAATCCACAAAATGGTATTGGATGGTCGTCGGCTGCAGATGCTTGAGCTAGCTGAAATGGCAGGCATTTGAAAAAGTGACCGAAAATATAAAAATGAGGAAGCTGCACTCAAAAAAAAAAAAAAAAAAATGAAGTTAAAATTAAGTACGCTATGAACTGAAATTAAGTAAATTTATTTTTCATTATTCAAAGCAAATTTTCATTATAAACTAGAAAATTTCTTTAATGTGAGAAAAAAATTTATTTCACTTCAGTATATCTTTCCCTTAACAAGTTGCACAACTTTTCTTAAAATATGTGAAACTTAATTCGATTCTCATAATCTAGTAAATGTATACTCAATTAGAGTTTACCATTTAATTAATATGTATGTGGTCTTTCACACGAAGAACAAATAAAACCCCCTTTAAAATTACTAAATTGTTACTTCTTGTTACTTCACAATTTCATCAAATTAAGAAAATATTTACTAAGCTAAAGGCAATCCAATGAAATGTGGAATTCAGAGACAAGAAAATGTACTGAAATCCCCCAATAGATAATCCAAACTAAAGACAATCTAATGAAATTTGCAATTCAGAGACAAGATAATGTACTGAAAAAACCTAATAGAGGGGAAAATTTACAAATTTGTTAGAAATGTACGTAACATATAATTCCATTTCTCCTTAAAATAAGTTCAGAAGTTCCTAGAACTTAAGAAAAAATTACTAACATAAAGGAACATTTCGCAAACATTTACCAAATAATTAAAGAAATTATACCCTGTTTAAATAACATATTTACTAATATTATTGGAAAAATATACTTGCGCAAAGTTGTTCTGAGTGCAAATCAAGTCTACTTCTTTTACTTCCATTGAGTACAAATATTTGAATGTTAAATACGTTCTCAGCCTTGGAGTAAAACTATTCCCATATTTCTTTGATATGAGGTGTACTTTTTTTGGGTGTGTGCTGTGCGCAAGATGGGTGCCACGCTTGCTTTCAATACAGCCATAACAGCGTACTGGAAATGTTTCAGGACAGTGTTTGGCGATGTTTTACCGCAATAAAGCCGAATTTTTGGGTTGATTTATAACTATGGATGAGATATGGATCCACCACTTCACACCTGAGACAAAGGAACAGTCAAAGCAGAGGACTGAAATGGGAGAATAGTGACCAAAGAAGGCGTAGACGGTTCCATCTGCAGCGAAGGTCTTGGCGTCTGTTTTTTGGGATGCGCATGGGATTATTTTCATTGATTATCTTCAATAAGGAAAAACAATCAATCAAAGAAATGCTATTCTGACCTATTGCAATGTTCAGATGATAAAATTATGGACAAAAGGCCGCGTTTGGCGGAAAAGGAAGTGTTGTTTCATCAAGACAATGCTCCAACAGTTAACACATCCACTATTGCGATGGCCAAAAATAATGAATTAAAGTTCGAATTGTTTCGCCACGCACCTTATTCATATTTTCTATTTTCAAACTTGAAAAAATGGCTCTGCGGTAAAAGATTTGTCAACAATGCAAAGATGGAGTCTGCGGTTGATGGTTATTTAAAAAAATTTGATAGTTCTTATTATAAACAGGGTATAGAAGCTATTGAACATTGCTGCAAAAAGTGTATCGAGCTAAAACAAATTTGTATTGAAAAATAAAGAAAAATTTTCTCAACTTTTTTGTGTTTTCTTTGTTAGATCGGCTGGTTTTGGGACCTCGTTCCTTTGTCTTATTCATTTTAATAATTTTATATTAAAAGCAGAAGCAAAACTAACAATTTGTATGGTGTGTAAATATTTTGGATGCAAAAGGAAATGTGTGTAAATAATTTTGATGCAAAATGACACAAATGCAAGCGGTTGCTTTAATCTGAAACGTAGTATTAATTTTCTTAATTGTTGTTGTCTTCGCACATTCCACACATTCCAAAAGCAACAACACTTTTCGAATCAGTTTTTAAACAACAGCAAACGAAACCATTTTAGGAAAACCTCCAAATATTTTAAATTTGTGTAAATACTTTTGACTATGACTGTATATATTGTAGCCTGGGATATCAACAGTTTTGTTTGACAGATACGACTTCAACCACGTTTCGACAACACTATAAATGTTTTTATTTCATTTCATTTATTTACACATCGTGATGCAGGAAAGCCAAAAACACCAATTATACAGGGTGTCCGTCGGGAAGGTATACTACTTTGTTTTGCCGCCATTTTGGTAAACATTAGTCTTGACAGTTCATATTTGGCAGTCGTGAAGTAGAGACGTGGCAAATTTATTATGGAAAAATATTCGATAAACCAACGTGTTTTACTCGTTAAAACATTTTATCAAAATGAATCGTCGATTACTGTAACGATGAGAAAGTGAAATTTTTGGGAGAAACATCGTGCCAACAAGACGCACTATTTATCGTGTAGTGAATGATTTCGAAGAAAGAGGATCTGCAGGGCCAAGCATGGACTATAAAGTACTGCAGGAGCTTGGTCTTCAAAGAACAACTTTGGCCACAATTTTGCACAAGGATTTGCATTTGTTTCCATTTAAGATTCAGTTGACACAAGAGCTTCTTCCATAAGACCATTTACGCCGCCGCTCATATGCTAATAGGATGTTACAGAGCTCGCCCATGACAACTCCAATTTTCATGAAACAATCATAATGAGTGGTGAGACACATTTTTATTTGAATGGATATGTGAATAAACAGAATAGTCGGTTCTGGGCAATGGAAACCCCTCAAAATATTCATCAGTCACCTTTGCATCCATTAAAAGTGACAGTCTGGAGTGCAATTTGATCAGGAGGAATCATTGGACCTTACTTGCCTTACGGTAAGTGTCAATGGGGAGCTATATCGTGATATGAATGAAAACTTTTTAACGCCACAACTGCATGCTTTGGACTTGATTAACATGTAGTATCAACAAGACAGTGCCACATCGTATACAGCCAGGATTACAATGGAATTACTGCGAGACCTCTTTCCGCAACAAGTGTTTTAAGAAATGGTGATGTTGATTGGTCTCCACGGTCGCCTGATTTGACTGCTCCGGACTTCTTTTCGTAGAGATATCTTAAAAGCAAGGTTTATCCAAACAAACCAGAAACGCTTGAGCAACTCAAACAAAATATTCGTGATGAAAATAATGAAATACCGCGTGAAATGTGTGAGAATGTAATGAAAAATGTGCTTAAAAGGGTTCGCATTTGTGAGGCTAACAGAGGCGGACATTTATCTGATATTGTATTCCATACATAATTGCCGACATTAAATAAAACATTTATCAATGTAAAATCCATTCTCTTTCATTTAATCAAAAATTATAAACAAAGCAGCAATCCTTCCCGACGGACACTCTGTGTAGCATCACAAATGAAATACAAAATTCCTTAATACAATATTAAATATTCAAAAACAAAAAAAATAAATAATAATAATAAAATAAAGTTAAAAACGATATAAATTCAAATGTTAATAGCAAAGTTTATATTATGGTTCCTAAACCAAATGCAGTTATAAAGCAAATGAGAAAGAAAAACCAAGTGCCGATAATGAGTTCATAATGTAAAATAGGTTACTGAAGTTCACTTAATGCAATTTTGCAAAACTTGATTTGAATAAGCAAAATTTCGTAGATGCAGAGGTAGAGCCGATTTTAAGCTCTACAAACGGCTATTCAAATGAACCAACAACTGAAATTGATTTTCTGACTTTTTTTGTGTTTAATGCTTTAGTATTTAATTTGTTAAAATGAAAGAAAATTTGTGTTATAGGATTACAGCAAATACAGGAAGTAGGATTTATAAAAGCACAACCAGTTCGTTATAATTATTATTTTGGAAAGAATCGAGCTTAGGAAAATATTTAAAGGGGGTTCTATTGAAGTGAGCGGCACTGTATAAAGGTTATTTTTATTTAACCAGTTGTTTGTATCACTCAAACAACTGGGTGGCCCAGAATGAACGAAGTGGTGTGAATTCCTTATAACTTTTGTATTATAATTTTTTTTTTTCTTTTCTTTTTAGTATTTTGTAAAGAAGACTTGGAGAATTTATAATGGAGCAATACACAAATCGTTGAAATTTACTTTGTAAATCAACGGTCCATTGTGTTGACTCAGCATGCATACCGCAATTAAATGGGTTCGTTAACAAGCAAAACTGTAGGATATGGGCTACGGAAAACCCGAGAGTACTTCATCAACGACAATTACACCCAGTTAAGTGTACTGTTTGGTGCGGTGTTTCTTCAGAAAGGATCATTGGCCCATATTTTTTTGAAAATGAACGAGGTGTTGCCATTTTCATCAATGCTGATCGATATCGGACCATGTTGGAAAATTTTGTAAGGCCAGCCGTGGAAAACCATCCGCAAATATGATTCCAACAGGATGGAGCCACAGCGCTCACTGCGAGGGCCACAATTGCTCTTTTACGCGACATATTTGGCGAAAGAATAATTTCGCGTACAAGCAATTTTAATTGGCCTCCGCGTTCCCCGGATTTAACCGCTCCAGACTTTTTCCTTTGGGGTTATTTAAAAGGGAAAGTTTATGTTAATAAGCCCAGGACTATTGACGAATTAAAACCCAATATTCGAGACGAAATTAACAACATAACACCGGAAATTTTGCGAAAGGTCATGGAAAATGTGTTGGAAAAGCACATTTGTGCGAAGCAGAAAATGGCCACCACTTGCGGGATATCATTTTTAATAACTAATCTAAAAATATTCCCCATAAATGTACTGTGTTTAAAAAAAAAAATTAAAAAAATATGTCTTAAATAAAAAGTTATAAGCAATTCACACTACCTCGGTTATTTTGGGCCACCCTGTACATTGTAAGTTATTTACTGAACTATTCCTGAACTGTCAAGATATCTATCACGGGCGCTGCGTCACGTCAAATTTCGGAAAATGCTCATTAAGTGCATTAAAAAAACCACGATATTAAGATTATCAGAATTTTTTACATGAGAGTCGTCACGAACATCGCTATCCAAGTTCATAAAATATTAGAAAAATCTGTGTTATGAACAAACATTTATATTTATTGCATCTATTTTGAGAATTCCTGGAATCACTTTAACAACCTCACATTTCCTTGAAAATGAGGCGGAATACTAGAAATTATAAACACTGATACCTTCATTACAATCCAGCCGGGGTGAAGATATAAAAATACCACAAATTATAGCAATCGCTGTATGGATCGATTTGTACGAAGAAATTTGTTGTTATTTAGTCGTAAAACTCAATCGAGAAGATAATCATGTTTAACTAATTACATGACTTAATATTTAAGACCGCGTCATTACTGTTTATCGTAATCAATCAAAATCTACGCGTACATACAAACATAGAGTAACACACGCACACACACACACGTCTAATCATCATCAGACTTGGCACATTCTTGTTGAGATCGAATGGGAGTTGGAATTTCATTTTTCTATGCACGGAGTATCTCGTGTCCAATTGAGGTGTTCCCTGATGGGTTAGCTGCGAAAAGCAACAACAATAATAGAATAAAGGAAAAATTAAACCACAAAATCATTCGATTCCAGTCCAGAGGCGGTGGTGGCAGTGGCTGTGGCGCATACTCAGATACATCAACTCTTTCTTACGTTTTCGTAGGGATTCGTTCGTAACGTAAATAAATAATCATCGTGTTCATTTGTCATAATTAACAGTTAAAATGAAATTAAGTTTCACTCGGCAACACAGCAACAACACAACAAACATCGATAACAAAGAACAACAACATCAATTTAATACAGTGTAAATGACGATAGCAACAACAATAATGGCAGCTCACCAACAATCAAACAAAATGAGATCTAAAACGCAAATCCACAATTGATCGGAGGAGATACTGGCGCCAAATAAACACACGCACACACACACACACACTCTCTAAACCAAATAATGAAATAACCACAAGTTTTGATGGACTTTGTTTCTTCTTTTAGCCGAGTTTACATATCATCCGTAGCGCTCTGCCT
>JAHXMU010013474.1:0-18485 GCA_019455685.1 Philornis downsi
TCAATTGGCATTGGGTAGTCAATTTCAATTACGCTCGTAGAGTTAAATTAAGTATTTTATGTACATTAGTAAATATCAACTAATTTGCATCAACCACGCATTAGTAAGAGTTATGTGACCTACGATATAGTTGAAATTTTAGTTCTTATCAATTATGCAATGTTTTAGTGTAGCTTTAAAAAATCGAGAATATTTGAATCCACTTAACAGCTTGCAAATTAATTACATTCCAATTGAATTTATGCACAAATTTCCAAGTCTTCGTCTTTTAAAATAATTTAAAGTTCTGGGAAAACTCATTCATCCAGAACAAATGAAGTGCAGAAACAAATGAAAGTGTCTAAGCGATTCAATGAAATTCCCAGCATTTCCACATGTAGACAAGAGCACACAAATACACGCAAACAAAGTAAATCATACACATAAAAAAATGTCGAGGGAATATTGCTTAAAATCGTAATATGATATATGAGAATAAGGCAATATAGGGTTTCATAAACTTTAACATTCTATGTTCGAAAAAAACACCTAAAGTAACTCTTAATAAAAAATTTCTACATTTATCTATTATAAAGCGATAAAATTTTCCAAGTATAATACATGGTGGCGCACCAGTTTTGCTACAATAAGAAAATCAGATAATTTTTTCATTTATTTTTTTTTATTGCATAGAAATTTCAATTTTATTTTATATAAATAATTGATTTTGAGGATGATAACCTGGAAATGACCTCCACGCTCATTCACACATACAAGGTGTGATCAAAAAATAACCGTTATTTTCAATTTTTTCCAAAAAGTATTTATTTATTCATCAATTACTATTTTATTTTCTTTAAAGTAGTCCCCCTTAGATGTAATACACTTGTGCCAGCGTTTCTTCTAATCCTCGAAACACTTCTAAAACGGCCTTTTTGGTATGGCCAACAGCTCCTGTTTCGATGTTTCTTTTATCTCCTCAATCGTAGCAAAACGATTTCCTTTCATCGGTGTCTTCAGTTTTGGCAAGAGGAAAAAGTCAGCGGGGGCCAAGTCCGGTGAATACGGTGGTTGAGGCATGCTTGTGGTTTGTTTTTGGTCAAAAATTCACGCACAAGCATCGATGTGTAAGCTGGTGCACTATTATAGAGCAAAATCCATAATTGGTTTTTCCACAATTTTGCGCGTTTCTGACGAATTGCTTCGCGCAAATGGCGCTTAACTTGAACGTAGTATTCCTTATTGACCGTACAACCTTGTGGCAAGAATTCATGATGCACCACGCCATTGCAATCGAAGAAAACAGTGAGCAAAACCTTACATTTGACCGAACTTGACGTGCTTTTTTCGGCCTTGGCTCTCCTGGGCTCTTCCATTGGGATGATTCGGCTTTGGTTTCAATGTCATAACCATATACCATCACTAGTTATGGCGTTTATGAGGAAATCAGAATCGTCATTGACGACGTTCAACAGCTCCTGAGCGATGTCCATGCGACGTTGTTTTTGCTCAAAATCTAGCAATTTTGGAACAATCTTCGCTGCCGCACGTTTCATGCCCAAAACATCCACAAAAATTGCTTGGCATGTTCCGAACGATATGCCACAACATGATCAGCAACCTCTCTAACAGTGATTCGACGATTACCCAAAATCATTTTCTTCACGGCTTCAATGTTTTCATCGGTTATTGACGTGCTCGGGCGACCAGGACGAGCATCGTCATTAACATCTTCTCGGCCTTCCTTAAACCGGTTATACTACAATTGAACTGCTCATAGTAGACTCGCCAAACACCACAGTCAACATTTCAAATATCCTTGCACATTTAATTTCATTTTTTACACAAAACTTAATACAGTTTCTTTGATCCATTTTTTCGAATAGTAAAAATCGAAGAGCACACCAAAACACGACTAACCTTTTTATCTGTCAAAAATAAACTGACAATCGTAAATGGCTGATATTGTCAACATATGTATGTGTATGTATGTGTATCAACATACATGTATGTATGTGCATCACACCTCGTATGTGACACCTGGTCAAAAAATTATTCATTGCGGCTTGAAGCGTTGAAGTCGGGATCGCTTCAGTTATTTTTTTTTTAACTGCTTCAATTCAATTCAATTCAATTCGCCTCAATTATTTTTTTTTTAATAGACTGCTTCAATTCAGTCAAATTCCTTGGTTTCGTTTTGTACACTTCTTGCTTGACATAACCCTATAAAAAAAGTTTGCTGCAGTCAGGTCAGGTGACCTTTGAGGCCAGCGGAAAATTGAGTGTCTGGATTTTAATTTGTTAGGGAATTTTCGTTGGAGCTCCGCCATAACAGGTCTGGCTATGTGTGCAGTTGTTTTATTTTGCTGGAACCAAATGCTGTGGAAACTGATGTGTCTTCGGCACGGGCTTGGGCAAAAAAAACTCCTTCAACATCTTTAAATAACGATCTCCATTGACAGGTGACCTTTGAGGTCAGTCAGTGGAAAGTGGAGTTTCTGGATATTAATTTGTTTTGGAATTTTCGTTGGAGCTCCGCCATAACCGGTTTGTCTATGTGTACAGTAACTCCATATTCCTAAAACCAAATGTTGTTGAAACGAATACGTCTTCGGCTTAGTTCTACAAAAAAAACTCCTTCAACATCTTTAAATAACGGTCTTCATTGGTCCCTGTTTTGTGTTTGTAGCACAATTCGTGCGCCACCCTGTATTCTAGGTACTTCTACACATCGCTTTTTGTGATACTGTTAATCTTCTGCTGCAGTTTTTTCATAGTATTGCAAAATACTCGTATATTAATATTTCGATGTTGGTTAGGCAACATCTGTAATGCTTCCGGTCTCTTCAAATTTCTTTATGACCTTGCCAATTCCTTGCACAGTAGGTCGATCATGAGGACCATAATCACTCCGTAATGCACGAAAAGTACCCATGTTTAAATCACCTCTTTTGTAGCAAGTTTTAACCGTTTTTACGCGTCCTTCGGTTGTTAAACCATCCATATTCGGAAATGGGAAACCTTTCACTAAATAAATAACACTTCAGATGACAGGTATTTAACAGCTGACAGTCTTGCCAGATCGGCAGTTTTGAAACCGATAAATGGATAATTAACAACATTTATTGGCAACAACTAAACATTGCATTCAAAATCGATATAAAATCCAACGAAAAAAGAAGATGCTAACTGATCTTTAACTACACTAAAATATTTTCTGCCCCAACTGTCAATAAAGACACTCTTGTATACAAAAAGTGTCGGTGAAGGCAATTTTCCATATGAAAAGTACCAGCAAAGACAGTTCCCTGCATCAAAAGTATCAACAAAGACTGGTTTCTATATACAGTGTTAATAAATATGTTGTTCTATAAGTAAAGAGTTAGGAAAATATGCTTTTCCATATGGTAAGTGATCATAAGACACTTTTCTATAAGAAGAATATCAATAAAGACCGTTTTCTAAGTGAAAAGTTTCAATAAATACAGTTTCCTAAAAGAGATTTTATGCGAAAAATTTTAATAATCAAAATTTTGTGTACGAAAAATGTCGATGAGGCCAGTTTTCTATATGGAAAGTGAAAGCAAAGGCACTTCCCGGTATGGGAAGTGTCAACAAAGATTTTATTCTATAGTAAGTGTCGACAAATGTTCTTTTCGGTATGAAAAGTGTCAGCAAAGACTTTTTTCTATACGAAAAGTGTCAATAAAGACTGTTTTCTATATGAAGTGTTAATCAATATGGTTTCTGCAAATTAAGTGTCAGAAAAAGATGCTTTTCTGTATGGCAAGTGATCATAAGACACTTTGCTATAAGAAAAATCTCAATAAAGTCTATTTTCTATGTGAAAAGTGTCAATAAATACAGTTATCTGAAAAGTTTTTATGCGAAAAGTGCCAATAATGACAATTTTGTATACGAAAAATGACGATGAGGACAGTTTTCTACTTGGAAAATGAAAGCAAAGATACTTGCCTGTATAAAAAGTGTTAACAAAGATTTTATTCTATAGTAAATGTCAGCAGAGGCTCTTTTCTGTATGAAAAGTGTCAATTAAGACATTTTGCTATATGAATAGTATCAACAAAGACTCTTTTTAGCATAAAACTTCTCAACAATGACTTTTTTCTATATGAAAAGTGTCAGCAAAAACTGTTTTCTATATGAAGTGTTAATGAATATGCTTTTCTGTATGGTAGGTGATCATAAGATCATAATATAGTAATATAAGAAAAATATCAATAAAAATCGTTTTCTATGTGAAAGTTGTCCATAAATACAGCTTTCTAAAAAATCTTTTGTGCGAAAAGTGTTAATAATGGCAATTTTGTATACGAAAAATATCGATGAGGACAGTTTTCTATATAACACGTGCCAGCAAAGATACTTCCCTGTGCGAAAAGTGTCAACAAAGATTTTATTCTGTAGTAAGTGTCAATAAAGACTCTTTTCTATATGCAGTGTTAATAAATATGTTCCGGGAAAAGATGACGCTTTTTTGTATAGTTAGTGGTCACAAAACGCTTTCCTGTAAGAAGAATATCAATAAAGTCAATTTTCTATGTGAAAATTGTCAATAAATACAGTTTCCTGAAAAAGCTTTTATGCAAAAAGTGTCAATAATGGCAATTTCGTATATGAATGGACAAATTTCGTATACGAAATTGGCAGTTTCTATCCAAAATAAATCAGTAAATACATATTTTATATGAATGGCGTCCAAGCAGATACTTTCTGACATAAAAACTGATTACGGAGAAACGGATGCACTTCTTCATATCGAAAGTGTTGACTCGTTTAGTAAATGAATTTATTTATAACACTGTGATTGCAAATTAACAACAATCCCCCCATATTAACTGTTTTTGTTCGAGATGTTGGATTCCAACGCCACTCGTGTATGCGGTGTAGATATGCTATCAAGTTAATTAAACAAATCAAAGAGAAAAGTGGCAAACGAAAATGCTCATTAAGTTAAATTTCAAACAATTACATTTTCAGCCTTAAACTAAATGTATTTATGTTGCTACATTTTTCAAAACTGCTTTATGCTCGTTTCTAAAAAGCAAACTAGATAAAAATGTGAATTGTAGTATGTGAGTGTAATTTCTCTAAGTGTTTATTCTAGAAAGATCATCAAGACCGCTCCCAGAACATTCAAATATGATATATGTATGTAATCTTTTTCCCTCTTTATCTAGAATTTCTAGAATTTCGTTTACGAAAGTAAGTTATGTTTGTTCTTCTCACTCCTATTATATAGTCTATTGTTATCTCCTTTTTCCTTTTTTTTTTAAATAAGAACATTCTAGAATTAAGTCTATCATGAACAACACTATTCTGTAAATATGTTTGTCTTTATTGCACCCATTATGTAAATATGTGTTCTTTCTGAAATATCATAGCATTTTCTAGAATAAGTAATCTATATATATAAAAATGAATATCTGTCTGTCTGTGTACAAAAATAGTTTGTAAGAGAACTCCTCTCACACGGCGTACCCGATCTTCATGAAACTTTCAGGGCTTATTCGTGTCGGCCAGGAGAAGGTTTCTAACTATGTCCGAAGGTCGAAATACAATTCGGTCCAATTGGACAAAGGGGCGTGGTACCTCCCATACAAACAAAAAATTAAAAATCAATTATTTCTGCTCCTGCTTACGGTATTTGAACAAAATTTGGTGCGTAGGTTTGGTGTACATATCTTAAGTGCTACTGCAAATATGGGCGGGATTGGACAATGGAGCGTGGTACCTCCCATACAAACCATAAATTAAATATCCAATATTTCTGCTCCTGTTTACGGTATTTGAACAAAATTTGGTACATCAGTTTGGTGTACATATCTTAAGTGCTGCTGCAACTATGGGCGGGATTGGACTATGGGGAGTGGCACCTCCTATACAAACCACAAATTAAAAAGCAATTATTTCTGCTCCTGCTAACGGTATATAATTTTGTATTTCGGTTGAGTGAACATATTTTAAGTTCTTCCGCAAATATAGGCGTTTCTTATTATAATAGACTGATTGGCATGAAACATTTCCAATAAAAATAAAATTTGAAGGCAAAGCAACGTTTGCCGGGTCGGCTAGTTTTAGTATAAATAGAGCAACTTTGTACGTTTGAAGGGAATTCATAAAGTTGACGTTGATGTGGAAATACGTTCCACGATACCAAAGAAGGTTTCATATTTGAAAAAAACCATGTGTTCCGAGCATTTTGAATAATAACCAAACCAAAAACTAATTTTGGAAAGAGTTATCTATAAGTAAAAGCGGAATATAATTTTTTTAGTATTCTGAATTATAGGCTAAAGTAAAAATGTTTGTGTTTCAAAGCTTCACATAAAAGTAAAATGCCGTAACCTTGTAAATTTTTCTCTGTGTACGCCATACGGGGGTATTTACCTATGTAGGTTCGTTCATATATCTTGTTATCAATTTACAAAAGGAAATCATCAACTATAACAACAATTTGCTAACTACACAACCATGAAATGAATTCGAATTGAACTAAAACTAAACTGAACTGAACTGAACTGAGTCAAAGGAATCTTTGTCTTCTGCCTGCCGAGGTCGATGTCGGTGTTATGCCCAAATGACCACATAACCAACAACCACCGAATGTATGTACTATATTCATGATTCTTCTGCCTTTGATTTACCTCCTCAGACAACAGTTTGTATGCAGCAGCTCAAAGGCTAAAGATCCTTGCTTCGCATCTTCTTGTTCTTTTGAACTTAATGTCGTCCTACTGGTTTTCAATGTCTAAATAACATTTTGCATACATACTAACAGCTGTAGTGGAGTGCACATAGCCGTACAAACGAATATGCTTCAACATAACCAAAATACCATTAACCCATTTTGAGCCGCTATGCAGAAAACGGAACACAAAGTTTGCATATCTTCATATACATTTTGTTCCATGGTAACGAAAAAGTACGCTACATATAATGGCATACATATGTATTAGTACTGTTCCATATAGTACATTTAAATGGTTTTTTGAAATAAATATGACGATATCATCTATCGTCCCCTTATCGATCTATTTGGAGTATTGGAAGAATCGAAAGGTCTAGTAATTGTTTCTCAAATTGACATTCAGCATGATCGGCAAACTGATGAGTCAAAATTAAATTCTTCTAAGCTCACAGAATGTGAAAAAACTCCCCCACATCCCATTCATGGGTTCAAGGAAGTTTGTTTTCGTTGTTGTTGTTTGCACCTCACAACACCCCTACTTGCCTTGCAGTATGACGCAGAATTCTGAGTTATAACATAAATGAATGAATCAGATCCGGGAGTCTTCGACAGAAATATTCCCCAAAAAAATATATGAACCTATCATCGCCAATGGAGAGCATCGTATGCATCATAAGCTATATGAGTTATATACCGATATCCACGTGGTCAAGCGCATTAAAATGCTGCTAAAGCATTTTCGGAGTGTATTGTGCAGGAGGATTCAAACGGTCTAGCAGAAAAGCTGTCAGCAACGACCTTAATGGCGCAGAAGAGGACAACCAAAGCTCCATTGGAAAGAACAGGTTTTTGAAATACTATCAAAACTTGGTGCGATGAATTGGAGCGAAGTGCTTGCAATTATTTGTTACACCAAATGACGATTAAGGCAAGGCGACAGTCTATCGTGCGACGTTTTTAACATATAAGTACTGTTGGAGATGATTCTGAGAAAAGCTGCGGTTAATACGTCTGGTACCATCTTTAACAAAACCCATATGTTACTCGTATAAGCATATGACATAGACATTACTGGCCGAAAACTGCGAAATGTTATTGCAGCCTTCTCAAGCATTGAGAATCAAGCAGCGAAAATGGGTCTGGCGGTAAACGAGGACAACACAAAGTTATTGGTTTCAATGAACAAAGAGTCTACTCGTTTGGGACACTGTGTGAACTGTTGACAACTGTAATTTTGAAGTGGTGGAAGAATTCATCTCCCTCGGTTCCGCTGTAAACAAAACAAATGATGTCAGCATGGAGATAAAGAGGAGAGTATTGCTTGCTAACAGATGTTGCTACGGGCTAAGTAAGCCCGTTGGTTCTACCTATCTTGCTATATGGCGCAGAATCCTGGGTTATGACACCAGGGGATGAATCAATACTGGCAGTTTTCCAAAGGGAAATACTCCGGAAACTATATGGACCCATCATCGTTAACGGAGAGTATCGGCGTAGCATGAACAATGAGCTGTATGAGCTATATGCCGACATCGACGTGGTCAAGTGCATCAATATACAGCGATTGTGTTGGCGGAGTCATGTTGTGTGGATGGATACAAATGCTGCAGCACGGAAAGTTTTCGACAACGAACTCGATGGACGGCGCAGAACAGGGCGACCAAAACTCCGTTGGAAGGACCAGGCTTTTGAAATATTATAGAAACTTAATATGACGAATTTGAAGAGAAACGCAGAAGTTCGAAGCGCTTGGAATTATTTTGTACGGGCGACGTCTAATAGATAAGGATGTCTATTCCAGTCGCCACCTAAGAAGAAGAAGAAGAAGCTTGGAATTATTTTTTTACATGCGGCGTGAAATATAGATAAAGATCTCTGTGAAGTTTTCCAAGTAAAGATTTCGTTTAAATCAAGTGCCCGAAAATATTTTATTTTTTCTGTTTTATCAAATATAAATATCATACAAATTCAAAATTAAGATGTGGCTCTACAAATAAAAGTTATTTTGCTAGTTATCAATTGGTATATAAGCTGTCGTTTCTAAGTTACACCAAAAAAATGTTGGTCATTAAAACGCTTTTTAAGATTTTCAAACAAAAAATTGAGTCAGAATCAAAAATTATCCTTCGCTAAAACGATTTGCATCGATCACTAATTTCCATTAAATTACGAATGGGAATTACCAGAGAGGGAATTGTTATACGGTCCACTTTTTTTCCAAATTTTACCAAGGACCGTCATCGAACCGTAATTTAATACGAAAATTGTTTTGATTGTTTTCAATTTCTCAATCAAATCAATTCAATCTAAATAAAAAATATACAAAATGTTTATTCTGATTCCGGCAACCGAATCAAAATTATATTGAATTTTATTTCTGTTTCATACACCCAACGACGAACGAAATTACAAACAATTTTGATTTTCCTTCATATACTCGAAACAAAACTAGAAATAATTTTGATTCTGATTCAGTATAAGAAACGTTCTTGTTTGTATTTTATTTGGAATTTTTGAATTACAAAAAAAAAACGGACAATATTTTTGACCAACTGTGAAAATTTCTGAGAGCCTGGTATTGTAAATTCTGGGAATAAATTATTTGTGACCTATTTTTACAATTCGTTGTTAGGCGTCTTTCAGGAAACGAACTGCATTTGGTTTTCGTTCTGATTCAAATTAAGAAACGAAATTGCAATAAACTATATTTTCGCTTTAGTTTCTCTAATCAAAATATCTATTTCATCATGTTTCAGTAGAGAAACAGAATCAATAAAGGTTTCTAGTTCCGTTTCTAGTTAAAAAAGGGGCCAGTGTATGGTGCGAATTGTTGTTTCGAAAAAGAATTAAAAATAAATTTCAAGTTAGGTTAGATTAGGTCAGTATGGCAGTCTGAATAGACAGGCTTACTTAGACTGTATAGTTCATTGTGATACCACGGAAACTGGAGAAATGGATATCCCTAATTTCCCCCATTGAACCATCCTGAGCGCCTCAAGAAGCTCTTAAATCGGGCAATATCTATATCATCCAGATCTCCGAAGTCCCTAAATAACAGCCTGTTCGCCAGAGCGGGGCAATTGCAGAGAAGTCGTTCTGTGGACTCCTTCTCCTCTTCATCCCTACAGCTCCTGCAGAAGTTACTAGTCGCAACCTTCAATCTCATTGCATGTCTTCCAATCAGACAGTGTTCCGTCATGACGGATACAATGATTTGAGTTCAAGAAGCCTGAATCTGGGAATTTAATGGCTGCTTGACTCTCAAAGAATATGTTAATTCCCACCGTGTTGAGGACGTTATATCTCCACCATTCCACCACTTCCTTAATGGCCAAATCTTCGGTCTGATAAACACTACAGTGATCAGATAGCCTTCTTGGTATATTTAGCTTTAGATTTTTGGAGCAGACCCCAAAACCTACCTGATCATTTAATTTTGAGCCGTCAATGTAGAAGCCGACATACAGTTTTATACCAGGGGTTCTACATGTAGTAGTTCAGTAGTTCAGCTAGAGTGTAGTCAAAAGTGCCTGTTATGAAAATTTCTAGTTAAGTTTATTGAACAAAGTGTAGTCAATAGTGCCTGTTGTGTAAATTTCTACTTAAGTTTATTTAAAACTCTGAGTATGAAAACCAAAATGAAACTGATCTTTCGGTTTTATTTTTAAAACTCTGAGCATCAAAATCAAAATGAAACTGAACTTTCGCACAGGGCCATCCTGTGTAATATAATGAAGAAACACGGTTTAGGTGACTACAATTTATAAGACAGTGATTACAGAGGAAAATTGCAATTTCGAGAAATGCTTCATTTTCATTCTCAGAACATAGTTTATCATAAGCATTATGTGTTCCAAATCTAACTGAATTCGATACAACTGTTTGAAGAATATAAAGCCAAGTATTAAATCGCGAACATATGGGAGGTACCAGAAGAGGAGGAGAAGTGTTTTCTTGACTAGACTTCGTCCGTATTTACAGAAAATATTTAACCAAAACAATGGGCAAAACTCAGAATATTGCAGCCTACTAACTACAAATTACGGAGGAAGGATTGCAAATCGAAAAACCGACCAATTCGCATTGGACCAGGTATCAGAAAGGGTGTGACAACGCCAGCCATGTATATTATGAGACTTTACTTTGGATAGAGCTTAACGTATACCAAATATTTCTATATTTGGTGTAGTTAAATAAGAGATATAATCATAAGAATATACTCGTATAGCTTCAGTCGCTCATTTGTACGGAATGTATCAGAAGGGACGCTTTTAATTGCCATTTTTTTTTTTTTGTTCTTTCAAGGATTGAATTGCCAACGGGCAAAACTGTAAGTAGTTGCAGTCTGTGAGTGAGGCAGGTACCAGGAGGGATAGACCGTTATAGCATATTTACAATAAGGCCAGGCTACAGATCGCTCAATCGACTTAAAAAATCGTAAAACGCATTTGGTCAAAATATAACGCGTTATCCATTTAATGGTTTCAAAACTACCTGTCTGGCAAGGCTGTCAGCTGTTCAATACCTGTTACCTGAAGTTTCATTTATTTAGTAAAAGGTTTGCCTTTTACGAATATGGATCGTTCAACAACTGAACAATGCGTAGGTACTTTTCGTGCATTACAGGGGATTATGGTCGTCATAATCGACCTGATGTGCAAGGAATTGACAAGATTATACAGAAATTTGAAAAGACTAGAAGCGTTACAAATGTGGTCAGGTCTGTGTATCATCGTGCTCCACGCAGTGCCAAAAAAATTGCTTCTGTTAATGAAAGTGTGGCGGATAATCCGAATTTATCGCTTCCACAGCGTTATCAGCAATTGTGCCTATCGTACGACTCATTATGACGTATTTTGCATTTAGAGTTGCACCTCCATCCATATAGAGTCCAACTCACCCAATAATTAAAGTCGGCTGACCATTCACAACGCCGTAGATATGCTGACTATGAGCTAAAGCTAAAGCAACAGGCTTTCAATGCTGATTTTTCGAACAAAATTTTCTTCAGCGAAGATGCTCTTTTCTCACTCGGTGGTTACGCCAACAAGTAAAATTGTCGCAGATGGGCTCGAAGAACCCAGAAGTAATTGTAGAAAGGCCATTGCTGCAAAAAGTGACTGTTTGGTGCACATTATGGTCTGGAAGTGTCATTGGGCCGTATTTGTTCGAAAATGACGCTACCGTCAATTCAGAGCGCTATGGTCGTATGATAACCGGCCACAATTGAAAATTATGAGTTCATACGTGGTTTCAACGATGAACGACGGTATGGGGTTGCAACAAGACGGTGCCACAAGTCACACAACACGACCGATTTTGACTTTATTGCATGAGAAGTGGCTAGATATCGTGGCCACCAGTATCATGCGATTTGAGGCCGTTCGACTTTTTTTAGTGGGGCTACGTCAAACACCGTGTTTACGTGGCGAATCTCCAAACGTTAGAGTATTTGGAAACCAACTCGCGCCAAGTTATCGCTAAGATACCACCCAAAATGTAAAAAAAGTGGTCGAAAACTACCTCAAAAGGATCCACTGCTGCAATCAATGCAGAGGCGACATCTTATTTCCTATATAATGGCAAAGTCCAAGCATTATAATGAACTAAAAGTTTCATCGATATCATAGCTTTTTGTGTGTTTTATTTAACTTCCGGTTTTGAAACCGAAAAATAGGTAATCCGGATAAGCATCATTTATGGAAGTTTGCGGGATGTTACTGCAATCTTCTCAGGCAATCAGAAGAGTTTATATTTGATTGTAGATGACGTTGTATTTCCTAAATAATGGTCAAGTCCAAAGATTATAATGAAATAAAAGTTTCATCGATTTCCTAAATAATGGTCAAGTCCAAGCATTATTATGAACTAAAAGTTTCATCGATATCATAGCTTTATGTGTGTTTTATTTAACTTCCGGTTTTGAAACCGAAAAATAGATAACCCGGATAAACAGTATTTGTGGAAGTTTGCGGAATGTTACTGCAACCTTCTCAGACAATCAGAAGGGATTAGATTCGATTGTAGACGAAGACAAAGGAAAGTTATTTGGTGCTATGTGTAAAATTTCCAATAGAATGAAACGTTTTCTAAAGGTTGGCATCTACAATTTTGGAATGGTGAATGGATCGTATAAATGTAAATAAAGGGTAGCCCTGAAATTGAAAGAAAAATACTACTTCGTGCAAACGGATGCTGTTTAAGACCCAGCAAGCGATTTAATGGAAGCAAGTCATTTAAGGTCTCTTTCGACGAGCCATACACCGCCTGCAGAAAACTTTAGTCCTACTTGACTTGATGTACCGCGAAAAGTCCTAAATTATGACACAAACACATGGATAAGTTCTTTTCTGTGTAATAAACGGATCCTTTGGCTTTTTTGGAGACAATAGACGTCATAAGAATAAAGAGTTGAGCATCGACATCGATACAAACAATCGCATCTAAACAGTCCTAAACGAGAAGTATTCGATAACGGTCGTGATAGATTAAGAAGAGTTCAATCAAAATTCCGTTTCTGAGACACTATCGAACTAGTTATGATAAAATAAATAAGAAATTTAGAGATCCGATTAGCTGGCAATTCTTTTCAATGCAATGTATTTTATTATGCATTCTATTATAAATTCTATTATGTCGTCATCTAAATAAGTAATTGTGAGTAAATGGTTTAAAATTTTGTATAATGTTTTGATCTCCAATGGATTTAATTTGTCAGTATAGCCTTATGGTTACACAAAATAGATCTAAAGTCCCCAGTGCGCTGTGCACTTGCCAATAAATTTTCAATTCCTTTCTGTTGTAGGATCACACTTTTCCTATTATAGACAGCCAAAAACCAAAAGATGTAATAAATAGTAATGTTTTCAGTGATTCAACTGCATCGTAGTGCCTCCAGTCATTACCAACCTTTTGTGCTACTTTAAAATTATGGCAGCCGTTGCAAAATTAGCTACAGTCATATAAGAAGAGAGTGCACTTAGTGCACCTTAAATATGCACCTTAAAATACTGATCCTTTGACCGCTATAAGTTAGAACAAAACTAATGAAAATTAAAAAAGAAAATAAATAAATTTACGGCATTCATAATTAGTATTAATTACGAAACGATAGAGTTTTCATAGAATTCTTGAATAAATCTTGATGAAGTGTGCTGAATCAATCAAATGTGCAGGTTTTACATCACACAGGTGCTGTTTTCCATCATTGTTTTCTTGGTTATATGTTCTTTCTTTCTTCTAGCGACAGCAAGCGCCCTTTTGGAGTACTCAAACTAATCTCGAAGGATTAGCCAAACTACCAGAGATTGGAAGTAGGTCCCTTGGAAAAGCTTCCTCAGGTCCCATTCCCTCACTCGGCCAAAGTACCTTTGTAGCCACTTGGTATGAAGTGAGCTACCTCCCGGGTAGGAGTTGAGGTAATCTAGGGAGACCTCGGATAGACATGAACAGTGTTTTCCAAGCTAATGCCTTTCTTCACCAACGCAACATGAAGCAACGCAAAAGCACTGAAAACACTTGTTCGGGCAACCACAACCAGCACGATGCTCCCACCAGGGGTCCAACACCATTGACAAGGAAGGAACAATGTTCCTTGGGCCCCTGGTCACCCGCGCTACCAGAAGAGAAGAACCCTCTGGTCTGGGTTTCGCAAACAAGCTACTCCAGTTTTGCTTTATCATACCTCGCATGGAACTGGTAATCCATAATCTACGGCATAGATTTTCAATGTCCGAGGAGAGAATATCAACACAGCAAGGCACACCATGCTCCAATCATAGTTCATTAACCAGATCTCTCTGGTCATACAACTATATTAACGGACAAGATAAATCTTCTGATACCTCCCGACGGCTTCTCTATGTCCGCACCTGTTGCCAGGATATGTCTTGTTTAACTATGACTTTGCCCTTTACTTGGTTTTCAAAAAACTAGTTCCAAGATCAGTTTGATGTCATATTGTAGTTGAATCCCGAGACACAATTACAGGATCGGGTAGAGAGGTCTGCGTTTTAGGGGTAAGCCGTACAAAGCATGCTAGGAAACACCCGCCTACCCACAGTGTGCTGAATATAGGGAATACATTCCCTTAAGTTTTATATCTTCTAATTATTTCAGAAAATTAACGTTTAATTTTAGACTTGAAATTATTTCCACAGCGGCTTACAATGGGTTAATGTTGGAACGGATGAACGGCATACCATTAAGACGGTGGTTATTGTTGATTGGAAGATTTTTTCCGTTCTGTTTTGTCTCGAATAATCGCTAGTGTGAAGATTTACCTTGTAAATCTGCATTCCATTCTCGTGGAGTTTATTTTTGCATCTTCCTCGCACGTGGCTTTCTGTGAAATGGACAAAAATCCCTACAGCCATAAGAAATGTTAACCATCTGAAGTGAGAAGTAGTCATTTAAGTTGCTTTAGATACACTTAAGTGTTCAAAGAATTTCTAGTCATAGACATGCGGTCGGTTTTTCTTTGTGAAAACTCCAAATACTCAGGGTTATTTAGAGATGATAAATCTTCAACTTTTGTGTACTTTTTTTCAATGCAGATTAAGATCAATATAATCCAAGTGGAAAATTATCAGTAGAGAAATTTCATTCAGGTGAAGTGTCTAATATGCATCCTTGATTTTGTGGAATTTAAGAAGTTTGTTTTGTAATCTGTATAAAAAAGGTCCATCTCAAATGTTTCTGTCACTGTAAAATGTTTAAGATAATATAATAGCCTTTAAGAAATGGATAAGTATGACAATCATAATATTTTAGGTGTTAATGAGGGACCCTGTAAGGGGGTCATCAATAAATTTCATTATCTTTCACGAAATATTAAAAATAAAAAATCATAAATCTTCCCCACAAAAACATGGTTTCGATGCCTTTTCATCTATAAGTTTTACAATCCGCACATAAATTTCAACCATAAATTCAAACCATAAATTTTCTCCACAAAAATTGGGTTTTGATGCTTTTCCGTCTGTAAGTTCTACAACCGGTATATAAACTTCTATCCAGTGAGCTGACTTTTAAATATCTTCACCCAACGTCTTTTAGCTTTACCGCTGAACTCTGAATTAAAGCACAACAATAAAGCAGAATTATAACTTTCTGAAGTCGTCCACTAAAAACTAAGAGAGGAACAACTATCCATTTTCGTTATCAGGCCTAAATGTTTGATGATTAACTACAAGACCGGTCCCAAAAGTAGCCCAACCTGACGTATATATGTAGATGGTGCCAGTAGTTTGAAGAAAAAAAATATTTTGGTGTAAAGTGGCGACTTTATAAAACATAGTTTTATATTCAAGATGCCACGTTGTTTAGTATTTTTAGTTGAGCCATCAAAAGCAAACGATTTCACTGAAATTGTAAACATGGAAAAAATTGGTCATCGTTATGTAATTCAATATTTCGATTTGAAAAGTCTCAGTCCAACCAATATTTAAACCGAGTTAGATTCTACTCTGAGGGAGTCTACTGTTTCGTTTACGACTGTAAAATATTGGGTAGCAGAGTTTAAACGCGGTCGTATGAGCTGCCAAGACGAACACCGTAGCGGTTAAGCAATTGAGATGTCCACTGCTCAAGATGATGGGTGCCGCGCTTGCTTTCAATAGAAACAGCTTTTGGCGTTGTTTCACCGCAATAAAGTAGAATTTTTGCGTCGTTTTATAACCATGGATGAGACATTCCACTACTACACACCTGAGACAAAGGAACAGTCAAAGCAATGGACTAAAATGGGAGAATCGTGTCCATCTAAAGGCAAGGCAATGGCGTCTGTTTTTTGGGATGCCCATAGGATTATTTTTACTAATTATCTTCAGGAAGGAAAACCATCAACCAATTATGCTAATTTATTACAGCAATTAAGTTGTGAAATTATGGAAGACAGGTCACATTTGATGAAAAAGAAAGTGTTATTTCATCAAGACAATGACCAAGGCGATGACCAAAATTAATGAATTAAAGTTCGAATTGCTTCATCATGCATCACACCCTTATTCGCTAGACTTAGCTTCCCCGGACTATTTTCAGTTTCTAAACTTGAAAAAATGGCTCGGTGGTAAAAGATTTGCCAACAATGAAGAGTTGGAAGTCTGCGGTGCTTTAACAGTTCTTACTACAAGCAGGGTCTAGAAAAGCTATTGGATATCGCTGGCAAAAGTGCAGCGAGCTAAAAGGAGTTTATTGTGTTGAAAAATAAAGGAATTTTTTCCAACTTGTTTTTTGTCTTCTTTGTTAGGTTGGCTAGTTTTGGAATCTTCCTCGTAGGTTTCCATTATACCTTTTTATAAACCAAACAGCCAGTCAGTAGACTATGTCATGATATCCTCACCTAGCTCACCCCTGTCACAAACATGGTGTTGTATTCATCCGGAAGGATGAAAGAGTGTAAAGAGGTAAACCATCATCATCGTCATCGTCATCATCATTATCATACGGTTTTTGTCAGTCAGCAGTTTCAGGCAACAATAGCAAATAAATTTTCTGTAGTGTAGTGGTGGAAGGTGAAAAACGTGTTCTCTTTGTGCATGATTTCATTTATTTCAGGCGCCTGTTGTTTGCGCAACGACCACATGAATTTCTTGGAATAAATTCCATGCACCGAAAGGATTTACTTGAAAGTTCCTGTGTCTATCAATTAGCGGAAAAAAGGGGGAATATCTACGAAGGAACAACCACGATTAGATAATAGAAAATTAGACAGCAATTTCGATTGAAAAGAAGTTCTCATATGATAATAATGGAAATAATTCAAACAGTTTCTAAAGGCTATAGAAACATTTAATTCTTTGCTGGAATTTGCAAAAGATCAAATACGGATCAATTAAACCTATTTTAGCTCTATATGAATATTATTAGACTTTCCAGTAAAGTTTCGAATATTCTTTTTTTTTGTACTTTAAAAAGGATGTTATATATATTGTAGCAATTGAAAGAATTTTGCACGTATAATCTGTGTATATGTACCTAGCAAAAAAGGAGAAGTGATTCCAAAGAATAGTATTTTCATAGCTTCCACAAATGCTACATGAGGATATTTCCTCCCATTTTCGAAAAAATACTGTCCTATGATTCTTCCAGACCATAATGCGTATCAAACAGTCACTTTTTTTCGGATGTTATTGCTTTTCCACAATCACTCCTGGGTACTTCAAGCCCCATATGCGACAACTGTGCTTGTTGTCGTAACCACCGAGTAAGAAATGACCTTCATTGCCGAAGAAAATTTTGTTCGAAAAATCAGCATTGAAAGCCTGTTGCTGTAGCACCCAATCAGCATATCTACGGCGTTGTGAATGGTCAGTCGACTTCAATTGTTGCGTGAGTTGGACTATATATAGATAGAGGTGCAAATCCAAATTCAAAATACGCCATAATAAGCCGTAAGATAGGCCCAATTGATGAGAACGCCGTGGAATCGGCAAATTCGGATTATCCGCCATAATTTCACTAACAGAAGCAATATTTGCGGCAGTTCGTGCATTGTAATGATGCACAGGCTTAACCACATCTATAACGCTTTTATTCTCTTCAAATTTCTTTCCAATCTTGCCAATTCTTTGCACAATAGATCGATTAAAAGGATCACAATCAGCCTGCAATGCGTGTAAAGTACCCACATTTGAACTTTTTTGTAATAAATTTTAACTATTTTTACATATTCTTCGGTTGTTAAACGATTCATACTCGTAAATTTTATTTCATTTCATTTCATTTGTTTATTTTTAGTCTATGGAATTATATCCTTACAGACCAGCAAATATCTTATATAACTAATTAACAA
>JAHXMU010013505.1:0-11805 GCA_019455685.1 Philornis downsi
CCCTACAGAAGACAAGTTCAAAATAAAGTGCGAGATTTAACATTTGCATAAAAAGCACTGCGCCTATCAAGAGCAAATCTTAAACAGCCTCTGCATTGGTGGCTAACTTGAAGATGTGGTCCATTCTGATAAAAAAAAATTCTTATGCTTCAGTCATATGTAAACAAACAACACAATCGTGTAAGGTTAGAGTGTAACTCAAGAAAGTTAAGATCAGTAAATTGCTATGCGAAAGCAGGCATCTGTTGTCTTGGGCCTCGGTAACTACTTCAAGCCTCTCAAGACTTATTTTCATTGGACAGGGCATAAAGATAAATTATCAAACCTGTCATGAACTTTCACGTTGCATTGTTACCTTGGGCATACAGACAGTTCGATAGAAACAAATTTTAACATTTCAACAAGCCTCATCACCTGTGAAACTGAGGCCTGTTAAATTTAACGTTGTTGCGAAAAAATTTCCCAGGTTCATTTCTAACAACAATGGTTTATTTATTTATATACCGTCATGTCCCCCGGACTTAACATCAATGAACTTTTCCGTGTGGTCCATTCTGAAGGCCAAAGCATCAACTAAAAAGTGTAATCTTCGCCGAGAATGGGACAAAATATCAACAGGCCACATTTGTGCAGCGTGTGAAGCATTCCGTTGCTTTCATCCGCGCTAGTGGTGGCTTCATCAAACTATAACATATTTTTGTTAAAATGTGAAATACTTCTACGATATTCTGGAGTTTTCAAATAAAAAATATCAGAATTGGCATTGCGGCCTTTCCATAATTCGGTTTTCTTTTTTGTTTGCTTTAATTTCTCATTCGTGCTCTGCAGTAACATAAATTTTTGTCCGCCGTTATAGTTTATAATACTTAATAAAATTTGAAGAAACCGAACCTTTTAATACCTCCATTAGAAATAATCTTCGCGTCATATCTTTCACCGAACAGCACTAAATCCAATATCGTGAAAATTGACTACAATGCCACACCCTTAGGGTACCACACATACAAAGTGGTCAATTTAGCAAAAACGATGGTCCGTTCATAATCCCAAAGCAAAGGACTTCAGGACTTCAAGTCACTATTCTGATTTTTTTGGTTGTGCTTCAATTCAGAGAAGAACCTATCAGAAGAACCTGACTCAGTCCATAGTTTTGCAGCAACGCAGGAGGACTAGGGCGAAGGTAATTGGTGCGTGAGTAAATTCTCGTTGTTTGCCAACAGATGGCTCCAGCCGTAGGTTCTAGTCGATTATGCCATAACTAAAACATCCTGAGTCAAGCTTTAGCATATGGTAACATATCGCCTCGACACAATAGTGATATTCTTTGGACGTCATATTCTTATGGTTGTGTGAATATGTATGATTTTGTGCCCAGTAATCGTCGTATTTTCTTCTTTCAATCAAAAAAAGGGGCGACTGAGGGTTATCGAGAGCTTCCAAACGTTTACGGAGATGCTTCTTTAAGTGAAACAACGTGGTGAGATTGGTTCTGTCGTTTTAAAATGATTATTTTGATGTACTCGTAGACGACCGTTCGTGTGAAGGAAGACGAAAAACCTTCGAAGACACTGAATTGACGGCATTGCTTGATGGGGATCCGTATCAAACGCAGGTAGAGTTAGCTTCAGTATTAGGAATTACCCGCCAAGCCATTTCCAAAGCAAGAAACTGGTTAATTATGAGTTGAAGACGAGGGACGTTTTCTTCTTTCTATCGAAGAAAACGGCATCTGAAGGTCATCGAGAACTTCAGAACGTTTACGGAGATGCCGATCTAAGTGAAACAAATTGTCGGGGTTGATTCCATTGCTTTAAAGACGGCGATTGTGATGCTGACGACCGTTAGCGTGAAGGAAGATCCAACACCTTCGAAGACACTGAATTGGCGGCATTACTTGATGGGGATCAGTGTTAAAACCAGGTAGAGCTTACTTCAGTATTAAGAGTTACCCGCCAAGCCATTTTCAAGCGATTGCATGCATTGCGAATGATTCAAAAGCAAGAAACTTACATTCGTTATGAGTTGAAGTCAAGAGACGTTGAGCGTCGTTTTTTCTGCTGTGAAGAAGTGCTTCAGCGACGAAAAATGAAGGGGTTCCTTCATCGTATTATAACAGGTGATGAAAAATGGATTCAGCAAAGCGAGACCATCACTGGGGATCGGTGTCGACTTTGGTATGACTGTCCAGCAGTTCTACTCATATGACAACATCAAGGAATGGCTAGATTCGTGGGTGGCCTCAAAAGATGAACAGTTTTACCGTGATGGAATTCGACCTTTGCCAGAAATATGGGGAAAAGTAGTAGCTAGCGATGGGGAATACTTTCAATGAATCATTTGTAAACATATTTTCATAATAAAGTTAGTTACGCACCTATATGTAATATGCTTCCGAGATATTTGAAAACATACTTTTTCTAGAAATCGGTTTTTGGATTTTTAAATTTGAAGAGATAACATGTATTAAAAGCGACTTGATGAATGCATTTTCTGTACCTATTTTTAACCACTAAATGGATAAACCTATATAAGTTTATTGTAATTTGTGTTGTGTTACTGCAATTGATGCTGCACATTGTAAATCCAGAACGAGAGGACTGCAAACGGTCCTTCAAAGTTGGATCTATTTGCATTTTTAGAGATTTTTTTTTTGAAAAATTTTATTTTAACCTACTATTTTCGAAGATTGTGTCTTCTGTTAATGCTTTGAAATTGAGAAACATATTAAAACCATACTCTATTTGAACTCTTTTGTAAGTATCTTTAACTTTACTGAAATTGAGATAACGGATGTATAATATTCTATTTGAGACACAACGATTGTAAAGTCAAACTTTAAGGTTGAGGTAAGATTTTATTAACAATTCTATTAACAGAAAATTTCTGAGCGACCTCGTAAACTCGAAACAAACAAATTTCTTAAAAATCAATTGTTTAACAGAGCAAAAGAAAAAATCTCACTCATTCAATATTAATGTTTTTTTCAATTGAATTTTCTATGAATTGGAATTTAAGTGTTTTTATTGCATACTTCAAAATGATTAATTAGATGTTTTCACTGAATAACAAATAGAACAAAATAATTGTTTTATCCCTCACCAAAGGATGGTTTCATTCCATTTATTATATAATAAAGAATAGGCTAAAGAAAAATTTCGGTCTTTTTGCACAAATTGTGCAAAACGCAATTTAATTAAATTTGTATATTATATCGTTATATAGCTGAAATTTCCTACTTCAATTTGTGATATGTCACAACATTTTCAGTGGTAAGGATATTTTCATATCGCGGTGTGAGCATAGAGGAACCGAAGGAAAATTTGCGCTATATTCCACTATTTTATTTCAGATTAAGGAGTACGAAATCAAGCCTGTTATCGGGACAGAGCGATACGTTTTTGTTCGAAAAATAGCTGAGCATAAAGTGCCACACACGACCATTGAAGGCTATGAAATATGGCTTGAACTCGTCAGAAAGTCCAATTAAATAGAATGAACTAAAGGAAATCCGTTTAGCGAAGCAAATATGAATTTGGAAGTTATTGCCTAAACATAAACAATTTGATTACTTTTTGAAAGACATTGTCACTGAATATGTTGAGTGGTCCAAGAAAAATAAACGCTATCAAAGGCTGAATGGCATCAAAAAAGGTTACGTTGTCAGTTGGGTAAGATTTTCTGGACGTTTATTTTGAACTGTTTTCCAAAAAGTAATTAATATCGACAATAGATGAAGTACAATGAAGCATTGAAACCTGGAGGCCTAAATTGGTAAATTTTAAGTAAGTAATTTCTCACAACGACACTGCTAGGTAACACACATCCTTGCAGACTCGGCAAAAGGTATTGGAGTTTGGACGAAAAGTGTTGGCAAAATTCAGCTTATGATCGTAATTTGGAAACTTCAGATTTGCAATGCAGGTGAGGATCTAAAAACTGGGTTGTTGCAGCATTTTATTAGGAAGAATCAGTCGTTCTTTCAATCTGGAATCCAAAATTTGTCTGAGCGAGAGCAAAAAAGGCGCTTACAAAATTATTTCAATTTACTCTCAACAACAAAACCAAAATTACGTTTTTTCCAATCCAATATATTGTTGATCGTAGTAAAAAACTACGCACGTTCACCTCCCCGTTGGTACGTTTGCTGAAGACACAAAAATTGCCGAAATTTCGCAAATCAATTTCTGATAGCCATTAGCAGTCCCAGCTCAACATTTTTCAGCATCGGTCAATAAAAACAAGGAATGTTAATTGTAGAAAAATAGATTTTTTTCAGGAAATATTCACCATTTATTTGTTAATAAAGCTCTAAGTCATGCCAGTTGATAGCAATACCATATATAGGGATAGTCCTAATTGTGTGTTTGGAATTTGAACAATTCTAAAAAATAGCTATTTTCACAGGAAAATGTATAGAATTTATATTGTGTATGAGAAATAGTGATTTCTGACATTTGTTTAAATACGTGGATATAGAAGGTAATGCTTCAATTTTCTGTAAAACAATATTGAGGATTTATTTTTTTAAATTAACTATTTTGTAAAATTTGGAATTCTTATGGGAAAAGCCTTTAAGCCGAATATATATATTTGAAAGTGTGTCAGTTTCGAATCGACCTTTGGCCTTTGGAGAAGCATCATTCCCGTTCGTGACTCTATGTGAGCTCCCATCGATCTGCTTCAGCATTTGAACACTTAAATTGCCAGAGCGATGTTTCATTCGCGGTACAGGCCTTGCAGTCAACATTTTGCCCCACCTGAAGAAAAAACCAATTCATAAGTTGGTTAAAACGCATCCAACGTTAGTCGACCCAATTATAATGGAAATTATTTACATTTGTTATTATTTTTATTCAAAATATGGGGATATTCATTTAGTGGTTTTGACACTGCCGGTCTGGCAAGGCTGTCAGTTGTTAAATACCAGCCATCTGAAGTGCCATTTAGTGAAATTTTTGTTATTTACAAATATGGATCGTTTAACAATCGAAAAACGCACAAAAATACTTAAAACTTACTACAGAAGTGGTGATTCAAATGTGGGCTTTCAATGGAACAACATTTTCTACAGCGATGAAGCTCATTTTTCACTCGGTGGTTACGTCAACAAGTAAAATTGTCTCATATTGGGTTCAGAGAACCCAGACACTGATGGAAGCTCAAAAAGATCCACTGCTGCAACCAATCCTGATGTGATCGTTTAAATAATATTGTATTTCGTACATAATGCAATGTCCAAGCATTATAATGAAATAAAAGTTTCATTAAAATCATTGCTATTTCTGTGTTTTATTTAGCTTTACTTGAAAACGGAAAATGGATAATCCTACATAAATGGTAGGAGATATTAATGGTTGCCTAAATTCGATATGGAAGATTTTGGTATGTGATAATTTTGCTTCTTCTATTGCGCGTTAATTTGTAGTAATTTCTGTTTAGAATTGTTCTGAAATCCCAAACACTTTTGCACTAACAGAGGTGTGCGTAAGTCGGTTCACTTACAAGAAATTTTCTTACTAGTATTCCAGTTAAAATATGAGATATATGGATCAGCTTGTTTAACCTGTAATTTCAGAGGTCGACGTCGTCAATGTATACAATCTCTGTTGCAAAATAGTAGGACAAATGCTTACAAATTGATTATACGCCGCAAGAGCTCACCATCTCTTGTTCCAATATCCGGATTAGTTTAGAATTAATTAACGTTTTAAACGCTGTTATTTGCACTAATCTAAACTCTTCAGTAATTATGTTATTTTATAAGAGGTTAAGAGGCTTAAAATATCTTCTTCTTTTGTCTTCCATATTACTCCAGTTATTATGTAATTTAATAAATTTTCGTATGTATTTAACCATAAAATCAACCAGACTACCGTCTTTGACATCCACTAGTCATACGCTTTATTAGCTTTATTTCTACTGTATCACCTTTGTGGGCTCATTGCATTGGACTTAAAGCACAGAGTATATAAATCTATATAGCGCCGCCATTTCCCTTTCCGACACGTGTGTATGAACGGCCGTAATACTGCAGTGCGTGCAAAACTAATTAATTTATTTATTCAAATGTTACCACAAAATGACACAAAAGTGATCTTCATTTTGGGAACGCTGGACATGGATCGAAACAAAACCATTCCCTTCCATTGCCGCCATTATCCTCAAGCGAGATGTTATGTGGATGCCACACAATGCAACGCGAATAAGGATGAAAGGAAAATTTCTTTTTTTTGTCTGATTTTTAGTGGAAAACAAAAAATTAATTTAAATCGATTTTGCGGTATTTACTGTTCACAATATTAAGCATTCAGGAAAATGTGTGTAATGAAACTACATTGCACAGTGTTCCAAAAACAAAAATTATTTTACAAGAAAAACACAGTACTTGATGGTGAGTAGATGTTAGAGTTCAATAGCTCAAAATTTGTTTTAGAAAACCGAGATTGGGCATTTTCGAAATGTAGGTTTTGTGGTTGATGTACGAATATTTGAAATAAATATTGAAACACGAAAGCAAGCCATGACCTTCTTGGCAATGGGGTTAATTTTGTTGCCGAACAACATGTTGAAGCAATATCTAGAAACTATTGAGTGCTTTCAAAATATGAAGGGTGCACTATTTTGCAAAAAACTAATACAAAAAATGTCAATCAGGTAAACTGATATGTACATACCTTCAGGCAACATCATGTTTGTAGTTTTGATCTTACCAACAAATAGATACATTTCTGAAATACCACACTGAGAAGTTATAGTCAGATCATGTTGTTAAATCGGTCAGTTTGTATGTGTGGTATCCTAATGGGCATGACAATGCTGATCATTTTTATTTCCAAGACTTCATTTATTAAGTGTCTGATGCGTCTTAAATCATATTTAATTTAGGGCACATGAATACGAGATATGAATAAAATGTGGACTAAATTAGATAAATTGTGTGGGATTTTTCAGAGAGGGCGAAATGCGGATTACAACAAAAAATTGTAATATCTACAAATCGCGCAATTTGTATGGGCGGTAGCGGGAAGCGCACGGTAACGCTTCTCAATTCAAAGAAAGATATGAAAATTGGTTATTTATATGAGACGTGCCAGATTGGACGTAGTTACATGGCCAATCTTTCTCAAGTTTGACGAAGAATTGTAAATGTGATACGGTACGATGTTGGTTAGAAATAACAAAGCAATGATCGATTTTCGGAAAATCGGTCAAGTTGTACTGGTAAAGTTGGATGGTAGGGGTAAAGTTGGTTATTTATATGAGAAGTATTGGATGTGGCGTGGTTACTTGGTCAATCTTTCTCAAGTTTGACGGGGAGTTTTAAATAAATACAATACAAAATTGTATTGGTAAAGTTGGTTAGTTAGGGTAAAGTTGGTTATTTATATGAGACGTACCAGATGTGGCGTGGTTACTTGGTCAATCTTTCTCAAGTTTGGCGGGGAGTTTTAAATAAATACGATACGATGTTAGTTAAAAATTACAAAGCAATGATTGATTTTCGGGAAATCGGTCAAGTTGTATTGCAGACACCTGAAAAAGGGACATGGCGATGCAAGCCTCTTTCGTTCTGAGAGCTCTCTTACAAGCGCTTACAGTGTATCAATTTTGATTAAGTTTAGTACAAATAATCTTAAAAACTAAAAATGTATAACTTAAATGTATGGCATGGTCAAACAGGCGGTTTTTTCCCCGATTTTACTAAGAATTAGAGGCTAATGAAATAGATAAAAATTTAAGTTACTGCTGTCTTCAAATTGGAGTTCAGAAAATAGATCAGTTTCTATGGGAGAATGATTGTGCCAATATATATATTGCCGACACAAATCCAGCAAATTATTAGACTGTGCCATCTAGGCAAACAGGTGGACATTGCTCGATCGGTTTAAAACATCATGAAACACATTTTGTCGAACAGGCTACCTAAAACTATTCTCGCCTCTTTGTACTAACGTAGAGATATCTATTCGACACGATAATTAGTGCTATTTTCGAATAACGATTTCGTCTTTGGACAAAGCCAATATAAAAGGTTAGCTTGGACAACAATTAATATATCCTCCATAATGTAAAATACAGGATTCTTCGTCTTAACAACGGGCATTTCATCAAGATCCTCCACTCCGTAAAGGAAGCATCCAAAAGTTAAGATTATATGAATTTCTAATTTGGACTGTCCGGCTGTCAATTATTTCTGATTAATCACAATCCGTGGAGAATTTCCCAAGTGGCTTACGATTTCCGACCATAGGAATGGTATTTCATGCCATTGTCTTTGGATATCCATCCGCGATCATCAAAGTGAGAATCTGACCAGTGTGAGTAACCTAAATGGCATACAATCAGAAATGGTTTTTAGGCAAGCTTTTACTAAAATTGTCAATTAATATTGCATTAAAATTATTTGCCATTACATCGAGATAATCTCCCTTTTAAGTGAGATTTATACGCACTATAGTCGCGTGAACTAATCAGAGGTATACTTATACCGTAGTATTAAAAAGTAGTCTTTCCGTGCAGCAGACTTAGTGTGTGCAAGACTACATTTTCGTTATCATGGAAAGTCAGGAGAGAGAACAGAACAACCTACAATATCATCAGAATCTTGACATCACTCCCATCTAGCAACCACGATGGACAGAATGTGGATGAGCTTAATACGAAGCCCTTACTGGAGGAAGCCCTGAATTCCGATGTGACAGCTACAATCAGCATCAAGGCTTAGTATATGTTCATTACAGACAGACGACGTGTCAATGCGTCAACGTAAGACATAAATTAATACATCAAAAATACGTTTTATGACTGCCCAAATTAGCACATGATAGTTGCTTCTAAAGTTAAAGATGCCCACAAGCAAATGGTTGTATCCTAAATTTAAGACAGGAAACCAGATTAATCACAAGGTAATAGAGGCAACCATGTTTCGACTCTTATAGAAGTGTTTCCCGTCCATGATGCTCACATAGATTATAATCAATTTATAGTTTCAGCTAGGAAAAAGCTGAGCTTTAGCAGAGTAAGGAAAGCCGGACGTTCCTATGTTGCTTACCCTCATGTAATCAGAGCATTTTACAACAATTTCAGTTAGTCACTGAGCCCAAGCGTCCCTGTTTGTGATATTCCTGACACGCAGAAAGAGCATTTTACACATGCGAAGGCAATTGACATTTGGGGAAATCTAAATCCATTTCAGGACAACTATTCTGCATACATGGCAATGATACAACTAATTATAACGCATGCTGTGAGGGAATACTAGAAAGAGAAATACTGAAGCTAATGATTATTTCATAGACTGGGAGATCGAAGAGATAGGAGGACAAGGGGATAAAGAAAATTCTATCAAAAGGTAAAAAATTTAGGTAATGCTACAGGGCCCTCCTCTGTAAAGATAATGATAGAAATCTGATTAGACATATGCAAAGTTAGTTGCAATTATAGAGAAGACCCATATGTAAGGTATTAATTGCGAAAGGCAGCATAAGTGGGGAAATCGAGGCTGTTATCTACAATGGCATAAATTTCTCAGTGCAGAGTCCAGACGGGATCAGAATAGCGGTGTTATGGATTAAGAACGACGATGCTTTGGTTCCTAACGGCCTGTTAGTAGTGTAGTTTACGTTCGGTGGCGATGAGGGGATAATCAGGATGCATTGGATAATAGGAATTTAAACTTACTGTGCCCTGTCCTCAAAAAAGCAGGCATAAGTAAGTGCCCCAACAATCGAACAATCAGTCTCTCAGCCAACGCTTATTAGGTTTTGACAAATGTGGTGTCTGAAACTGTAAATTTTTTTAAAGTTCCATCTGATGAAACTTAATCAATGTATCGTTATACACAGTAAATCTACAACCAGTCGGATATTGCCTCTTTGGCAAATTCTGAAGTATGCAGAAGGCCACCAGATTGTATTATAATTGTGTCAACTATAAAGCTTTCTCCGAATATCTGATAAACCAAAAATTATACGAAGCCATGTCCTAGTTTGCCGCTGTTGCCTTGGCAACCTTAAACATCGTATGTTTTAAGTTTCAATGTGCCACCTTGTTTACTATTTTTATTTGAACCATCAAAAGTAAGCGATTTCAGTGAATTTGTAAACATGAAAAAAATAGTCACTGTTATGTACTTCAATATTTCCATTTTAAAGTTCTCAGTGTAACCACTATTAAAGTCGATCTAGATTCTATTCTGGAGGAGTTTGTTCCTTCTTTTACGCCTGAAAAATACTGGAGAGCAGAGTTTAAACGAAGCTGTATGAGCTGCCAAGAAGAACACCGTAGTGTTCGACCAATTGAAGTGTCCAAACCAGACATGATTAAGAAAACCTATAAAATGGTATTGAATGATCGTCGGCTGAAGTTGCGTGAGCTAGCTGAAATGATAGGCATTTCAAAAAGTGCTACACATCGTATATTGACCTAAGATTTGACGATGAGAAAACTATGTGCTAGATGGGTGCCGCGCTTGTTTTCAACAGAGCAAAAGCAGCGTCGTGACGATGTTTCAGTAAAGCGTTTGGCGATGAATCCGAATTTGTGCGCCGATTTATAACCATAGATGAGACATGGGTCCACCATTTCACACCAGGGACCTGGGACAAAGGCACAATCAAAGAAGTGGACTGGAATGTGAGGATCGTGTTCAAAAAAGGCGAAGACAGTTCAATCTGCAGGAAAGCTCATAGCGTCTGTGTTTTGGGATGCGCACGGGATTATTTTTATTGATTATCTTCAGAAAGGAATAACCATCTATGGCGAATATTGTGTTAATTTGTTGGAGCTTTTACGTGATGAAGTTATGTGGGAAAAAGGTCGCATTTGCCGGAAAAGAAAGTGTCGTTTCATCGCACACATCTACTATTGCGATGGCCAAAATTAGCTCCCTCGGACTATTTTCTATTTACAAACTTGAAAAAATGTCACGGTGGTAATAGATTTGCCAACAATGGAGGGGTGGAATTTGCGGTTAATGTATATTTTAAGGAGTTTGCTAGTTCTTACTATAAACAGAGTACAGAAGCTATTGGATATTGCTGGAAAAAGTGTGTCGTACAAAAACGAGATTATGTTGAAAAATGAGGAAATGTTTTGTGTTTTCTTTGTTGGGTCGACTAGTTTTGGAGCCATCAACTATGGTTGATGTAATATTTATTAAAAGGTAGGCAGACATCGTTGGCCAAAAACTGAGAGATGTTGCTGCTGCCTTTGCAGGCATGTAGAAGCAGTCAGCAAAATTTGTTCTGGTGATAAATCATGGCAAAATCAATTTATTGATTTAATGTTCTGCACGGATGCTGACAACTATAATTTTGGAGTGGTCGATGATTTTGAATACCTCGCCTCCCTCGTCAAAATAAAACTGACGATTTCGGTGTGGAAATTAGGGAAAAAGTTTTTATAGCACAGGGATGCTGCTAAAGGTTAAGCAAACGATTTAACGGCGAAGCCTTCCCTCGAAGAAGAAAAGTCCAACTGTACCGGACACTAATTCTACTTTATTTGCTGTGCAGTTTAAAAAGCCATGGCTTATAACGCCAGCGAATGAGTCAATCCTGGATATTAGAAACTATAACTTTGAGTGGTGGATGATTTCGACTACTTCGCCTCCGCCGTCAGCAAAACTGATTATTTCGGTCTGGAAATTAGGAGAAAAGTTTTCCTATTAAAGTGATGCTTCTACTGGTGGAGCAAATGACGAACGAATATTTATCTGTACTATTTACAAATTATACTTTTTTTTCATGTACAGTATAGAAAATTCTGGTTTAGGACACAAGGGAATGTGTCAGTTCTGAATGT
>JAHXMU010013507.1:0-12005 GCA_019455685.1 Philornis downsi
TTGTTCTTTCCAACTTGTATTAAATACCATCCCATAAGCTTTCAATTATAGTATTAAAGAAATTAGGAAAAGGGATAATTTTTTAAAAGTTGCATTTAGTCGTTGTATCTTCCACCACATCTCTACTGCTTTTAAATGCACTGTACCACTCACTCATATGCACGTATTTTTAATAACATTTTTAGCGTTTCGGTACAGGAAATACAACATTTGCGACATATTCTTTGTTCGATATTTTTATTCATTGTAAAAATCACAAAACACACTTGACATGAACTAAAAATTGAGCATTGAAAACAAACTAAATGACAGGTTGCAATCAAACTCCGCGTCAATATTGAAGACAATTGCACCAAATAAAGACAAAAAGAATTTTGACAATTCCTTTAAACGCGCTTTTTAAATGATAAATTCCAGGTAATTTTTTACAGAATATATGAAAAAGAGAGTGCCAACATAGTTCATTTTCAGTACGTCAACAATCTGAATTTGTTGAAGATATGAAACTGAGATGATATGAGCTAAATTGATCACTTCAATTGGAATAACCAAAAATAGCGTTAATAATTGGTTGTTTTGACAACTTTGCACACATTACAAAGCAATACAAGATCAAAAATGAAAACCATCAGTTAGAAATTACAGGGGAAAATTCAATTATAGTCAATTGCGTAATTCGCGTAGGAGATATCAGCTGGATTATATATTATGCAGTTAAAAAGTTTCACAAAGATTTATGGCAATTACCATAGCTAACAGGACATTGGTCAATATAAAAGTCATAAAACACATATGGTCAAAAGATAATGGGATAATGCGGTACTTTAGTTCCTTCCCTATAGGTGTTATATGTTGCAGAATACATACATACTTTCGTTAGTATGCGCTAATGATTCTGAATCAATTGAGCAATCGGTTAAACATTGTGAAAAAGAAATCACGCCCAAGGATCAAGGTCGTGCAGACAATTATCTTCTACTATCGTGATAAGTACGTAATTTCAACACTAAAAGTAATAACATAGAGATTACTTCTGCCACCAAACTGCCAAAATTAAAAGTATTTTGCTGTATGAAAAATAATTGCCAAATGAACTGAAGTTATAGGCAGACGATGCTTGATTTTTCCACCACGTTAGGGCGCAAAAGACTGTTCAAGGGTATCTTTATGAGTCGATTAAAAATTTTCAAAGTAAATCGTTGCACGCTCTCAAGGCTATACAAGAATACTTTTATGGGAAAACTTTGAATGGCCATGAAATAGACTTGGACGAACAAATAACGATTAAAAGAAAACGTTTGGTCTTAATTGTTTCTTATTGACTCGCAAAATTTAAGCACAGAGTTATCTTTGCAGTGGTTTCAAAACCGCTGCTCTGGCAAGGCTATCAGTTGTTCAATACCGGTCATCTGAAGTGTTATTTATTTAGTGAAAGTCTTATCATTTACGAATATGGATCGCTTAAGAACCGAAGAAAGCGTAAAAATTGTTAAAACTTATTAAAGAAAGAAACAACGTATAAAAGTGATTATTAAAACGTTGGCACTTTTCGTGCATTACGGGGCGATTATGGTCGTCACAATCGATCTACTGTGGAAGAAATTGGCAAGATTAAAAAGAAATTTGAAGAGACTGGAAAAGTTGTAGACATGGCTAGGCCTATGCATCATCGCTATGTACGCATTGCCGAAAATATCGCTTCTGTTAGTGAAAGCGATATATTTTAGAAATAATCAGACTAATTAGAGTTTCAATTTAGAGCGCTATGGCCTTACGATAACCGAATTTTTTTGGCCTGCAATTGAAGATTATGAATTGGACGACATGTGATTTCAGCAAGGCAGTGACGCGATCTACATATAGGTAACACCACCATAATTTTAAGTTTAGTCGATGTCAATTGGCCACCAAGATCATGTGCTTTGACGCCGTTAGACTTTTTTTGTGGGGCTACACCAAAGACTGTGTTTACGCGGATAATTTCCAAACGTCTTAGCATTTGAAAACCAATAATCGTCAAGCTATGGCCGGGATAGCGGCCGAAGTGTGCGAAAAAGTGGTCAAAAACCACCTCAAAGGATACACTGCTGCAACCAAGCCAGAGGCGGTCATTTAAATGACGTTGTATTTCGTACATACTCGAAAGGTCCAAGCTTTGAAATGAAATAAAAGTTTCACCAAAATCAGAGGTTTTGTTGTGTTTTATTTAACTTTACTTTTGAAACAGCAAAAATGGATAATTCGGTATATCATTTTAAACTCAAATTTTTTTTTTTATAAATTTGGTATAAAATTTTAAAAAGTCTATTCAAAGCATTATGTTTCATCTCACTTTTAGCACATAAGACAACAAAAACACACTCACAAACACAAAAGTGTGAATCCTGTTTTTGCGTTCCTAAAAAAACAGATTTCTTTCTTTACTCCCAAAAATCAGAAGAATAGCATTTCACTTTACCAATTTTACAAGCGCTCTGCACACACAAAATTGGCCGCTAATTTTTAAAATGTACTCTAATTCTTTGCTGTTCCTTTAAGGACAATTTGTTTTCGACCATCCGAGTACATTGCATTTAACGCAAATCCACAAATTTGTATTCATTCCCGCTTTCCTTTTCCGTAGACGCTAAGGTGGGCTTTTGATTGAAATGGGGGCAGTAGGCCTTAGCCCACATCCTTATCCTAAAGCTGTGGTCCTTACTGTAGTAATATACTAAAATTTTAAACACGATAATAGTATCTAAATGAAATTACATTAATATTTAAATTATTTTCCAAATTACAACATTAATCAGTTAATTTTTCGCAAATGAACATATAGTGAGGATATTTATAAGACAAATCACTTGGCTGACAATTCTGCACTTGTTTCTGGTAGCTGCAGTTAATAAGGCTTACATAGCCTAATAACAAACATACCTCTTATCCTTGTATTGTTTTCGATGCCGTCTACTGGAGCTGACACCTCCACACTGATGAACGTATTCTTTTCCTCCAGTGTAGTTGGAGAATTCAAATGACGAGTATGGATGTGACGCTTGCAACAGCCTTTCTGACGTCAACACGCAAAAGCAATCATAGCTTCTATACAAAATGTAACTTTAACATAATCATTAGTTAAGGAAATGGTATGGACACCGCTCTTTCATATCGCAACAGACGGAACTAACAGCAACCCCTACACATACAGTGGCCCTCACACGCCCACACGTTGTTGCACATTGGGATATTTCACTAACAAAATCAAGATTAAAGCAAGAAAGCTTCTGATTCATATTAAATCATCATTTATTTAACAATATCAGTATGATGTATATAAGAAGTATATAAGAAGATATGATTGATACACAAATTAGGCTGGACAAAAGAAGCCAATAGTAGAACTTGGAAGCTGCACACTGAATATGTTTCCAGCGCGTTGTATGCAATTCCAAACCTAAAAAAAATATTAACATGTGGAAAAAAAGAGCTTGAAATTCAACAAAATTTGAAAAAAAGATTTAAATTTTTACGTTAGATATCTCATCATTGTAATACAGTTGATTTTGGTTCAGATCTTACTTTGATAACCGATTTATCACGAATTTTTCGGTTTAGATGATGATGAAATTTGATTTGATTTGGTCATCAAGTAAATTTTGTTTTACAAACAGTAACTGAGAATGCGCGCTATAAAAAAGGATTTTTGTTCATTTTGGAAGTTAAAAAAGACAAAAAGGATAACAGAAAATGGCTCTAGAATCATCGGCATATCGATTCTCCTCAAAGATAAGGCGCATGCGCAGTAACAATGGAATTGTACAATGATCTTACTTTTGATGGTAGAATATAGTTAAGGGGGTAGAAAATCGGACCCATTGATCTCACGTTATCCCATTATCGGCCGACATTTCAAAATTCGTAATTTTATGGAACAAAAAAGATGCGACAGAAAAGTCCCTTTCACATCCACTTATTGTGTAACAACGCATGAAAACACACTTTTGAACGAAACTTTAGGCGCCCTTATAATTCAATGCCTGCCTATTGCGGTTTCGTTAAGGAAAGTACCAAATCTGGGTGACCTGCGGGCAGTTTGTTAAAAAAAACGACTTTTAATACAACTAAAAGTACAATAAAAATAATATAAGCTCCCGCTATTTGCCAATAGATGGCGCCAGCTGTAAGTGCTAGTCCACAGCCGATTCTGCCACTATATAAACGTCATGAGTCAAGCTTAGACATATGGTAAACACACCGCCTCGACACAATGGTGATTTCTGTTTGACGTCATGTTCTTTCGGTTGTGTGATTTTGTGTCAAATTATGCGGGAAGTATTGATTTTCTTCTCTCAATCGAAGAAAACGGCAGCTAAAGCTCACCGAAAGCTTTAAAACGTTTACGGAGATGTTGCTTTAAGTGAAACAACGTGCCGAGATTGGTTCCGTTGCTTTAAAGACGGTGATTTTGTGCCATATAATCGTCATATTCCGGAAGTATTGATTTTCTTCTTTCAATCAAAGAAAACGGGGGCTAAAGCTCATCGAGAGCTTCAAAATATTAACAGCGATGCTGCTTTAAGTGAAACAATGTGTCGAGATTGGCTCCGTCGCTTCAAAGACGGTGATTTTGTGCAAAATAATCGTCATTTCAATCGAAAAAAACGACAGCTGAAGCTCATCGAAAGCTTCAAACGTTTGTTAAGTGAAACAACGTGCCGAGATTGGTTCCGTCGCTTTGAAGACGGTGATTCTGATGTTGATGACCGTTCGCATGAAGGAAGACCTAAAACCTTTAAAAACACTGAATTGACGCCATTGCTTGATGGGGATCCGTGTCAAACGCAGGTAGAGCTTGCTGCAGTATTAAAAGTTACCCTACAAGCCATTTCCAAGCGAGTGCATACGTAGGGAATGATTCAAAAGCAAAGAACTTCAAAAGCAAAGACGTTTAACGTCGTTTTTTCGCCTGTGAACAACTGCTTCAGCGACAAAATATGGAAAGGGTTTCTTCATCGTATTGTAACGGGTGATGAAAACGGGATTCATTACAGCAATTCAAAGAAAACAAAGTCATGGGGGCTGCCCGGTTATGCTTCTACGTCGTCGCCTCGGTCGAATACTCACGCTGCGAAAGTTATGCTCTGTATTTGGTGGAGCTGCTGAAACCAAGCGAAACCATCACTGGAGATCGGTATCGACTTCAATTAATACGATTGAGCCGAGCTCCGCATGAGAAATGCCCAAAATACGCGGAGAGGCACCAAGAAGTGATTCTTCATCATGACAACGCTCGGCCTCATGTGAACAGGCCCGTTAAAACCTCCAGGTAGGGCTGAAATGGGAAGTTTTACCTCATCCGCCATACTCTCCAGATATTGAACGGAACAAGTGATAATCGGACGTATCACTTGTTCCGTTCGATGGTCAGCCAGCAGTTCCATTCATATGACGACATCAAGGAATGGCTAGATGCGTGGATAGCCTCAAAAGACGGACAGTTTTGCCGTGACGGAATTCGAGATTTGCCAGAAAGATGGAAGAAAGTAGTAGCTAGCTATGGGCAATACTATTATTATTTGTAAACAGTTATCATAATAAAGTTAAATTTTTATTAAAAAAAAAACAACGAGAACTTACAACAAAAAGTTATTTTAAATAACGAAAACTTTCAATCAAAGGTTTGCATTTTCATTACACCCATGTCACTCATGAATGTAAAGGGAAGAGATATCATAAAAGTATGCTTCCGTTCTATGACAATCCTATGTTTATTTCATTAGTGATTGCACAATTTTTCATTATTTCCGCATCACAAGTTGTGATGAATATTTTTTTATTTGGATATACTTTTTTTCCTGGGTATATAAGAAAGCTTAAATCAACAACGTTAACAGAAGTGGGATAAAAAAAATTTTCTGAAATTTGTATCTCTAAAGAGGCCAAACAGATCAAAAGGAAGATATTTTACACAGTAAAAAAGGAAATTAGACAATTTGCGCACAGTTTTGTCATCTTTAAATCTTCGGTCAATATACGATGCGTAACACTTTTTAAAATGCCTATCATTTCAGTTAGCTCACGTTGCTTCAGCCGACGATCACCCAATACCATTTTGTGGATTTTCTTTGCCGTGGACACCTCTATTGATCGACCAATACGGTGTTCGTCTTAACAGCTCGTACGGCCTCGCTTAAACTCTGTTACCCAATATTTTAGAGTCGTACACGAAGGATGAGACTCCTCCAGAGCAGAATCCAGGTCGTATTTAATATTGGTTGGTTTGAGTGAAACCTTCCACATGGAAATATTTAATTACATAACGGTTATTAAACCAGTATTGGAAATATTGAATTACATAACAGTTATTAAACCAGTATTGACGGTTAGAACGGTTTTGGCTGTGTGTTTGATGGTTAAATTTCACGATTCGGACTTGTATTGTCAAGAATTGGACATTCCGAAGGAAACAATCGCCCAGAAGTGACCAAGTTTGACTAACGGGGGAGAGAAATCGTGTTGCATGAAGTCAACGTTAGACCACACACACCTGCGGTATATCCATATATAAACCACACATATTATGCACATTCTTATCTGGAACCAAGTGATTATCATCTTTTTAGGAGAAACTTGTGAGAACCGGTAACTTATTTTTTTGCGAATAGGGACGAGGGTTTCCACAAGAGAGGCATAATGGAATTACCTACAAAATGGCAACAGGTTGTCGAATAAAACGGTGAATATTTGGCCAAAATTTTATAATTCTAACTAAACAAAATGAAGTCTTTTAGTAATGAATTTCTTTCTATCACACCTTATGAAAATACAAATCTTTCATTTTCAATCAATCGCCCTTTCCTAAGCCTAACACCTCTCTGTGCATCGGTTATCGCAGCGCAATGCAATGCAGTGTAATTCCCCATCCAATGTTCAGGCTCACAAATGAAAGTTCATGATTCATTCAACCGTTCGCTTACTTACTCATTTATTCAGATGTTCATTTATTCACTGTAGAATGTTGTATGACTGCAATTCGTGCCTTGTCATAGTAATATAGAATCCTTTCATTAACATTTTTCAATCATTAAAATGCCACCACAATTTTCATATACCCAACTAAAACTCAGTGTTTTTACCCCCCATTCACCGCAAAAAGGATTTGTATTCACATCCTTTCAACTGGCATTTGGCAACCCATTATAAGTTTAGTCGCGTCATCGTTAGCCGCCGCCGATGCCGCCGCCCCCATCAGCGGAATTGGCCTCATGGCCAACATTGTTAGCCTGCATATTGTGGGGAGCGAATGTAAAATTTTAAAGATATTTCTTTAGCCCATTTCCATATTTTATGAAAAAGCCCTGAGTAAAATCTATCATTGCTTCGTTCATTCATTCATTGGCTGAACGTGAATGTACCCCGTTCATTTGATTATAACAAGGAACAGGTGTTGCAATAAGGTAGTTACAATTATCTGTCATATTCAAGATATTGTTGACTGTTGTATATATTGATCGGTGCATATTTACGTAAGCAATTTAACATTAAAGCTGTTCCAGAACTACTCTATTTTCTGTTGAATTAGTTGTACAAAATTGTGCATATCTACAAAACAGCGGGGCTAATTATAAGGGACATCACGCCTACTATACCATACCAACAGACTCAAATTCAACTGATGAGGATTAACAGAATAATTCCAGAAAAAAATGCTTAATTCTGGACTCCCTTTAGATTTCATGTTCTCTTATAAATCTATAGCATTGGGTTCGTAGACTATTTAGCACTTCGAAGAGCCACAGACTAAACGAAATTTGTCAGCCTGGATATACATATATGTATATATATTTTGATCAATTCATTATAATCAAAGATAGTCTCTGCTATAAGAAATAAGAATAATTCAAAAATATTTTACCTTGTACCATTTCGTCGTGATTTAGCTTGATGATTATCTGAAATAGAACAATAGAAAAAAAAAAATTAGAAAAATTATAAAATGTTATTATGATGAAAAAGTGAATAAGTCGTTTAAAACAAGGCAAGAATGTTAGCTGTTAAATACCTGGCATTCGAAGTGTTATTTATTTAGTGAAAGGGTTGTCATTAACGAACATAGATCGTTTAACAACAATAGTTAAAACTTACTACAAAAGTGGTGATTCAAACGTGGACACATTTCATGCATTTCGGGAATATAATCGGGGTCGTCATAGTCGACCTACTGTGTAAGGACTGGGCAAGATTATAAAAAAATGTGAAGGGAATGGAAGCATTACAGATGAGGTCAGGCCTGTGCATCACTGCAATGTACACGATGTTGAAAATATCGTCTCTGTAATTGAAAGTGTGGCGGATAAACCAAATTTGCCAATTCCATAGCGTTCTCAGCAATTGGGTCCACCTTACAGTTCATTATGACCTATTATGCATTTGGATTTGCATCTCCATTGATATATTTGGGCGCAACAATTACAACTGGTTGACCATTCACGCAGCCGTAGATATGCTGATAGGATGCTACAGCAACAGACTTTCAATGCTGATTTTTCGAACAAAATTTTCTTCAGCTATGAAACTCATTTCTCACTCGGTGATTACATCAAGAAGCAAAATTGTCGCTTATGGTGCTCGAAGAACCCGGAAATGATTTTGGAAAGCCATTGCATCCGGAAAAAGTGACTGTTTGATGAGCATTATGGTCTGGAGGTGTCATTAGGCTGTATTATTTTGAAAATGACGCTGGAGAAAAGGTTACCGTCAATTCAGAGGGCTATGGCCATATGATAAACGACCTTTTTGGCCTGCAATTGAATACTTATGAACTGTAAGATATATGGTTTCAATAAGACGGTGCCACCAGCCACACAAAACAAACGATTTTGAGAGAAGTTGAGAAGTTTCCAGATAGCGTAATTTGACATTTTGGCGACGTTAATTGGCGACCAAGATCATGCGATTTGACGCCGTTAGACTTTTTTTGAAGGGGCTACGTCAAAGACATTATTTACGTGGATAGTCTCCAAATGTTGGAGCATTTAAAAACCAACGTTCGTCAAGTTATCGCCGAGATACTACCCGAAATGTGCAAAAAGTGGTTGAAAACTACATCAAAAGGATTCACTGCTGCAACCAACACAGAGGCGGTCGTGTAGATGACATTGCATTTCGTACATAATAGCAAAGTCCAAGCATTATAATGAAGTAAAAGTTTCATCGAAATCATAGCTTTATGAGTGTTTTGTTTAATTTTACTTTTGAAACCGAAAAATGGATAACTTTTTATAACTTCTAATAGAATAAAACTTCGAAATATAGGGTGCCCTTCGGGAAGGTATACTACTTTGTTTTGCCGCCATTTTGGTAAACATTAGTCTTGACAGTTCATATTTGGCAGTCATGAAGTAGAGACGTGACAAATTTATTGTGGAAAAATATTCGATAAACCAACGTGTTTTAATCGTTAAAACATTTTATCAAAATCAATCGTCGATGACTGTGACGATGAGAAAGTTATGTGAAATTTTTGGGAGAAACACCGTGCCAACAAGACGCTCTATTTATCGTGTAGTGAAAGATTTCGAAGAAAGAGGGTCTGTAGCTGATAGGGCCAAGCATGTACCACAACGTACTGCAAGATCGTCTAAAAATATTACTGCTGCTCAAGAAAATGTTGAAAAAACGCTCAGGAGCTTGGTCTTCAAAGAACAACTTTGGCCTCAATTTTGCACAAGGATTTGCATTTGTTTCCATTTAAGATTCAGTTGACACAAGAGCTTCTTCCACAGGACCATTTACGCCGCCGTACATATGCCAATAGGATGTTACAGCTCGCCCATGACAAGCCCGATTTCCATGAAAAAATCACAATGAGTGACGAGGCACATTTTCATTTGAATGGATATAGTGCATACACAGAATAGTCAGTTCTGGGCAATGTAAAGCCCTCAAATTATTATTCAGTCACCTTTCCACAACAAGTTATTTCAAGAAATGGTGATGATGATTGGCCTCCATGGTCGACTGATTTGACTGCTCCTGGTTTCATTTTATGGGAATTTTCAGATATGCAAACAAACCAGAAACGCTTGAGCAACTCAAACAAAATATTCGTGATGAAATTAATGAAATACCGCGTGAAATGTGTGAGAATATAATGAAAAATGTGCTCGCATTTATGAGGCTAACAGAGGTATTATCAGATAAATATCTGATAATGTATTCCATACATAATTGCCGACATTAAATAAAACATTTATCAATATAAGATCCATTCTCTTTCTTTTAATCAAAAATTATAAACAAAGTAGTATACCTTCCCGACGGACATCCTGTATAATTGAATATGTTACCTTCTGCAATGTTTTAGCTCATGGTTTTCACTCTATCTAATCTGTAAACTCGATCTGTATTATCTATTAAATACGGTGCTGATATTACACATATTCGTACATAATGTTATTATGTCATGAATCCTCTTATCATTTTGGACAGGATGTTAGGAAACCTTTATAATCGCCTAACCACCCTTATCCACTGTATACTTTAACATTGGTGGTAATAGCTAAAAAATGTTAGCCTACGAATGTAATTTATGGCGTTCGTTGCAATTTCGAAATATAAATCCAGACAAACAGTTGACTCGCCCAAATCTGCATATGATGATTTGTTCAGACCATGCAATAGTGCATCGACCAAACGGCTTTGATATTTGATGATGAGGATACTATTAAAAGCTCAGCATATAAACGATTCGGAAAGTTCAATTGCAAATTTGTAAAGTTGCTCATTACTTTTTCTTGGTTCACGAATTGGCAATACTTTGCGGAAACTGATGCTTCATATTCCCTAAGTATTGGCATAACGAGCAGACATAAATATTTGTTGGCATTGCGCAACATTTAATTTGAAAATCGTGTAAAAACCTCATATCTATTGGAACCAAAATACGTCTAGCAAATTAACAATTTTAGCCCAATTCCACAACTTGGTCGGTTTATTTCTTCACTTATTCATCAAATACGGCCACATATTGTTTTTAATCAATGATTAGTTGGTAGAAATGTTGGACAAATACTGAAAAAAAATTCTTATTTTTACAAAAGTGGAGAAAAAGGAAAGTATCGTAAATCTTGTACTGAATTACTACCGAAAAAATGTATTTTTTTTTTAAACTTCATTTCCTCATACATAATTTGCAGACATAGCCAATTTTTCTACTGAAAATGGGTATCTTTCAGTATTTTCAAAGGTAAGCTTTTACCTATTGGACCGATTTCGACCACTCAGAACACCTGCGAACGGTAGAACTTGGAACAATGAGGCATTTCAACCGCATATAAGAGAACGTATCAAAAATGACACCTTCTCATGTGCATTTTTCGCCAACCACGTCAACATTTAGGATGACTCTCTCAAAAAGCATATGAATTGAGATGACACTTTCCTTTATCTACAGGGTGGCGCAATATAACGTGCATATTTAAAAAATAGATTAAAAAATAAATACAAAAGGTATGGTTAAAATAAATCTGAGGCATTGTAGAGTAATAAATGGAGTTTATTTTTTAAAAATAACATCATCTAAATGGTGACCCTCTCTACGACGGCACTCCTCTAACCGCAAACGAAAATTATTGAAAACCAAAAAATCCAAAAATCCCTCCAACATCTCAACAAAGCGTTCCGTATTAACCGTGACGTTTTGGCCCCGCGCATTTTCGAAGAAAAAAGGACCAATTATTCCTCTGCCAGAGATTGCTGCCCATACTGTCACTTTAGGACTATGCAATGGTATCTGGTGTTTGATTTTGGGATTTTCACTGTTCCAGTAACGACAATTTTGACGGTTTACGAACCCATTGATAAGGAAATGAGCCTCGTCAGAGAAAAGGATATTGTCAAAATTGGAAAATCGATTTAGAATTTCATTAGCAAATGCAAGCCTTGCTATGAATTCAGACTCTTTCAATTCTTGTTTTAATTGCAGCTTATATGGATGCAGTTTAAGATCCAATGTTAAAATT
>JAHXMU010013511.1:0-10229 GCA_019455685.1 Philornis downsi
ATGGCCACGGCCTACGATTGCAAATTTATTGAGACTTCCGTGGGCATCAACCATAATGTAGACGAATTGTTGGTGGGCTTGTTATCACAGATACGACTGAAGTTGGAAAATCCGGAAAAATCAAGGTAGTATAAATTGCTCGATACAGAGGTGGTGATCTCTTCACACTTTTTGTTTTTCTATTCCCAGAGATATGTTCAGAAAGCGATCTATCAGAAAGTCCAAAAGACGAGCTTGCTCCCCTCTGGGTGGGACGTGTTTAACTGGCAACATAAACGCGAACACTCCTCTAGGCCCGGTAGCTAACGTGATTACAGACGTTAATACTCCACCCGGAAGTGCCCACAGCAGGTAAAGTCGAAGCAACAATTACATATGCAAACCATGTTCTAATCTACTACATATACTTTTTGTTTTAGCCCACGGAAATATCGCGGCTCCCGTACTTCGACAAGTTTAAAAGTCAAAGGTCTATTGGGTCGGGTTTGGGCCAGAGACTCGAAATCAAAAAGCTGTGAAAATCTACATGTCTTGTAATTGCGAACAAACTGTCAAAGCAACCAATGCGTCAGATTAGCGGAATCGAATTATAGTTCGGGAGTACAACCAACAATTCATTTCATGAAATGGTGGAATGCATTTACAATGTTGGCATTGCAGCATATTGCGGCTATGCGTTCTAGTCTGGCCTTAACACTAGTTTTCCAGTGTATAAACATGGTTACTAATATTTCAAATATAAAAAAAAAAAATCATCCTTAAAATGGGTCCACACGTATGCCGACAGGCATAGAAACTACTAATTACGTATATGAAATACAACTTAGCAACAACATTCAATACATTTATATATAGGTGTTGAGCAAATTGCTGTTCAAAAAAAAGTACCACAATTCCAAAATGTTTTTTAAATTCTAAATGTTGTGAATGAAAGTATTTTTAACAATTGACCCTCCTCCCTATTGCTGTTTACAAAAAAAGACATTATCGAAAAAAATATATATGAAACCATATTCGAAGAGTGTAGGAGCGAGGTGCGTGTGAATCTCATCCATTTGCAAAATAAGCAATATTACGAATGTATTCCAATTTAATTTTTATAAGAATTTATTTAGAAAGGAACATAAAAAGTGCCTTTGCACTCGTATTCCTTTTCATATTTATTTATTTATAGTCACTGACATAATAATTTTTTATATAGAATATTTAAGTTACAGTTAAATGTATTAAAGAGAGAACAAACGTCCGCCATTAGATACGTTTAACAAATCCACATTTGTATGTACTATTATATGGTATTTGATACTTGTATATTGAAATAATGTTCACTGTAAGCTCTGTTTCAAATGTTAATTAACGTTAGTATCTATTGGCCTCATGCGTTTATTAACAACAAATCGAGAGTGTGTGAATTCATCCGTACACAATTGTATACAAAATACATGCAGCGATGAACAAAAGATAAGACAAACTTTCTGTGAACGTATTCTTGCTATAGAATTTATAAACAAGTTGTAAAAATAGGAGCAAAAAAAATATCGATAATATCGTGAGTTAATATTGATATTGTTACTAATAAACATGTTTAGTTTCAATAGATTTCAAAAATGTCAGACGTTTGTCGTTTAATAAAATATTTAAATCACTTGTGCGAGAATAAACTCCAATAATTTCCCGTTTGATTATTGCATATAATCAAAGAGAGTTAATCGTTTGACTTGTTTAATATTTACCCACATTATTGGATTAGGTCCGATTTGGTGTTCTCATTCAGTACAAAAAAAAAATTCCGAGTTAGTGTTTCTTAGACATAGAACTAGTTCATTTCTCACCAAGTACACATCGGAACATCTGAAACGAATCACATGTTCTATCGTTTTGGAACAAGTTGGGTAGAGTTGCTTGAGGCAGCAATATTTCGTATGAAATCATATACTGGACTTGAGCTATTAAACTAGTCCCTATGTGAAAAAAAAAACTTTAAAAACATTGCAGTACTATTTTTACTCCATGACATTGTGTTTTTATCGCCAAACTACTCGATATTAAAAAGTACTAGTTCCATACATATTTTAAACATCATGGTTTTGCATGCTACACTAATTTGTTGAAATTGACTTAAATTTGAACATTGTCGTATAAACTAAAGTGCTTCAATTAAAATTTGTAGAACTAATTATGAAATTATAGATATACGTGGAACTAGATGTGGGTCATAACTTCAGAATTAGTTCCAAAATTTTTAACAATACCTAAACCAAGACATTACGTCTAGTGGATGAGTAAATGAGAGAACCAGGAATTTATTTTAATATAGACTTTGATTAACTTACGGCAATGGGTGAGTTTCAGGAGTGTAGATGCCATGTTCAGCGAACTTTTTCCCAAGCATTCAAGACGATTGAATCGGAAAAGATAAAAATAAAATAATATCTCTATCAACCGAATTTGTAATTGGTGTTATTTTGCTTTATATATATATGGATGTATGTATGTGTATATGTGTAAGGCTATAAATTTTTCGTTTTCAAGTAAAGTTAAACAAAACACACATAAAGCTATGATTTCGATTAAACTTATATTTCATTATAATGCTTGCACCTTGCCATTATGTACGAAATACAATGTCATTTAAGTGACCGCCTCTGGATTGATCGCAGCACTGGATTCTTTTGAGGTTCTTCCAACGTCATTTTCGAAAAAATACGGATGACATCTCCAGATCATAATTCGCGCCAAACAGTCCCTTTTTTCAAATGCAATGGCTTTTCCATAATCACATCTGGATTCTCCGAGCCCCCTACGCGACAATTTCGTTGGCGTAGCAATCGATTCGCTGAAGAAAATTTTGTTCGATTGAAAGCCCACCTTTGTGATAAGTTTTAACTATTTTAACGCGTTTCTCGGTTGTTAATGATACATATTCGTAAATGGAAAAACTTTCACTAAATAAATAACACTTCAGATGACTGATATTTAACAGCTAACAGAGTTGCCAGACCGGCAGTTTTGAAACCACTAAATAAGTAAGCGTGTAAAATTATTGCAATTAATCATGTATACGACTTATTTTGCTCTACAACAGTAGACGGATTCAATTGGGTTTTGTGGATGGAAAAGATTATAAAATGGAAGAAATAACAGCCAGTTTTCTTAAAACAAGTCGCGCGTTTTGTTCGTCTTTATAGGATTATTAGAAAACCGATATGAAGAAACGTTGAAAAAATATATAGTGGCAACATTGCTTTTTGAAACATTTGATAGTTGGCGAAAAATTTCACTCGTTTTAGAAAAACCCTCCTAATAAGCTTTCGTTCGTTTGTGTTTGAAAATTAAAAAGCACAAATAATAATCACTATTTCTTTATGGAAAAATAACAGCCTATTTCCACAAAACGTTTAAAGCCGTACACGAAAGTAACATCTGCGATTGAATGTGTTAGGAACTTTTATAAAATGTGTCATTATGTACGTTTTCAAAATTGTTTACCATTGGTTCACACAAAACTGTTCTACTTGATAGATGAAAAAGTTCTGAGAAAAAGCTTGATTATGGAAAAAAAAAATTAAACCCGAAACATATTTTTACGAGTATTTCAATAGATATATTTTATTCTCTCAGCAAAAAAAAAACTAAAACGAATTTTCTCTAAAGTTTTCATAAGAATAATTTTTATCAACTGACCTTAAAGAGAGATCAGTATATGTCTCTTTAACACTGATATTAATTCTAAAACAAATATTGCGTCCATCATGCATGTTGAGCAACTTTTTTTTTATATGGTGGATTTTATGTTCCCTTAAGTGGAAGTACGTCTTCTCGGATAAATAATATCCTACATGGCACATCCTTCTTAACTTTCGCAGTCATTTACACCGAGCCATTTGTCAACAACGAAATCTTTTCTCTTTCCTCATATGGAATTTTTTCTTCGAATTCTAGTATTGCGATGAATACCTTAGGAACAAAATAATACAAGCAGTCAAACAACTTCACATAATTTGTGTCAAAACTGTTTATTAAAAGCCTTAAATAATATATGTTTAAAATGATTGTTAGAAACATTGAATCAAACAGCTGTTATAGACCAATGGATTAAAGACAGATCGCAGAATACTTATCAATTACGATGCGTTTATCGAAATTTAGAGTTTACTTTTAGAATTCTTCACAAATAAAAGCTAAAAATAACTTTTCTGATGAGTTCAATAATATAATGGACACTACAGATTTTTGTCATTTGCCATCTAGGAAAAGTGTTCTATATATTCCCTAAATCATATTTAATAATATCTTTATGATTATTACTTTTTTCGGTACCATCATCTTTTGCATTCTCTATAGTTGTTGTAACAAATTAAACATTTAAAACTATAACTGATTGAAGAAATTAACTTTGTTTGGCTCTGTTTATTTTATTATGAATTCTTATGAGCATGAATATATTTATTGAGCAAAGAGATATTGTATTGTCGTATGCTGCTGGTTGCATTTCATAATTTATGTATGAGTACCCACCCATTCATATTTTCTTAGTTTCAAAAACCTCAAAATTCACAAAAAACCAAAAAGTTAACATGGAAATTGGACTGCAAATTGCACGCATAATACAGCTGTTATATAGAGTGCAAAATACAACATCCAACAAACATTGCTTGTATTGCTGCTAAGAGATAAAACAAATAAAAGAAGAAAATATGACTAGTTGAATTCGATTCGCCAATCTCTTCTTCTTAGAGAGGAAAAACTCATACCGTGGGAACTCTTCATATTGAGAGTGTGAAAATTATATTTATTAGCAACATTTACAGTCTATTTTCATAAAACGAATCATAAAATTCTGTCGTCAAACAAACGAACAAGTATTTGTATTCGCATGTATGTAACAAATACTTTTTTACGTTAAAATATATTTAATAAAATGGCAAGATTGGTTTTTGAAAACGTTGATAGTGAACTAAAGCTGTCACACATTTTATAAAAAACCCTCTTCCTAACAATTTCGTTCAAAGACAACTCCTTCGTTTATCGTTTTAAACGTATTATGGAAACATGCTATTAGGGAAAAAGTTGCATTTTATCTTTAATACTAATAATAATACAGTAATTCATTTATAATACAATATGATTTATTCCTTTAAAGGGTGCCGGTTGTCTAGAGCTCGAAAATGTAGGGTATTTTCAGGATTTCTTTTACAATAAAAATTAGGCTTTTTATTTAAGTTCTTTTACATACAAAAATGAAAAAAAAAATTTAATTTTAATAATTTTAAAAATGGCGCTGAAGTTGACATTACCGAAAAATTGAACTTTGACGGTGTTGTTCATTTTGCTCTTCTATTTATCTGAAACACAAAAACCAAAAAAATGATTAATCAGTATAACTGTAGCTATGTCCCGTACTAGAATAAAAAAAATTGACGAAATGGCGCGGTTTTGAATTTGACACTCTACAAATCGGTTTTATTTCAATTTTTTAATAAAAAAAAAAAAATTTATTTCAATTTTTTAATAAAAAAAAAAAATTGAAATAATAATATGATTCTAGTACGGGCGATAGCCATTGATGTTGTGAACAACATATTAAACTTTCAGACGATTCGGTTGAATAGTTTTTTTTTACAACACCAGGCCGAAAAAAGTAGTTTTGAGATAATTGAGTTTAAAGTTTTGAGAGCAGATATTTCCACAAATTTCAGAAATTTTTTCATTTTATTTCATTTTATTGAACAGTCTTGTAATTTAAAACCTTTTGGCCAATATAAAGCAAATTTTTAATACTTACAGTTAATCAGCGATTCCAGCACCATACAGAACTCCTTCTGTTTCTTCGTACTCCAATGGTTCTTCATGCCTCTGATTTTTTCTTTTTTTTTTTTTTTTGCGCTGTTCGGGCTTTTTTGAGTCATCAGTACTTCGACGGTTGGCTGCATATACTCGACGCGCGTCGCGGTCGAGTCGGTAATTTTCAAAACAGCGACGAATACTTCATTAAATATTCAGGCAGAAATATAAGTGGCAATATCAAGTATTTTTTTGCCAACAAACTAATGTTTTGGTGTTAGCTGCCAGACACAAGAACTGAAACTCTCATTATTATTCTGGTTATTACTACCAATACACCTTTCCAATAAATCATCTGCTGTTAATGCTTCGTAGATGGGTTTGAATATTTCTTGTGCGTCATTGTCTAGAGCAGGTGGATGCTCATAGGTATTAAAAATACCTGCAGCTTCACTCTGGCACCATTTGCACTACAATTCAGGACCTGGAGGACAGTGTAAGTGTTGAGGAATCTACCTGCTAAAACGTCTGTAGAATCGATAATACTAGGAATATCCTTCCAAAAATTTGACAGTGTATTCTTAAAAGCCTATACTTTCAAATTATCAAAAAAAATCGATTTTTTGAAAATTCTGGACCACCGGGTCCTCTTAATTTAAATTTACTTTTTATATTGAATAGAGCTCTACAAATTTTTTAGGCTTAATTTTTCCCTAGCGAAATATAAAGGAATGAGAATCGTAAATGAATTTAACCTCCGGTTTGGAAAATCTAAACGAATTGAAGTTCGAATCTTTCGAAAGCATTGCCAAAGGTATCTTATTTTACGTGTATAAAACTATAACTTAAGCTGACAGTGGAAGTTATTATATACATTTCCCAAATTATTCCTCATATTACAAAGAAAAAAAAACATATTGCCCAAGTTGTTTATGGAGGGAATACTGAAAGAGGGCCCAAAACAAATTTTGGTCTGAGTGACATGCGTAAATAAATTGAATAATATTAATCCAAGGCTTATTTTAAAGATAAGTATCGACGTTTCCGTTCAATGTATTTGCTCATAGAAGTCATTAAACAAATATTAAGCCATTGCGTTTTATACTTGTTTTTAGTTTGATTTGCTCCGTGATATTGAAAGAATCTAACCGATTCTAATCGATTCTAATAGCATGAGTTAGAATTAAATGTTGTTGTTTTACTCCTTATGAAAATGTTATTCATTAATTAGTTTAGCTTAGAAAAAGGGACCATTTGTGAAAACGATACTGGTGATGATCGCAATGACAAAAGGTATAATATTATTAAAAAGGGTAACACCAAACCACATCAGTATATAATATAAAATTAAATCGAAATACAATTTTCGTAGTTATTGGTCCAGTTATTAGATAGTCTACAATTTTTATACATAAATAGACTACATGTATCGGTGAGATTTGTTAATTGTTCCATTTTCAATTGATTTTAATACTGGTTTGTTCATTGTACCACAAATATCAAAATTGTTAAGAGAAATCATATTCCTGAGTTCAATATTTGAATATTTGGAATCATTTCATTACCCCAGTATTAAAGTATGTACATACAATACAATAAAATTGGTCGGCAAATGTCGACTGTGATATATTTAACTTTTATTATTTTTACCAATTAAAAATAATTATTAGTTAACATTTATATATATGTTGTACGCATGTCTATTTATTAACCAACGGCAAAAAATTTATTCGAATGCATTTTGTAATTTTTATAACGTTTTTTTAATACACTACATTATTGAAAGTCAAACAAACAGGTCAGTTTCGAAGCTGATTCCAAAGGAATTGGATAAATTAAACTTATTAAATTTATAAGTATAAATGTTTTTTACACCAAGCAACTACTAAGTACTTAAAATAGCACCACTAAATGCGCATTTCGAGTGCGCTGCACAACGGAATTCATAATTATATATTTTGGGGTGCTCTGCACTCCACTTTCAAGTAAAAATGAATTAAATTCCCCCCACATGAAAGTGAAGTTCAGAATAGCCGTTATAAACTCTTAAAACAAAAAAAAAACAAATTTAATAAGTTAAATTGTTATAACATTAATTGTAGTTAACAATGTTAACAATAGCCCGTATTTAAATTTGTACTTGTGCGTTATTGGGCTAGATAACAATATTTGAGAATGTTTATTAGCGTATATAATACATTATTTACAATTCCATTTTACCTATAAGCATTGTTATTATATTCGAATTTTGTAAAACACGACAATTATAAAAAAAAATTAAATTCAGTAAAGATTTTCGTAGGTTTAGTTAATGTTTTTCCTTACATAATCCAGTGTTTTCGCAAATAATAATTATGAAATGTACTTATTGTGTGTAATTACTGTTGATTGAGAATAGAGTAAAATATTTTTGTTTTGAAATACTTGTAGAGCTATACATGAAATAAAATTGGAAATATTTACATACTTAAATGCAATGAGTTTCTTATTTATATTTATTTAGTACATTTTCTTCGTATACGTTTTGTATACTCGTAGTTATAGCGAATATTGCAACGTTAAAAAGACAATTTGTTAAAGAAATAGTTTTATGCTTTTTTATTTGTTATTTCAAAAGAAACGCAATATTCCCTCTCTTTTGAAAATGTCTTCTTCAAGTATATTTCTTTTGGTCTATATTTTGGACTTCTTTCTTGCTTAGTATCTTTCTACAAAATCTATTCTATCGTTTAAGTGCTCATAACGTTCGTAAGGACAAATATTATACAAATATTTAGAGACACATCGTTGGAGATTTCAAAGAAACCAAAAAAAATTAACAAATATTTTTCGATATTACAAATTAAATATAGCTTATGTACTTATTTATGTATTGATAATAATTTATTGAATTGTTGCTCACACCACATTTTTACTATGAAAAGTTGATTTATAAACCTGCAATAAATATACTACGCTGTTCTTTTGGGTTTATAAATAAGTCTACGCCGTTGAAATTGTCACATGTTAAATATCATATTGAAGTGTTGGGCTTCTGACAATCCTTTATCGTAAAATATTATCGATTTTATATCATTAGTATCAAAATTGATTGAACAAAATGTTGGCATTTGCTTAAATAAACTCAAATCATATTAAAAGTTTAAAAAAAAAGTTTCACAGAAGGATAATTAATTAAACATGCATAACTTCTTCTAAATATTAACAAATATTTTCATCAGAAAACTGTAATATGGAAAAACTAGAACAGAAATTTCAGTCGGATGAACTGACTACATTTATCTTCACCCATAATCCCTTTGTGTTGTTAAAAAAGCGTGTGGAGTGCCATAGTAAATCGTTAAATTCTCAACGACTTCTACACTCATTCCAATAGATATACTGAAGCCTCTAAATCAACTTTTAAAAAACATTTATTCAAAATTTTAATTTATACAGGGTGGGCCATAAGGGTGTTGGCGGTTTAAATATTCAATTAAAAAAAAAAAACTACGAAACATAAAAAAAATATATTTGTGTTTTTAAAAAGTAGAAGCATGGGAATTTTTAAGACTTAAAAATAATGTTGTCCAAATGGCTTCCCTCGGCTGCTTGACACTCTTGGAACCGAAGTCGCAAATTTTGGAAAACTCGTTGAAAAGTTGTTCTCGGTATTTTGTTACTTTCCCGAATAATGTTCCTCTTCAACTGCTCTAAATTGGTCGGATTATTCTCGTAGACTACCGATTTGAGGTAGTCCCATAGAAAATAATCGCATGGAGAGAGATCGGGGCTACGTGGGGGCCATTCAATATCCCCCCCTTTTCGAAATGAGTTTTCCAGGAAAACTTGACAAAGTTAAGTCGGTTATTGGCATCATCGGGTTTTAATTCTTGGACTATCTGAATCTTATAAGCCTTCAAATGCAAATCACGTTTCAAAATTCGTCGTAAAGTTGTTCTTTTGACATCCAAAGACTAACTTCTCTTACGTGTTGGCTGTTGCGGATTTCGCTGAACTGAAACACGAACACGCTCCACAATGTCGGCTGATCTTGCAGAAACTGGGCGACCACGAACCGTAATTGGTACTGTTGAGCCGGTTGTTTCGAACATTCTGATCCATTTTCGTATCACATTGGCGCTTGGAACTTCACTTAAATCGTGTAAACCGTGTTCATGCCGATACAAACGTCGTGCAGTAATCACTGATTTATTGTTTTCGTAATACGCTCGGACACAAAATGACGCTGCACTCCCGTGTACGGCTCCATGGCGACTAAATTTCCAGGAAGCGGCGCAGCGAACAACATATCCCCCCGCCACCCCGCGCCGCGCGTTACCGAGAAATTGAAGAATTAAATCGCCAACAGTCATATGGCTCACCCTGTATTTTCATGATTTATTATATTTATTATATTTTCATGAGAACCAGTTATTTTTGTTTTTGTTCTTTGTTTTTTTTTT
>JAHXMU010013522.1:0-10393 GCA_019455685.1 Philornis downsi
TTTTTTTGGAATAGTGAAACAGAGCTAGTAAGACATTATTTTAACTTTATCAGTTTTAAAATATTAATCAATGTAAAAAGTATCGAGGAAAAAAAAAAACAGAATGAAAATTAAAATTTTATTTTTATTTATAATATAGAAATTCTTTTGACTATGTTTCTCTCTAGAAGAAAAAAAATAAAGAGAATACTAACGAATTATTTATTTATTTTTTCGGGAGAAATGTTTCGACGTTAATTCCCATAATATTAACAAGAGGAAACCAGAACGGTGCATCTTGTTACCGAACATTTTCATTTACGCTAATGGGCCGCGCATTATTAAAGTTCTCATCAAAAAATCATACAATTTAAATTGAAATAAAAATAAAATAATAATTTTTAATAATCAAGCTCGAGGTTGATTAATTCAACTAATAATATATGTATATTCACCAAAAGGTCAAGTAAACAAAATACAACAGTCCTGTAAATGAATTATTGTATGAAAAAGACAGCATATTTATTGAAATTATTAATTTGAAGAATTGTAAGCGAGTTAAAATAATTCTAAAAAAATTTCATTTGCATTTTGTGATTCATTAAGAAAAAATGCCTTTAATAGGCAGTAATAAAAATCTCTTTACGATTATCGTCATATTTATAACATTTCAATATCTGACGCGTTTTATTTTTTTCTGATTATTTTAACTTTTAAAATTATTGTTGTTCATGTAGTTACTTAATTACTTGCAAATTTAAGTGTCATTATAAGATATCCACGAATTAAGAATATTCATTAAATTTTGACCTCCACATTTTGTGTGTCCATATATTTCAAATTCATAGGTACTTTTTTTATTAAATTAAACACAAAACAAAACGAGTACTTATTCTTTTGAAATGTACTTTTTGTTTTTTTGAAATGTACTTTTGTTTTAGTTCCAGTACCGTTCACATAAACAACTTTTTCTTCCCTGTTATAGACATATACAGACTTGTTGTTTTATTTTTACTTTATTTCTATTTGTTCATTGCTTTAGTTTTATGTTGTTCTTATATGTTGTTTGTTATTCTTCGGGCAAGTGGTTCCATAGTGTAGCGGTTATCACGTCTGCTTTACACGCAGAAGGTCTCCAGTTCGATCCTGGATGGAACCAGGTTGAAATCTTCTTTTTTTCGAAATTATGTTTTTTTTTTATTTTATTTATTTGTTATTGTTTTTTTTTTAATATTTTGTTAAAGAGAATTGCGGCTTTACTAAAAACAGACTTTTATTAATTTCTAGCAAATTTGTCATGACACAAGAAACCAATTTCCGAAACAGACAATTTTAATGTAATGCACCGGACGAACTGTTTTCAAGCAAAGTGAGTAAAATAAATATGGTAAAAATATTATAAATATAGCATTCTGCTACTTCCACCTATTTGCCTATATCCTTACATAAGATTTAACCCATTAGCGACTAAGAAACCATATAATTTGTGTAAGTTTTTGTACACGTTGGAGAAAGTTTCCACACTCTAACTTTTGCATTATTTAAGTATATTAGAAACGAATAGTTTAATTATCATATCTGAAATATAGAAATTAAATGAAAACTACTATTTTGCATGATATTATTATTTCAGAAAGTTTAATTCTTCACAAAGTGGAAAATAATAATATATTTTTTTATTATTATTATTATGCAAAAGCTAGAAATAAATTTATGCTAGAATAAGAAATATACAAGTAGTTAAAACAGATGCGCAAAATCGCATAAGTTTGCTTACAAAAGGACAAAATTATAAAAACAACTAGACCCCTTGTCGTTTTCGCTTCACTTCATTATATTTTATAAAAAGAAAAACTGCCTGTGTTTTTTCGTCCACTCCTTGTTAAAAGTTAAGTTAAAAGTACAAAGAAAACTTTGCGTATGAATTGTTCAATAGAAAAAAAAAAACGCTCGGATACAGCAAACTAATCCCGTACACTTTTTAAAGTACTACCACCATAATAGAAAAATATCGGAAAATTTTAAAAATATATCGGAAATAGAAATAGAAACTCAATAGGATAAGGCGATGTATTAAATAATTATTAATTATTCCAAACTCGTCAAAATAATTGCTATTATTATACTACTTGACGTTTGGCTACCGGAATTTAACTGCATTTTGGTTTAGCGCTTTTTAATTTCGGCGATTTCTTAGATATTTTTTGATGATAAATTGATATGCTCACTGGATATAAGACAAAAATTGAGTTTAACACATAAGTAACACATAAGTATTTGAATTTCTGTGTTTTTTTTTATTTTGTCGATTTTGCAAACATTTTTACCAAGCCATTATAATTCAGCCTCCTTGGGAACCTTCAAAAATGAGGCCGTTTTAATGTTTGGTCGCTCCATTCCCGAGTTATGAACGTACTTCTTACCTTTCCATATTATGTGATCAACCGATTTTAAACGAAAACGAAATGATTAACAAGATAGCAAAATAGATAATTTTTAATTTGCACCTACCCAAATTATGAGTAAAGGAGGTCGATCGATAATTTTAGTTGTTTTTATCAAAACCGAAACTGAATTTGTCACACTGTTTGTAACTACCTCTTTATTTTCGAAGGTTCTTCCTATTAAGAAGCACTTGGAGGAAAAAAATATTGCAGCAGGGAGTCTGCTTTTTTGAAACGCTGTGTGAACAACTTTGGCAGTAATACTAATAATGTCGGCTTGTAAATTGACAGAACAATATTATTTAAAAACAGATGCTTTTACGCGTTGTCAAGTGATTTAATGACAAAATCCGCAAGGGAAGAGCAAGAATTCAACTGTTCCAAGCACTACCTGTATTATGTTTCGAGCATAGTTCTGGCTTATGATATGATGGGGGCATGAGTCAGCTCTGGCAGTCTTCAAGAGATAAATATTCCTCAAAATATGTGGATCTCTCAAGGTTAAAAGGAATTATCATTATTGCGTGAATCATGGACTGTGTGTTACATATATATATATATATACTAGTGGACCCGGCAAACTTCGTTCTGCCTTCAAAGGTGGCAAATTAATAATTTACAATTTTCAGGATAGATGGTTCTGTATTTAAATTTTTGTTAGAAAAGTTTGGTTATTTAAATGAATGCTTTTAATACTTTTTTTGTAAAGTTTTTAAAAATTATTTAATTTAAGTCAATTTAATTAAGATTTAAAATTACTGCAACACTTTCACATGTACAACGTTTTTTGTTTGTCTGTCGGGAAACATAGAAAAATGAGAAGCGAAATAAAGTCAGTATTAGAAAAACTTAAATTTTCCTTTAACAGGATCAGAAATAATGGTTTTGTTAATTTTTGATTTCTTCGGGTGGTACCACGCCTATTTGTCCAATCCTGCCCATATTTGCAGCAGAAGTTACAATATGTACTCCAAACTTATATACCAAATTTTGTTCAAATACCGTTAGCAGGAGCAGAAATAATGGATTTTTAATTTGTGGTTTGTATGGGAGGTACCACGCCCCTTCGCCCAATCCCGCCCATATTTGCAGCAGCACTTAAGATATGTACACCAAACCTACGCACCAAATTTTGTTCAAATACCGTAAGCAGGAGCAGAAATAATTGATTTTTAATTTTTTGTTTGTATGGGAGGTACCACGCCCCTTTGTCCAATTGGACCGAATTGTAAATCTAAACCATCCCGGGCACCACCCAGACGCATATACAAAAATTTATGCAAAGCGGTCCAGCCGTTTAGGAGGAGTTCACTGACAACGCCCGTACAGTAGAATTATATATATAAAGATATATATATGTATGTATATATAAACTATGTATAAATATATGTATATATATAAATGGATAGTGGTTTCAAAACCGCCGGTTTGGCAAGGCTGTCAGCTGTTAAATATCTGTCATCTGAAGTGTTATTTATTAGTGAAAGATTCGTTTAACAACAAAGAACGTGTAAAAATAGTTAAAACTTACTACGAAAGTGTTGATTAAGGTGTGGGCTTTCAATCGTACAAATTTTTCTTCAGCAATGAAACGTATATATATATATATATATATATATATATATTTGGAGTGGCTAATTGGAGAAGGAGCAAAGATTATCAAAGCGATTGTAATTTTTTTCCTACCTAACGCGTTAGAAAAAAATTTATATTCTAGTCGTCGTCTAACAAATCGGTGAATAAGTCACGCGATTGAGACAGAAAAAACTTTTTTTTTTTGCGAAAATCGGTTGTATTCATCAACATAACCTTTTTATATAGAAGAATTTTTTATAGAAGGATTTGTCAAGACCTCATCATTAGATCCAAATCTTTTATTTGTAACATTCTTTTGAGATTTGGAAGCAGATAATAACGGCTTGTGGCCAGATTCGGAGAATACGGTGAAAAGGCCAGCAATATGAACTTCAATCCGTGCTATTATACTCCTTGAAAAAATAAAAAATGTAAATTTGTGGGAATAACAAATGCGATACTCACTTGGATTATAATTTCCCTGTTCAAAAATTTTCATGCAAAATAGCGAATACGAGTATACTGCCTTTTGACGCCTTTAGGATGTCAGTTAGATTAGGCAACTTCACCTTCCGACTAGCGAGATTAGTTTTTATAATTTTATCTTATGCTTTGTGGATGTATTCATCTATTTTGGACACCAGTTAGTTGGTGCACGTACGACCTCGTTTAAAATTCACAAACTTTCGGCAAACGGTTGTTTTCTTTGGAGTCAACTTGAGAATTTTCAATGCATTGCTGAGTGTGAAAGGTATTTTTTGCGCCAAAAAGCTTTGTGCTTAACGACATCTATCTGTTGTTTTATACCTTAGACTTACTGAACTAAGTGTGTGTTAGATGTCGGAAGCGTTGATACTTCCCAATGTGACTGAAAATTTTATTATGCAAATGTGAGGAAAGATCTGGTGAAATGCAAAAATTAATTAAGAAATATTATTTATATTGATGATGCATAAGTCGATGAACCCAAACAGATTCGCGAATGTATGAGCAAAGTTAGCCAGGAAATAGAGTGATATATTCTGCGGAATATGTCGTAGGAATATGTTAATTATAATAACAATAATCTATTTAACTACTACGTTTTTTGGTATCATTTTCAAGTAGCACTTTACTGGTTGTGTTTTCTTTTTGTGTGTGAATATAAAAATAAGTTTTCGCTATTACTTATTTGGTAAACTAAATTAATGAGGAACACATCCCCAATTATCACCTGAGTAAAATAAAACAAAAAAATAAAGCAGAGAAATACAAACTAATTCAGTTGCTAATAGCAAAAATGATAACAGTTTGTATTTATCTGCTTCCGCTGAATAAACCTGCAATACTAGCGGGTATAAACAAATTGAAATGAAAATCTATTTGTTAAGACTATCTGCAATGGTGCAGTTTAAGCTGACAGTGTAGTTAAATAAAATAAATCATTTGTATTCTACTGATATATGAGAGAAAAGTTTATATTTTGTTGAATTTTCGACTTAGTACAACAATAGTCGAAGGAGATAAAAAGAAAAACGTGCTTAAATAGGGACTCAATGCACTTCTACAAAAATCAATAGCTTCAAGATTTCTACAGCACTTAACATTTGCCAGGAAGAGATATTACAATTCATACAATATTCTAGGCGATCCTCTTAACTGTGGGCGTGGTTACTAAAAAATTCTCAAAAATATCCATTTAAGTTAACAGATTTTAACATGTATGTGTAGGAAGTGCACTTGAATAATAGATAGATATGAATATAATAACATATGGGTTAAATTACGCATTTTATATTGGGTTGTTGGGAAATTTCGTTTGGTTAATTGAATGGCTCAGATGCCAAATCGATTAACTCCACTTTTTGAATTTTTCGAAATTTTAAAGTCAAAGTACTTAATAGATGCCAAATTGTTACTGTTCATAAGAAAACTTAGTAAAAATAAAAATTAACACCACTAAATGACGAAATGTTTTTAGCCAATTTGATTAACTCCATACTGAAATGTAAATCGATTTAAAATGTCAGTTAAATCACTTTCTACAATCCAATTCACTGTTTCTTCTATAAGTTATTCTTTCTGTTTGTCGTAAAGTTATTCTCCAAACTACAACCAACTTTATTAGTAATAAGTTTCGATTGCAACTACACTATTTATTTTTTTCTAAAATCTTAAAAAAATGTATATAAAATAATTTGTGGTTAATTTATAATTAAACGTTCCAAAGCAATATAAACCTACTTCTTTTTAATTTTTCTCAACTTTTTGTTTGAACTATTAAATTTTGGCTATGTAATAGAACAGTTACTATTGTTTTTTTTTTTTAATGTACACATTTTACTTTTCTGTAATAAAAACAAATTTAAAAATGATTTTGAATTAGAAATTTTTTTCAGAAGCCAAATCGGTTAACTCATTTAATCATATAAAAATTGTAATAAAAATAACGATATATTCCATGTTATCCATCTTATACTTTCAAAATGGCGTTGGATACAAGATACATCTGCAGTAATGCAGTCTACATCATCAATTCGAATTTAGGATTTAACTGGAATTATGAATTATAATATATTCTATTTCCTCATTTTTCTCAACTACAGTCTAACCTCGATATAACGAATCTCAAGGGTATTAGAAAAAAAACGTTTTGTCGAATAATTCGTTGCAATGAGGTTCGTTATATCGAGGTGAAGTTGCACTTATATTCGTTATAACGAGGTAATAGAGCCGTTACCCTAATGCATGCTGCTTGGCGACTACGAATGTTGATTTTTTGGAGACGTAGTCGTTGCAAACACAATAATTTTGTGTGTATCTGTTTCATATTTGGATTAATTGATGGAAAACGTTATGTAAAGGTTGCAGGTCGCCAAAATTCGTTAAATAGAGGTGAATAATTTTTTCTTTCGATAGCTTGCAATGAATGAAAAAACGTTATAACAAGGTTTTTGGGAAATGTATTCGTAATAGAGAGGTTTATTTTGTATTAGATTTTACGGAGCGTTGTAGGGGATTTAAAAAAAAAATCGTTAAATCGAGGAAATCGTTATATTGAGGGTCGTCATATCGAGGTTAGACTGTATTTGCTTTATGGAGTTAATCGATTTGGCATCTGAGCCATTAAATTCGTTAGTTCACCATACGTCACTTCTCATGACGTAGAGCCGCTTCAAACACTATCATAACTTCCTTCCACTCCTTCTCTAAACTGTTTACTATTGTTTAATTGTGTTCTCGTTCTAGTCGTGAGTGGTTATAGCGTTTAAAAAGTGGGGAAAATAAGCGAAAAAGAGCTTTATTATTTCCGAAAAGGAAAAACGGCTGCTGAAGCTAGCCTGTAAAGTCTGTTTGTCAAGAAAACGGAACAAAGTAGAAGAATTTGCCAGAAACGGTTTAAAAGATTTTCTACGGGCGACTGCTCCGGAACGGACGCTCCCAGATCACGACGACCAAAAGAAATGGCTTCAGCAATAGCTGAAATAATTCAAAAATCAGTCTCATCCTCGGATTTGTGAGCAATCTCGATGTATGGGTACCTCACTTTCTCACCGAGGCCTCACACTGCATTGCACACTAGTCAGAAACTGTCAGAGCTTGAATGGGAAGTTTTACCTCTCATACCGTACTCCCTAGATCGCGCCCCGTCCGACTATCACCTATTTGGCAGTCTGAGCAACCACTTAAAGGATTTGAATTTCCATAACAACGAGGAAGTGAAAAATCGAATTGAACGCTTTTTTTTCAGAAAAATCACGCGAGTTTCATGAGAGTAATTAAAAAGATGGAAAGAACTTATTGAAAAAGAGGGAGATTACAAAATAGATTAAAATAATTGTTTTCTTGTGTATAAATTTCTAAAAAAAAAATTTCTTTTAAAAACTGAACGAACTTTCCGAATCACCCGATATAAGAGTTACAAGAAAGATTGTGGTCATCCGATCAAATTTTACGAATGCAATACAGTTGGCAAAATGTAAATAACTAAAGTCTAGGATTTATGAGTTTCAGGGGAAAAATTGTGTGTTCGGAGAATCAGGTAATTTTTACTGGACGTACGAAAAGGAGTGCACGAAGTTCGTCATATGCATACATAATGTGTGCCAAATTTAATTGAATTCAGTGCAACTGCTTGAAAGATAGGAATTCAATACAGATACATTAAATGTATGCTTTAAATCGCTCATTTGTATGGGAGGAACGACAGGGGGGGGGCCTGTTTGCTTTGTGGATTTTTCTCAAATGTTGTAGAGAATTATAAATCAATACAAAGAATAAAGATATTTATAAATTACTAGCTGACCCGGCAAACGTTGTTTTGCCTTCAAAATGCTAATGTGGTAAAAAAAATTAATTGCAAAAATCTTATCTCCAACGCCATCTATCACTTCAAATAAAACCTTTTAAACCTTCCGGAATACTCTACCAATAATTTAAGACCAAAATGAGCCAAATCGGTCCAATCGTTCTCGAGCTTTAGCGAGACTAACGCACAGCAATTGATTTTTATATATATAGATTGAGGAAATATTGATTTCCGAAAACTCGATCACTTTGTACGGAAGGTACCAGAAGCTGTGTGACAATGTACTTCGTTTTCATTCGGAGACCTTTTTTGTTTTGACAAACGCTCTACTAAAGGGTGTCCCAACAAAAACGCGCAAGATTTAAATTTCTCTGGCTGTATGACATGTGCCGTCTTGTTGAAACCACATGCCCTCCACATTTATTTCTTCAATTCTAGGCACGAAAAAACTGGTTATCATTTCATGATACCGAACACCATTGACTGTTTGCGCTTGACATGCCTCATTTTCATAAAAAAAGGTCCAATGATTCCTCCAGCCCAAAATCCACACCACACAGTGACACGTTGAGGATGCATTTGCTTTTCGTGAATCACTCGATGATTTTCCTCACCCAGAATGCGGCAATTTTGCCTATTGACGAAGCCATCAAGATGGAAATGGGCTTCGTCACTGAAGATGATTTTATCGCCAAAATCAGCATTTTCATGTTGTCTCTCCAATACCCAATTAACGAACTCCCTTCACTGTTCATGGTCAGTTGGCTTCAGTTCCTGAGTCAATTGAACTTTGTATGCATGAAGATGCAAATCTTTCGTCAAAATTCGCTGCATAGTGGATTTGGAGACACCAATTTGCTGAGCTCGGTGTCGAATTGAGGTGGATGGAGTTTGAGGGACATCATCACGTACAGCTGGGACATTTTCGGTAGATCGATCTGGTCGAAGGCGCGTTGTTGTCTTTACATCACTAACAGGCCCAGTTTTAGCAAATTTATCCATTAATCTCTTTACAGTTGACGCTTTTGGAGCATTATTGTGACCCCAAATTGATCGCAATTTGCGAACTGTAGCCGCAAAACTTTCATCATTTTGGTAAAACAATTTCACAATGAGAATGCGTTGTTCATTCGCGTAGTGCTCCATTTTTACTAACCTCGTACCTTCTACTAGCAAACAATAACAATTGTTCAAATGTCAAATCAATGACACTTCGAATGGCGCCAAATTTAAATCCTGCGTTCTTGTTGGGACACCCAACCAAATTTCGTTAAATTTCATAAAAGTTATTTGTATAGGAGATACCAGAAGCGAAGAGGTTAATCGGTTGATTCTCCCACATCACTGTCAAAGTTATAAACCGATATGATGGGAAAAATGGGTAGCAAATACTGAAGCCTATAAATTAGGAGCTACAAGGGGGAAAAATAAATTTCTGGAAATTGGTGAATTTGTATGGGAGGGTATCAGAAGAGCTGAGTCGATATCATTGAGGTTGAATACTCTTAAGAAACCGACCCTCTGAGGAACTACAAAAGATAAAATGTTGGACTAGTAGACTCAAGCAGATTTTTCTTATTTGTCAGAATTTGATAATATTTTGGTTCAAGTCTATGATAGCTACATAAAACCAATAGCAATGATCTCTAAAATAACAATAATGCGTCCTTTTAGACGTAACATAAACTGTCTAATCAAATTTTGGAGACATTTGGTTTGCTTGAACCTACAGAGAGTACCTAAAGCAAACGTGTTCGTTTCTCTCTATAGTATATTCTCGATATACACCAAGTATACGATCCCTGGTTATAATCTGACCGAAAATTAGGCTTACGACTGTTATTGTGCCTGACAGCCAGCCAAACAGACCGATATTGCTCAATCGACTCAAAAAGTCATGAACCATTTTGGGCCAACAGATACGAGTACTTTGTACATTAAACATTGAGGAAATATTGCATGTTACATATTTTATTATTTTTGAATGTTACATATTTGCCGTTTCAAATGAAATACATCTTTATTCATACTTGTTCAAACTACACATAGTACAGGGTTGTCCATATTCGACGGACCCATCTGGCAACGCCATAACTTTTGACAGAGA
>JAHXMU010013539.1:0-12342 GCA_019455685.1 Philornis downsi
ATTGCATCTGCATGAAGTGACTGTTTGGTGCATACTATGAGTCAGGAGGTGCCTGCGGGCCATATTTTTTCGAAAATGACGCTGGAGGAACCATTACCGTTAATTCAGAGTGCTGTGGTCGTATGATAACCAACTTTTTTGTTGGGCTGCAATTGAAAATTATGAACTGTACGATATGTGGTTGCGACTAGACAGGGTCACGAGTCACACAACACGACTGATTTTGGCTTTATTGCATGATAAGTTTCCAGTAAGCGTAATGAAACGTTTTGATGACATTGGCATTTGAAAAGCAATATTCGTTAAATTATCGCCGAGATACTGGCGGAAATGTGCAAAAAATGTAGTCAAAAACTACTTCAAAAGGATCCACTGCTGCAACAAATCCAGAAGTGATTATTTAAATGACATTGCATTCCTTATATAATGGCAAGGTCGAAGCATTATAATGAAATAAAAGTTTCATCGAAATCATAGCTTTATGAATGTTTTATTTAACTGGATTTTCGAAACCGAATAATAGATAACCTGTTATATATATATATATATATATATATATATATATATATATATGTGTATATATATATATATATATATATATATATACGCAATGGAACGTGCATATTAAAAAATAGATTAAAAAATAAATACAAAAGATACGGTTAAAATAAATCTAAGGCATTGTAGAGTAATAAATGGAGTTTGGTTTTTAAAAATAACATCATCTAAATGGTGACCCTCTCTACGACGGCACTCCTCTAACCGCAAACGAAAATTATTGAAAACTTTCTTCAGTAATACTGGTGTGATGGCTGCCATTTCATCACGGATACTCTCCTTGAGCTGAACGATGCTTCTTGGATTATTACTGTAGACTTTGTGTTTGAGGTATCCCCTCAAAAAAAAAGTCAGTAACGACAATTTTGACGTTTTACGAACCCATTCATAAGGAAATGAGCCTCGTCAGAGAATAGGATATTGTCAAAATTGGAAAATCGATTAAGCATTTCATTAGCAAATGCGAGCCTTGCTATGAAGTCAGACTCTTTCAATTCTTGTGTTAATTGCAGCTTATATGGATGCAGTTTAAGATCCAATGTTAAAATTCGTTGCAAACTTCGTCGCGATAATTGTAAGACAGACGATCTCTTGCGAGTCGACATTTGTGGATTTCCTCGTACTGACTCCATAACTCTCTCAACATTGTCTTCGGTCCTAGATGTTCTTGGGCGACCATTTGCTTGTGGTTTAAATGTTGAACCGGTCTCTTCAAAATGCTTTATCCATATTTTAATTAAATTAGCACTCGGAGCTTCCATATTCATATTCAGCACAATATAGTCGCCTAGTAGCAATATATGAACGAGAGTTCTCGTGAAATGCGCGCACGCAAAATGCGCGACGCTTCCCGTCGAAGTGACTCATAGCGACTAAAACTCCATGAGCCCGCCAACCCAACGATGTAGGCGCCCCCCGCCCGCGTCTTTTCTACCCCGCAAAAAAATATGATGCAATGTGCACGTTCTATTGCGCCACCCTGTATATGTCATTCAGTGAGTTTACACGCGTTCTATTTTTAAACTCACTCAACTCAAACCTGCAGTTTAATGACGATTCCGAATGTCACAGTTTGAAAAGCGTTTACAAGACTTATCGATTACTCAACTACTCGAAATGTTCGTCGTACAAATTTTTAGATATAGTCTTTGAAAATTGTTATTTATATGGATGGTAACACGCCCCTTTTGTTCAAAATAGACTATAATACTAATATATATGTAATATAATATAATATATAATAATATAATATAATATATAATAATATAATATAATATATATACATATATAATATAACTAGCTGACCCGGCAAACGTTGTTGAGGTAAAAAAAATTAATTGCAAAAATCTCATCTACCACGCCATCTAGCACTTCAAATAAAACCTTTTAAACCTTCCGAAATACTCTACCAATAATTTAAGACCAAAACGAGCCAAATCGGTCCAACCGTTCTCGAGCTTTAGCGATATATATATAAGAAGATATATAATAATACAATATATAATATAATATAATATAATATAATATAATATAATATAATATAATATAATATAATATAATATATAATAATAGCATATATAATACTAATATTCTGTGAAAATTATGTGACAGTCGGTCCAATAGTTCATATTCAACTTATATATATAGGTTTCTGTGGTATCTTGTTATATTATATTATCTTCTTCTATATATATATAAAAATGAATATCTGTCTGTCTGTGTACAAAAATAGTTTGTAAGAGAACTCCTCTCACACGGCGTACCCGATCTTCATGAAACTTTCAGGGCTTATTCGTGTCGGCCAGGAGAAGGTTTTTAACTATATCCGAAGGTCGAAATCGAGGCGAGTGAAATGATAAAGACAGACAGATATTCATTTTTATATATATAGATTCTACTGTACGGGCGTTGTCAGTGAACTCCTCCTAAACGGCTGGCCCGCTTTGCATAAATTTTTGTATATGCGTCTGGGTGGTGCCCGGGATGGTTTAGATTTACAATTCGGTCCAATTGGACAAAGGGGCGTGTACCTCCCATACAAGCAAAAAATTAAAAATCAATTATTTTTGCTCCTGCTTACGGTATTTGAACAAAATTTGGTGCGTAGGTTTGGTGTACATATCTTAAGTGCTACTGCAAATGTGGGCGGGATTGGACAATGTGGCGTGGTACCTCCCATACAAACCATAAACTAAATATCCAATATTTCTGCTCCTGTTTACGGTATTTGAACAAAATTTGGTACATCGGTTTGGTGTACATATCTTAAGTGCTGCTGCAAATATGGGCGGGATTGGACAATGGGGTACCTCCTATACAAACCACAAATTATTTCTGCTCCTGCTAATGAAACATTTCCAATAAAAATAAAATCTGAAGGCAAAGCAACGTTTGCCGGGTCGGCTAGTATTAAAAAAAATTTAAAGTATCTTCCTAATAGATTGTTTGCAATCGCTTAAAGTTAATAAGATGCCAAAAATTATGAGAGAAAATGAAGTTGACCAATTTTGAAGAAAAGCTGTATTATTTTCTGCAATTCAGCAGTTTGGCAATCTCAAATCTCTTTGCAAACATTTAGATGTAGAACATTTAGTAATGAAAAATTGTTCTGAGTACACTGAAGGCAGTGGAAAAGTAGTCAAGAAGATGATTACTATCATATCTGAGAGATTATGTAAAGAATTTAATACAATATCTAGTTATCTTGCTGGCTGTAGCAAAACATTTGATATTGTGGATCGTTACATCGTTGCCAGAAAAGGAAGGCGTCCGGCACTAACAGCAAATCATGGGGTTCCTTACGATAATATATTTAGGTCTTTCCTATTTATGAGTTACTCAATTTTGTTTTATTTGTAATTATTGATAAATTTTCTAATGGTTTTTTTATTTATCCGCATAATTATGATCAAGTGCCTAAAATCCAAATGTAGAGAAATTTGCAATTAATTTTGTATGCGAAATTGAGTAGAATTGTGTAATATTAAACCCAATCAAGATTAATTTGTTACGTTTATATCCACACTCATTACTGCCGATATTTGGTTCCGATATTTTCCCAGACGGCAAAGTAATCGACGAAAGACATGAAATTAAGCTTTTAAGACCTTGTCTTCAATGTAATTGGCATTGAAATGCGCACATAAAATATTTAAAGCCAAAAATCTCTTCCATTTGTGGGATGTTGTTTCAGTTAGGAAGGGGCCAAACATAAAAAGTAAACTTTTTATATGTCAACCGCACACCCACGGTCGTTTAGAATATTTCTTAGTACATGGAAGTTGGGAATCTTTTCAAGCAGCTCATCGTAAAATACTTAAATGTGTTGTAACCTCAACATATACTACTGCGTAGGGAATTAGGTAAATATATTTCGTCCCTTTACGGTTTATACAATAAAAGAAAAACATTTTTATGGGTATAAATCAATTCGTTGGTTGTAGACCTGTCGCTTTAATTCCCTAGCCAGTGCACTGTGTTTGTTTACAACAAATACTTTAGCTAAACTTACAGAAAGTTCCATGTCCAACGAAAAATCAGCGGGATTTAAAGATTTAGCAAATTGACTGTAACAGAAGATCACGGGGTTTTGATTTAATTTGACGTAGCCTCACTATTTCCTAGTGTACCAGTAGAATTAGCATTAAAAACTACTAAGGATAGGTGATTTCAAAACCGTCGGTGTGGCAAGGCTTTGAGTTGTTAAATGCCTGTCATCTGAAGTGTTATTTATTTAGCGAAAGGTTTGCACTTTACGAATATGGATAGTTTAATAACCGAAGAACGTATCAAAATAGTTACAACTTACTACAAAAGTGGTGACTCAAACGTGGGCTTTCGAACAAAATATTCTTCAGTGATGAAGTTCATATTTCACTCCGTGCTTACGTCATCAAGCAAAATTGTCATATATGGGGCTCGGAGGACCCAGAAGTGATTGTGGAAAAAGTATTGCATTCGGAAAAAGCTGGCTGTTTTTCGCGCATTGTGGTCTGGAGATATCATTGGACCACATTTTTTCGAAAACTGTCTCAAAAGGATCCACTACTGTAACCAATCCAGAGGCGGTCATTTAAACATTTAACATTGTATTTCGTACATAATTGCAAGGTCCAATCATTATAATGAAATAAACGTTTTATCGATATCGTAGTTTTATGTGTGTCTATTTAACTTTACTTTAAAACGAAAAATGGATAACCCTATACTAGAAAATAACACCTTAATGACAAAATACTTATTTATGAAGATTTTGAAATTCTGCATCCAAGAGAATCGTTATTTCCCATACTAGGACAGTTTGCTATTGACAAAAATGAGGATTGCCCATTGATTCACCGACGCCGCCAGGCGTCGCAATACTCTGAAAGAAAAATAGTAGCTAATCGAACACTTGGTACTCTTTAACGCGTTTTCGTATTTTCCTTTCGCATCTTATTTTTTCCCTTTTCGCAAATCTGGCATCATCGCACTCTGTAATACGAAAGCGTATGTCAAAATCTTTGTTTAAACGCAAATATTTTGCGCTAACAAAACACCAAACACAAAGAAGCCGAATCAAGTAAGTAAACAAATAAATTTTTATATTTATAACTAAATTATTATGTTTTAGGGAAAACCCGAAAAAGTTGCAAGCCCAACAACGGCAATTTGAAATCTTAGTCGATTTTATGCTGCAACATAGCTATTTGACCAAAGGACAACTACATTGTGGAAATGCCAAACACCAAATACTCTCTCAATAATGGGGCTTCCTTTACAAAATTGTTTATTATAAATTGCCTCTGATGAGTTTCCCCGTTGCGTTTCTGTATGGAGTGAGTCGCCAGGGTTCCAGGAGGTAGCTCGAATCGCCTTTTTGAAAAATAAAAAGTAAATAAGAAACAAATCTATTAGATGTCTCTTACATAAGGTTATTACCAATCAGCCAAGATCTCTGTTCTCCTCTTTTGAAACGTTCTTTTAATTTTTGCTTTGCGCTAGGAAGGGCCAAAACGTGAGAGTCATGGCTTGCACCACCGTATCAACAATCAGTATATCTAATTATCATTTTGGGATCACATATCTAAAAATTTAATATTACAGAGAGATTTAATAAGCTAAATACATATGTACATACATAATATGTGCTTTAATTTTCTATTGAAGTATAAGTGTTCATTCCTGGGCGGTCGGATCATTTGTATAGGTATATGGGTACCGTTCACTGCCCCAATCACCCCAGGAATGTCACATGTCTGGAAGAACCCTCTTTTAACTTCGTTTTCCTCTTCCGCAGTTGCTTCAAATTTTATGTGCTTGGGACAAAGTATTCGCTCAATCCCCATGCAAACTTCCTGCCAAGCACCTCTACATAGATTGTTGCGATAGTCCTAAGAGATGGTCTTGCCCAATTTGGTGTTGATACCCACCTTGGCCAAGCAATTTCAAAGCAGCAGCCACTTTTATTGCGTTTGGAATTGCTGTAGATCTCTTTGGAACGATGAGGTCGTATTGAATAGCGTATAACACATACATAAACGCATCTTTATTAAGCCGAAAATTTTGTACAAAGCTATAAAAATTAAAAGTTTGAAAACGTTTTGCACATGATACCTATTCTTACCTGTGGTTGTTTAAGCAGAGTACATCTGATCTATCTCTTAGAATTCTCCTTGTAATACGTTCGACATGTTCATAACGCCACTGAATCCATCACTATTTATTTATTTTATATTAATTTATTTTTAATAAAAAACACGACACTCACATTTATTTAAAATGTTTCTGTTTACAAGTTTTGACATTTCATTTTGTGATTTTCGCTTTTTGTTTATTTTAAGATGCCAGTGTTGCTCCTTTTTCAAATTATTTTGCGAAAGCGTTTGCGTAATTGATACAGAGTACCAAGTTATTTATCGCATTTACCTTGCGCATTGAACTTGCTTTCGCATCGCAATACAGAGTAACCCCCCAGTTATGGCCGACATTTGCAGAGAGTCAAAATTTATTGTGATACAAAACCTAAGATCTTGGCAAAAGACGTGCACGACCTTTTTGAGATAATGTGCAATAGATAAAATATTGACGAATTTCAATATCTTAAACCCGTTAATTAAATTCAATTCAATAATAAATGATTCAATCAAGAAGAAACAAAAAGACTAAAACAAATTTTGCATCAGAATGGCTTTCCGAAAAGTACAATTTGGAAAACCTATCGCCAATAAATACCTAATTATAGGAAAAGAGTTAGAAACCATTTTGAAATCTGTAATTGTCAGAAATATTTTAGCAATATTAATTACAAATTACGACTCCGAAACTAAACAACACTTCACGAAGAATCGAACGTTATATACAAAATAAATTAAATGGACCTGAAACTTTGAGTTGTAATAGTTCAGAAGTGTAATATAAAACCATAACAGTACAGTACAGTAACTTCTTTGCTATATTCTTATCAACAAATATTTTGGTTTAAAACACAATAGAAGAAGCAAAATTATAACTTTCTGTAGAGGAATAACCTATTTTTCCGCCGCATACTATATGATAATAAAAATTAGAAAAAGGGATGTAGCATCTCTTATATACCAAGGTCCCAAAACTAGCTGACATGCCGCATAAATGATGCCAGTAGTTTTAAAAAGGTTATTTTGGTGAGTAGAGGCAACCTTATAAAACATATGTTCTAATTTTCAAGGCGCCACTTTGTTTAATATTGTTATTTGAGACATCAAAAGTAAACGACCTCAGCAAATTTGTAAACCTGGACAAATTGTTCACTGTTACATAATTCAATATTTCCATTTAAAAGGTCTCAGTCCAACCAATATTAAAACCGAGATAGATTTTACAACTGTAAAATATAGGGTAGCAGAGTTTAAACGAGGCCATACGAGCTGCCAAGACGAACATCATAGTGGTAGACCAATTGAGGTGTCCACGTCAGACGCCGTTAAGAAAACTTATTAAAATGGTATTGGATGACAGTCGGCAAAAGGTGCGTGAGCTAGCTGAAACTACAGGCATTTCAAAAAGACGTATACTCATACATACATAGATATGTATGTATGTATACCTCGTATATTGACCGAAGATTTGAAGATAAGAAAGGTGCGCGCAAGATGAGAGCCGCGTTTGCTTTCAATAGAGCAAAAACAGCGTCGTAAGGATGCTTGAGTAGAGTGTTTAGCGATTTTTCACCAGGTTCACCACTTCACACCTGAGACAAAGGAACAGTCAAAGCAGTGGACCATGGAATGGAATGAGAGAATCCTGTCCAAAGAAGACGAAGACATTTCCATCTGCGGACAAGGTCATGTAGTCTGTTTTTCGGGATGCGCATGGGATTATTTTTATTGGTTATCTTCAGAAAGGAAAATTTATAAACGGCGAATAGTATGCTAATTTATTGCGCATTTGGCGAAGCAGAAAGTGTTGTTTCATCAAGTAAATGCTGTAGCTGACGTATCCACTATTGTGATGGCCTCAATTAATGAACTAATGTTCGAATTGCTTCATCATGCATGCACATTATTCGCCAGATTTAGCTCCCTCGAACTATTTTCTATTTCCAAACTAGAAAAAATGTCTCGGATTTTCCAACAATGAAGAGGTGGAGTCTGCGGTTGATGGGTATTTTAAGGAGTTTGACAGTTCTAACTATATACGGGGTGTATAAGCTATCGAGCATCGCAGAAAAAAGTGTATTGAGCTAAAAGGAGATTATGTTCAAAAAAATAGAGAACATTTTTCACAACTGTTTAATGTCTTCTTTGTTAGGCCGGCTAGTTTCTGGACCGCCCAGAAATTTAGCAACCAGAAGGTAACGTACCATATACTCGTATATTTCGACCAAATGCGTCTCAGAATTTTGTATGCCGGTTAAGCGATGTCTGCCTGTTTGGCTGACACGATAAATGCCATAAAACGTGTACTCTTCATAAACATTATTCTGAAAATAAAAATGGACTGCATAGCCCCACATATTCTGTTCAATCCATACAAATGAATGGTAGGGTCCGAGAATGAAAATGGGCGACTTTGCCACATCACTTCTGGTTTATTTAATCTTTATTTAATCTTTCTTCTATAGTTTGTAAGTAGTAGGAGGCAGTAACCTACAGTTTTGTTCATTATATAGATATCTGATGCTTGATAAAACTACTGAAAAAGTGACGATGTAACCGCACAGGTTCTGGACCTCCCATACGAATGTCCGATTTAGCACATACATATTCTCAGCTCCATATATCTCTAAAAGTTGTATTGAAGTTGGTCAGATTTGGAGCACCTCACATGAATGGTAAATTTAGTTCTGAAACTGAAAACGGTCGGCATTGCCATACCATTCATACAAATCGACCGATTTGTCGAAATTTACTTTTCCTCCTATAATCCGTAATTCAGGCATTGTATATTTTTGATTATCGTATTGCCCGGGTATCTATAGGGTAACCACGACCTTTCTAGTGCTTTCCGTACAAGTTACTTAATTTAACCCACATATTCTAGGTTCACATTTCCTTTAATTGTGCTAAATTCAATATAATTAGGTCGCTTAATGAAATTAGTTCTGCTAATGGAAATGTACTGCATACCAGTCCCCATTAGAGCACCAGCATACAAAGTAGACAATTTTACAGAAATCAATGATTAGTCTATAATTTCCAAATGGAAGACTTCGGTAAGCTTTAGTAATTTCCTTTTCCTTGTTGTGCGTTAGCTTAGATCATTTGTTGATAAGAACTAAGCAATTTATCACTCTCATTCTGGTACACCGCACATTTCAACAGCAAAGCAAAAGAACGTCAATTGATATTTATCTTGATTCCTCGAATTAGAGTTAATTGTTATGTCGTCCAACCAATGTTCAACCAATACGCGTTACAATTTTATTTCCACATCTGTTCACGTAATACGGTCTTAGTCACAGCGATTGCTTAGCCATTAGTTAAAAAGAATACGGTTCATTGCGGATGAATAGCCTGCCATGCAATTTGTCCCTTAAAGTGTGTAATACTGTTCATCATGGGGCTAATGTTCGGTATTGTGTAAGGCAAACTTTAAATCTTGTGCAAATATTTCCGCTCTCAATCCATCGGATACTGGCTGTACTAACTCTTGTATGGGCACGATATCTACTCCTGCGGCATTGTGGGGAAACTGCCGGACGAATCGAAAAGTAAATGGAAAGTATACAATGTGCATTTTAGCTAAACGTGTTTGCTTAATTCTTATTCCTTAAGCGCAACGTTTCGGGTAAGCGTTTTGCTGTAGTACTTTAACGTTGCTAAATTTAAACTCTACACATTTAATATTTGGAAACTGAATCTTCATACGTTTCTTCTTCTTACCGGACGTAATGATTTTTTCAGATAACTTTCCTACACTGTTAAAGATTTTGGTGTAAAAACTGCTTAAATGGGGTCTAATTGTCCAGTGGAAATGGGGAAATGTGGGTGAACGAGTGGTTGAAAGCAAATGTGGCCTTGTACTTAAGTCTCGCATATAGCGAACTACAGCTTTGTGTAGCATTTCACACATTCACGCCTACATGGAAGTACACTTTTGTTACAACAACGACTGCCATAAGTTTTCACATTAACAGCTTCCACACATTATAACGAACATGTCTTTTGATACTCGAGGATATCCTTTGGCACACGCTACGTCCCACCATACCGCTAAGATGGTTCATCTGTTGTTACTTTGTAAAGTTTCACAACAAAGACAATTTTACTGAAACGCTTAAAGTCAAAACTTAAAGTAGAACACTTTAATTTCGAATATAAGTAATTGCAAATATTATAAATTGAAACATGACAAGAAAGGGCACATAAGTCGCGATTCAAACCGGGTAAAAATGCTATATCAAAGCCTATCAAGTCTGGGATTTGCTATTGGAAAGAGAGCAAACAAACAAAGATAAAGCATTGGCAATTTGGGTATACTCGTACATTTGTAAGGATGTTAGCAAAACCTCAATCGTCGTTCATCAGCTGGGGAGTCATGCGCACGTTGTGTTTACGAACGTTTAATTTCCATTTTTGGCTGTGGAATTCGTGGGTGAGCGAATTCTCACACTTATTACAGGGTGGCGCAATAGAACGTGCATATTGCATCATCTTTTTTTGCTGAGTAGAAAAAGTGCGGGCGGGGGGGCGCCGACATCGTTGGGTTGGCGGGCTCATGGAGTTTTAGTCGCTATGAATCACTTTGACGGGAAGCGTCGCGCATTTTGCGTGCGCGCATTTTACGAGAACTCTTGTTCATATATTGCTTCTAGGCGACTATACTGTGCTGAATATGGACTACGGCGAATTAGTGAAGCTCCGAGTGCTAATTTAATTAAAATATAGGTAAAGCGTTTTGAAGAGACCGGTTCAACATTTAAACCACAAGCAAATGGCCGCCCAAGAACATCTAAGACCTAAGACAATGTTGAGCGAGTTATTGCGTCAGTACGAGGAAATCCACAAATGTCGACTCGCAAGAGATCGTCTGTCTTACAATTATCGCAACGAAGTTTGCAACGAATTTTAACATTGGATCTTAAACTGCATCCGTACAGGCTGCAATTAACACAGGAATTGAAAGAGTCTGACTTCATAGCAAGGCTCGCATTTGCTAATGAAATACTTAATCGATTTTCCAATTTTGACAATATCCTTTTCTCTGACGAGGCTCATTTCCTTATGAATGGGCTCGTAAACCGTCAAAATTGTCGTTACTGAAACAGTAAAAATCCCAAAATCAAACACCAGAAACCATTGCTTAGTCCTAAAGTGACAATACGGGCAGCAATCTCTGGCAGAGGAATAATTGGTCCTTTTTTCTTCGAAAATGCGCGGGGCCAAAAGGTCACGGTTAATACGGAACGCTATGTTGAGATGTTGGACGGATTTTTGGCTCCAGAAATTGAAAGTTCAAGAATAGTGAATTGCAGAACTTCGTTCCAACGAGATGGAGCTACCTGTCACACATCAAATGACTCCATGGCGGTGATGAAGCAGATGTTCCCTGGCAGACTGATTTCGAAAAGAGGTGATATCCCGTGGCCCCCACGTAGTCCAGACTTGACGCCTCTTGACTTTTTCTTTGTGGGGATACCTCAAACACAAAGTCTACAGTAATAATCCAAGAAACATCGTTCAGCTCAAGGAGAATATTCGTGGTGAAATGGCAGCCATTACACCAGTATTACTGAAGAAAGTTTTCAATAATTTTCGTTTGCGGTTAGAGGAGTGCCGTCGTAGAGGGCGTCACCATTTAGATGATGTTATTTTTAAAAAATAAACTCCATTTATTACTCTACAATGTCTTAGATTTATTTTAACCATACCTTTTGTATTTATGTTTTAATCTATTTTTAAAATATGCACGTTCTATTGCGGCACCCTGTATATAAATAAATAAAAGAATACCATTCATTCATTCTTTCACTTTGATTAGCAATGAACAACTAAGTGAATGAATTCGCTTAGAAAAGATGTTGCGAAAATATGCGTTACAGAAAAACTGCTATAAGGCCTCTAATACAAGGCACTCACGGAATCGTCGGCGAGATGTGGCATTTACATTACACTGGCATACGTGAGAACGTAACATATGGACTAGTGCGTGAGTTGAGCGAAATATTTTAATGAACGGCATTCATAAAAGCTGTCATACTTTTTGTGCTTACAGAAGAAGTAACATTTGTTATTGTGCGTTTTTGTTCTTGAAATGAAAAAAAGTTTTCACGTTAATTTTTTAATGCAATTTTCTTTCATTATTTTAGGTTAATGCGCTTTTCTT
>JAHXMU010013606.1:0-13374 GCA_019455685.1 Philornis downsi
CCTCTCGCACCCAAAGCGAGAATCATACCCCTAGACCATTGAGCCGCGTGATGGGAAATTGAAGAATATTTTCTAAGAAAACTGATAACAAATGTATTACACAATTTCGCATTGTTTTCACAATTTTGCTATTGTAAAAATAGAAAATTGCATTAATATTACTTCTTTAATCAATCAACACAGGTATGGTAAGCAATAAATTATAGTACATTTTTTTTTTGGTATTTTTGCCGCCAACACTTTGTGGTACGTCTCCATAGAACCGGCCAAAAAAACGTCGAATGGGTTAACTGAGACAAATGACAACTGGCACGGTGTATGACAAAATATGAAGTTTTAACAGTATCGGACTGCAAAGTATATCGTTGAGTCCCAAAAATGTATCATATTACAAAGCAAATTTGTTGGAGGTGCTGAAAGTATGTGAAAATATCACAACACAAATTTGTTTATGGTGGCGAAAATATGAAAATTCTTTCTTCCACACAAACTAAGCAATGTTTGTATATGATTGACTTAGAATTTAGCATTTATTAATTTCGTTATGCGACTCAATTCTAGTCACAACATGAGTGGGGGTGGCATAAAAATCCTTGGTATTCTTGATAGTTTTTACACAAATAAGCCAGAGACCACATGTACAATTGCAAGTTCGAAGGACTCAGTACTATCACACATTTTCACTAATCTGGCGATTTGTCACCAATGTAGCAGTGTGACGAAAAGTAGCAGTAGCAGTGCTACTCAGCACTTCTGGGCTTACAGACTTATAATCATAAAACTCAAAAACATTTTTATCTTTACGTTGAACTTTAACATTTAAAGAAACACAAATAAAGGTATGCTTTAAAATAGGACAACTAAACTGATCCGAAAATTGCACATTGGCAGGGTGAGGCATTAAGAAAAAATATGATCAGTGTGTTGGCATGTTATGATGGTCAAAAATATTCAACCTAGCGCATGCCTCCCTCACCTGACTAGAATGTCTCATATCAAATAAGTTCTTATTGAAATCATCCATAATATAAATGTCAGTATATCTTTCTATTACATTGGAAATATCATTAAAATCTCCATGAGATAAATACGCTACACCTAACAATAACTTACGACCACCAGATAACATCTCAATAAACAAACTCTCAACAACACCATAGTTACTACTTTTATACTATACCACCCTATACTTTAAATTGTTCGAACTAAACATAGCTACACCACTACCTCTCGGAATCGGACGATCATTCCTGCAGCACGAATAACCTGAAACTCTTATACAATTCAAGGATGTAGATGGTTTCATTAAATTTGGGGTAAGATGAAAACTTTGGCAATTGAAATGTGCAACACTGAAGTTGTCAGATAAACTACATAATTTAGAACTAATATACCGATTATCTTTACCAGAATTTTCATTAGCAAAATTCATATAATTAAGTTTACCGAAAAAATAACTTAACTTAAATAGAAACACATAATGTACATATTAATAAAATTTACAAATTAATACTACTAGAGGAAACAAATAACGGATTTTCAAGGTTTGAACCAGGAGGTGCTTCATGATCCAATAACCTATTACATTCCCGAGGGGTAAAGGTTCTAGCTATGCTATTATTGAAAATGATTGTAGCCATAGGCAGGTCACCATTAATAAAGCTATACTTTTTATTATCTTATTTTGACTACGTAACCTGCGACATAGTACGTGAACCAAGGCGGCAGCATCTGGAGTAGGGTGATCATTTAAGAAAATCCTCGAATGTACATAAGTGTCCACTACATCATTTAGACGTAATGGTAGCCGGCGATATTAATTAGACCTAATTAACTCTCTTGTTCGAACCGAGTTTGGCTTCACAAGTACTGATTTCCCTCCAGCAAAATAGCAATAGTGCTATATGTGCCAAGGGTTTAAACAGATGTTGCACAGATTAAAAATTTTAGCGATGCGCTCCATGTTGCGGCAATTCAAACTCCTCTGCAAAACTTGATTATTACGACTCATCAATTCTAGCTTGGTCTGAGCAGTACTCTCAACCTTATTCACAGCATGACAGCTATTTATTTGGGCCTTAACCTCATCAATATGGCCCATAAATTCCGCTCGTAGTTGAGACCGAAACTCATTTAGTTTATCATCAAATAACTGCGTGCACGCTTTTATAAGGTCATTCAACTCCCTCTTCGTCGAGCTGAGCTTTTATATCCAAGCTAAGTACTTTGAAATATTGATCAAGGAACGCCTTGTTGCAACTCCCGGTATTACCACCACAACCGCAAACATAATTGCTACCATCATTATTATTGTCAACATATCTCACGCAGTTGTCTCGAGTATCACCACCAGCGCCATTACAACGTCCCACGCTCCCAATCCCAATTGACGCTCCTTCGTTGTCTTCTCTACGGAGGCTGCCACTAAGGGAATTGATACTAGCATTCCTAGTAACGTGGCTGCTACCTCCAGTGTTGCTTCACCACCGCCATTAACCTTTCCTTGATTGTTTTCGCGGCCTTCACGACTCTCGCACACAAATTTCAACGGCTTGCTTAAACGTAGAACAGTCTCGGGGATATTCACACATTTTGGATAAAAATATTGGAAGCATCCACCGCAATGCAGGCTACAATGTGATTTTGTAACATTTTCCTGGCAAATAGGATCCATCTGCGCAAAGTTTTATTATATTATCAAATCCGTACTAACGCAATGAAGAAGTCGGTCACTGGCAAACAACTCGATGAAAAGCAGCATAAAAACAACCAACGTGGTTTCTTCCGTGCACATTTGGTTTATTCTCATGTGTAACTTATGCTATTTCAATTTCAAAATGTACAAAATATAACAAAATTACTAATATCATACCTGCTGCTATCATCCCCGTTATTCACCACTGCAGCGGTGATTGTGAATGATTTGGAATTTATTCAACCTTTGGTTATGGTGCTTTATTATATGTCGTAATTTATGAATCATGTTGGCAGGTGTAATATTTTTGTCTTTCGGACAGTATGCGGCTCAATGGTCTAGGGGTATGATTCTCGCTTTGGGTGCGAGAGGTCCCGGGTTCAAATCCCGGTTGAGCCCTTAGCGTCTTTTTGAAAACACCAGTATTTTTTGAAAAATTGGATAAAATTATAAAAGATACGTAGATACAAGTAAACTGCTGTATTGTTAGATTTATTTGCAATAAAAATGAAATAATTAAAGGTGGATATCTTGGAGATGCGGGGCATCGATCCCCGTACCTCTCACATGCTAAGCGAGCGCTCTACCATCTGAGCTACATCCCCAATGCGGCAAGGACACTATTTTGTTAGTGGCATTTCCATCCAGTAGCATCGCCGGAACTAACCGTTATCGACATAAAAATAATTCGGGGATGTTGAATACTCCAAGAACCGTCTACCGCACTGGACGAGAATCGAAATTGAGATTTCACATAAGCTATAATAGATTGTTGTTGTGTAGGTGCAATGGCATATTTTGGAAGATATCTCTATAGAAGCAAATTATCTTATAAAGTGTGTATTGAAATTGTCGAAATGATTTCCACTGTTAGGCACCTGGTCAGTGTTGGTTGTAACTACAACTAATGAACTATGTATTTGTATAGAAACTGTGGCATATTTTAATTGTAAATATGTATGTGTTTATTAATTTTTAACTAAAGAAAAGAAAATGACTTGGAGATGCGGGGCATCGATCCCCGTACCTCTCACATGCTAAGCGAGCGCTCTACCATCTGAGCTACATCCCCTACAAAAACATTTACCACAACGTTGACAGTACAACACTGTCCGATGTTAAGATGTCCGAACACAATAGCCGTCGTTAGTCATTGTCACGTGCGATGCCGCTCGCTTGAATAGCGCCCCTCTAACCATTTAACGATAGTGACTACTGTTTAAAGTACACTTCACATAACGGTTCAGTTTTTACTTATTTGTTTCTCCTACTTCCACACATCACCTACAAAAAGTGATAAGCCTTGGAAGTGTCCCGTTATTTTAATTCGCTCTTCTTTTAAATGAGTGAAAAATGTGTTCTTTTTTGGTCCATTTGAATAGCACCTCTTACGTGGTAATCAGTTTAAGTGTGAAAGTCTTTTGCAGATCATCATAAGTCAGATCGGATTACAGTAATTGTGTATAATCAAATATAAGACAATCGATTTTAAGTAAAATGGGCCTTGAGTGTAGAGGAACGATCCAAAATTAAAACCTACAAACCTGAACTTTCTATTCATTAAATAGTTAGAAAAACTAATAGAAGTCGCACAGTTATATCAACATACAATTTACGTGACACCGAAGGCTATGGGAATAATATGAAAGGTCGAACAGCAAGTGCTATTACAGCCGCTGACAAGAGGGCTATTCTGAGATACATATGCCTCAAATTCACGCGAATCAAATTCTGCGCCTACATCGTTGGGTTGGCGGGCTCATGGAGTTTTAGTCGCTATGAATCACTTCGACGAGAAGCGTCGCGCATTTTCCGTGCGCGCATTTTACGAGAACTCTCGTTCATATATTGCTACTAGGCGGCTATATTGTGGCGAATATGGACTACGGCGAATTAGTGAAGCTCCGAGTGCTAATTTAATTAAAATATGGGTAAAGCGTTTTGAAGAGACCGGTTCAACATTTAAACCACAAGCAAATGGTCGCCCAAGAACATCTAGGACCGAAGACAATGTTGAGAGAGTTATGGAGTCAGTACGAGGAAATCCACAAATGTCGACTCGCAAGAGATCGTCTGTCTTACAATTATCTCTCTTACAATTACCTCTCGACGAAGTTTGCAACGAATTTTAACATTGGATCTTAAACTGCATCCATATAAGCTGCAATTAACACAAGAATTGAAAGAGTCTGACTTCATAGCAAGGCTCGCATTTGCTAATCGATTTTCCAATTTTGACAATATCCTTTTCTCTGACGAGGCTCATTTCCTTATGAATGGGTTCGTAAACCGTCAAAATTGTCGTTACTGGAACAGTGAAAATTTAAAAATCAAACACCAGAAACCATTGCATAGTCCTAAAGTGACAGTATGGGCAGCAATCTCTGGCAGAGGAATAATTGGTAATTTCTTCTTCGAAAATGCACGGGGCCAAAACTTAACGGTTAATACGGAACGCTATGTTGAGATGTTGCACGGATTTTTGACTCCAGAAATTGAAAGTTCAAGAATAGTGAATTCCAGAACTTGATTCCAACAAGATGGAGCTACCTGTCACACATCAAATGACTCCATGGCGGTGGTGAAGCAGATGTTCCCTGGCAGACTGATTTCGAAAAGAGGTGATATCCCATGGCCCCCACGTAGTCCAGACTTGACGCCTTTTGACTTTTTTTTTGTGGGGATACCTCAAACACAAAGTCTACAGTAATAATCCAAGAAACATCGTTCAGCTCAAGGAGAATATCCGTGGTGAAATGGCAGCAATTACACCGGTATTACTGAAGAAAGTTTCCAATAATTTTCGTTTGCGGTTAGAGGAGTGCCGTCGTAGAGAGAGTCACTATTTAGATGATGTTATTTTTAAAAAATAAACTTCATTTATTACTCTACAATGCCTTAGATTTATTTTAATCAAACCTTTTGTATTTATTTTTTAATCTATTTTTTAAATATGCACGTTCTATTGCGCCACCCTGTATTTTATTACTTTTGTTGAAGACATGTCGAGAAGAATCCTTATTTACGTATTCATCACGAAGGCTATGGTGGAACGTCAAACAGATTGCAAAATAAAGACAATAAGAATAGACAGTAGTGGAGAGTTCACGAATTCCGAATTCAACTCATTTTTGGAAAGAGAAGGAATCAACAGATAACTGACGGTCCCGTAAACACCACAACAAAGCGGCGTGACAGAGCGTGCCAACAGAACTTTGGTGGAAATTGCTAGATCAATAATGGTGCATTGAAATGTCAGAAAAAGTTTAGGGACAGAAGCTGTAAATACAGCAGTTTACACAAGGGATAGGTACCCAACACAACATCTTCAGAGTATGACACCATATGAATACTGGACTGGTAGAATGCCGAGCGTCTAACATTTCAGAACTTTTGGTTCTTGTGCTATCGCTCTTGACAAGTCAGGCGGTAAATCTAAGTTCGATGCCAAAGGCAGCAAATATATAATGGTTGGATATTCAACGACGGCTAAAGCATACCGCGTGTATGATACAATGAAGAAAGTGATCGAACATCGTGATGTTTCGATGAGGATAGTATGGTCGGCAACGATGACTTCAGAGACGAAGGTAGGGAATTTTCTAGCAATGATTTATTGGAATTTACACTCGATGTTCAACGGGAAAAGTCTAACAACGATACCTTCGTTGACGGTGATGAAGAGGATAGTACAGTAAAGAATAATGGTGACAAAGACGATAGTTTCAATACTGCCGATGAGGATGAAAATATTAATGACCATCATCGAAATGTCGATTCAGAAATTACAATGCTGATCGTGGGTCCAGGTAGGCCAAGAATTATTCGAAGTGATAAACCAGGCATGCCAAGGAAACAGTACAACAAACTGTGTAGCGCATGGGATGAAAATGTACCACAGTCGATGGAAGAGGCTATTTCGAGTGAAAATAGTGGGAAGTGGATCGGTGCTATGGATGCTGAATTGAATGCTCTTTGGAAGAACAAAATTTAGTCTTTGATAGATTTGCCTAACGGTCATAGGACGATAATGAGCAAGTGGGTTTTTCCAATTAAAAGGGATGTCAAAGGTGAAATCGAAAGATACAAAGCAAGTTAAGAGGCGAAGGGATGCAGCCAACGTTTCGGTATTGATTTCAATAAGACATTTTCCAAAGTTGTACGCTATTCAACAATTCGAATCTTATTGGCTCTAGCAGTTAAGGAGAAAATGTGGTTGGAACGTTAAAGTACCTTGCAATATCCACCCGTCCGGACATTTTACAATCAGTGCCCAAATGGCACAACAGAATACCGACCCTCATAAAGAGCATATGGAGAAACTGAAACATATTCTTCGTTCCCTAGCCGGTACCATTGATTTAAAGCTTTATTAGCAAAGGAGGAACAAATTTCGATGCAGATTGGGGTGGAAACTCCGTGGATAGAAAATCTTTCACAGGATTCATATTTTCTTATTGTGGATGTCCTATCACGTGGGAATCCAGGAAATATCATCATCACTGGCACTCAGCAGTACAGAGGCTGATACATGGCAGGTTAAGATGCAGCGAAAGAGGCAGTTTATTTAAAGCGACTTTTAGGTGAAGTGTTTGTCTTCGAAGACGATACTATAATTATCCATATTAACAATCAAGGTGCTCAAAAGTTGACTGAAAAACCAGTGTATCATAAGCAGAATAAGCATATTGATGTCCGATTTTCATGAAAAAATCATAGTAAGTGAGGAGCACATTTTCATTTAAATGGATATGTGAATAAACACAATAGTCGGTTCTGGGCAATGGAAAATCGATTTTTTGGATATTAACTTTGAAATACTTTTCTAAATTTTTGCAGCGAATATCTTGCGATAGCCAGCCAATCTGAACTTTATAAAAACCGTGTTACAGATTCGCGTTAAGGCTTATCCAAGTAATGCCGATATAGCAATAACTATCGACAGCAGAATGCGAACTTTTGACTACAGTATCGATTTTTTGGATATTAACATTGAAATACGCTTAAATCATGGACTAAATTTGTACAGCGAATATCTTGTGGTAGCCAGCCAATCTGAACTTTATAAAAACCGTGTTAGAAATTTCACGTTAAGGCTTATCCAAGGGTTGCCGATATTGCGATAACTATCGACAGAGGAATGCAAACTTTAGACTACAGTATCGATTTTTTGGATATTAACTTTGAAATACGCTTAAATCATGCACTTTTCTAAATTTTTGCAGCGAATATCTTGTGATAGCCAGTCAATTTGAACTTTATAAAAACCGTGTTAGAAATTTGACGTTAAAGCTTTTCCAAAGATTGCCGATATTGCGATAACTATCGCCAGCACAGAGCAAATTTTTGACTGACTATATTACTGATTTTTTTTTTACTTTTCTGAATTTTTAGCGAATATATTGTGATACCCAATCAATCTGAATGTTATAATAGAAGCGTGTTAAAAATTTCACGTTAAGTATTATCCAAGGATTTAATTTGTCTACGCTTAAATTATGTACTTTTTGAATTTTTAAGAATATCTTGCGGCTTTGCGAATATATTGAACTTTATACCAATCTGAACTTTATAAAAACCGTGTTAGAAATTTCACGTTAAGGCTTGTCTAAAACAGAATTCCACCTTCTGGCAACCGTTAAATGCTCACATTTTATTAACAATTAGTTAATTGATCGGGTTTTTTTTATTATTAAACAATTATTTTATTATACGAGTACAACTTTCAAATTCAGATCGTATCAAATGACATTTGGTTGATTTAATAAACTTTTTTTTATTAGAATTTCTTAAATAATCTTAAAAAATACAATGCTTTCTTTAAAAACAAATGATGGAATAATGAAAACTTAATAGATATAATTTAAGACTAAATGATACAATTAAATACTACTACTTTCCCAGCCAACCTAGCCCATGATGTTTGAATCCCAATAGCTTAGGTTTATGATATTTAACACCAAAGAAACCGCGATGAGGTCCCTTAAAAGCCACCAGTTTAAATTTGCCGCAGGAAACGGAAACGACGACCAGCAGAAGTAAAACGAGACAACATTTCTATAAATTCGAAAACCAAATAAACACATTTTCATTTATAAACACACATTTTTTTAAGTATGTAATAACAATAACTCACAATTAAATTCATTTCCTTTTTATAAAATTTTTCAGTTCAGTATTAAGGTTAATTCGAAATATTTTGTAATCCGCAATTTTTTTCCGATTACTAATTGTTTTCCTTATTCACAAATGCGTTGGTGGTGTTGTCTGTGATCAGTGATCTTGTAAAAAACTGAAACCAAATTCATGGAATCGTATGCTTTTATGTTTTCGCTTGCCCTTTTGTGCCATTTGTAGACCGGTCTCATCGCGTACTCTTCTGGAGTGTTGGTTGGTGTGCAAACACCAATAACTTCGATAAGTAGGTTTTCGTTTTTTTTTCATACTAAGTGACTTTGTTTTCTGTGGAGCTGGCTCAAATAGCGACAAACAGACAGGCCGATGGACACCTTCTCGAAATTGCCGTATACGTTTTGTTTACATCGATTTTTTTCTGTTGTTGTCTTTATTCGGTTACTGTGCCCCTGAAATAATCCGGTTTGCCTGGGAAAGCATTAAAATCAATTGAGAGATGTGCATGCAAGCTGTATCGGCAAAGTGTAGAGATCAATCAAAAGCGGTGTACAGTGGAATTCGGATATAGCGAATTTTCAATTATACGAGTATTTTCTATATAAAAGTTCACATTTAATTCCGCAGAAATTTGCATAAATGCTGCGGTATTTCATTAATGTAGCGTCCAATTTGCTCTTTTAAGACTTGAGTCGTTGTCGGCTTATTGGCGTAAACCATCGACTTCAAAAAACCCCAAAGAAATAAGTCTGATGGTGTTAAATCGCACGATCTAGGCTGCCAATTCTGGTCTCCAAAATGCGAAATAACACGACCGGGAAATGACTGACGCAGCAATTGAATTGTTTCTCTGACTGTATGACATGTCGCGCCGTCTTGTTGAAACCACATGCCTTCCACATTCATTTCTTAAATTCTAGGCACGAAAAAACTGGTTATCATTTTGCGATACCAAACACCATTGACTGTTTGCGCTTGACATGCCTCATTTTCATAAAAAAAAGGTCCAATGATTCCTCCAACCCAAAATCCACACCACACAGTGATACGTTGAGGATTCATTTGCTTCTCGTAAATCACTCGAGGATTTTCCTCACCCCAAATGCGACAATTCTGCCTATTGACGAAGCCGTTAAGATGGAAATGGGCCTCGTCACTGAAGATGATTTTATCGGCAAAATCAGCATTTTCATTTTGTCTCTCCAATAACCAATTGACGAACTCCCTTCGCTGTCCATGGTCAGCTGACTTCAGTTCCTGAGGCAATTGAACCTTGTATGCATGAAGATGCAAATCTTTCGTCAAAATTCGTTGCATGGATTTGGAGACAGCAATTTGCTGAGCTCGGTGTCGAATTGAGGTGGATGGAGTTTGAGCGACATCATCACGTACAACTGCGACATTTTTGGTCGATCGACCTGGTCGAAGGCGCGTTGTTGTCTTTACATCACTAACAGACCCAGTTTTGGCAAATTTATCTATTAATCTCATTACAGTTGACTCTTTTGCAGCATTATTGTGACCCCAAATTTATCACAATTTGCGAACTGTAGCCGCAAAACTTTCACCATTTGGGTAAAACAATTTCGCCATGAGAATGCGTTGTTCATTCGTGTAGCGCTCCATTTTTACTAACCTCGTACCTTCTACTAGCAAACAATAACAATTGTTCAAATGTCGAACAATGACACTTCAAATGGCGCCAAATTTAAATCTTGCGTTCTTGTTGGGACACCCTTTATATGAAGAACATTGATAAAAAAAAAGTTTTTTGATTTTCTAGTTGTAGAATCTATAACTTAAAGATTAATTTTTGTAGAAACATTTTTGGTCAGGTCAACTAATTATCATTAACATGTTTAGTATATAAAATTTCAATATAATTTCCCAATTAAAAAACAAAATTCAATTATAATAAATGTAGAAGATTTCTTTTATTTGAGCCGAGTAGAGATTTTATATAAATCTTATAGTCTTTAATGGGTTAATACCTGCGGCAAAGCAAAACTAGAGTTCAGCAGCTTTTTAAAGAAATCGTAAACATAACAAATCGTACTGAAAGTATTAACTCCATAAATGTCGAAAACTTAGCGTTATATGGGGTTATATCGCAATCTTTGCATATAGCTATCGTCTTTTTATTTTTTTTCTCTAGAGCTTGAATACAAAGTATTTTATACAAATATAGTTCGTACTCAATTCAAACCTATATATGGACAAAAATGGAGCTTTTTCAAACTTATCAGCGTGATATTTCCAACATTAGAGTCATCTTAGAAAAACAGTTTCCAATTTGAAAATCATCTTCACTGAATTCTAAATCAAATTACAAATCGCTGGCAAAAAATAATATGCTACAATTCAATAATACTACTTCCACACTTTTTCTAGCAAACTTTAAAGTACTAATTTTTCTTTTACCATCTCTGGTGGTAAGACAAGTCAACTTATGTTGGAGTAGGTCTTTGAATTACTGCAGTCGCTATTCAAATTCAAACGATTTCGTAATTTCCCAGCTAGATGTTAGTCATCACACACATTACTTGACACGCCATCGAATTCAGGCATTTCCATTAAGATTATTGACCTCCAAAGAAGTAATTTACATATGTTGATGTCACTGTGATTGAGGTGTATAAAGTACCTTTGATAGACCTTTTAATCTACTATTAAAATGGTACGGGGAGAAAAATGCTTTACATAAAAACTAATTAAGATAGCAGTAGTTTACACTTATTATAAGTTGGGACCTAGCCAAGTTCTCAATTAAAAACATACAATTAGGCATACAATAAAACAAGCTGGAAGAATACAGATTACACGAAGCAAATTCAGATGTAACAAAGCTGGGAAAATCATACATTTTCGACACAAAAAATACAATTTCAACTTGAGTTGTATTGTATCGTTAAGCTATTTGTATCATTTTGAAGATTCTTACCTCAAATTGAATAATAATAATGCTGGTTTGGAACATACATAGGTAAATTGGAAAATGCTATTTTGGAATTGGAAAATGTATTTTTTGTCAAATGTTGATCATTATTTGTTAAAAAGCGGTGCATTATGGTAATATATTTAAAATATTATCCATTTCTTTCCCATCTTTGTGGAAATATACGAATACTGCATCGGTAGAAAGTTGCATCTTTTGAGGCTATCTAGAAATCGAGCCAATGGTAATCGGAAATGGTAATACAGGGTGGGCCATAAGGGTGTTGGCGGTTTAATTCTTCAATTTCTCGGAAACACGTGGCGCGGGGAGGCGGGGGGATATGTTGTTCGCTGCGCCGCTTCCTGGAAATTTAGCCGTAGTAGTACGAAAACAATAAATCAGTGATTACTGCACGACGTTTGTATCGGCATGAACACGGTTTACACGATTTAAGTGAAGTTTCAAGCGCCAATGTGATACGAAAATGGATCAGAATGTTCGAAACAACCAGCTCAACAGTACCAATTACGGTTCGCGGTCGCCCAGTTTCTGCAAGATCAGCCGACATTGTGGAGCGTGTTCGTGTTTCAGTTCAGCGAAATCCGCAACAGTCAACACGTAAGAGAAGTCAGTCTTTGGATGTAAAAAGAACAACTTTACGACGAATTTTGAAACGTGATTTGCATTTGAAGGCTTATAAGATTCAGATAGTCCAAGAATTAAAACCCGATGATGCCAATAACCAACTTAACTTTGTCAATTTGATGCTAGAGCGGTTAAACAATTTCAACAACGTGATTTTTTGTGATGAGGCCAATTTTCACCTTAATAGCCATGTGAACAAGCAAAATTGTCGGTTCTGGTCCGAGACTAATCCCCGACGCTTGCATGAACGTCCACTTCACAGCCCTAAGCTTGTCGTGTGGGCTGCGATAACGTCAACCGGTATTATTGGACCATACTTTTTTGTGGACGAAAGAGAGCATGCGATGACGGTTAGAGCGAACAATTATTGCAACATGCTAGCAGACTTTTTGGTGCCAGCTTTGCAAGAACTTCAAGGCAATAGCTCGAGGATGTGGTTTCAACAGGATGGGGCCACATGTCATACGGCTAGGGTATCCATAGAGCTGCTGAAAAATGTTTTTCCTGGAAAACTCATTTCGAAAAGGGGGGATATTGAATGGCCCGATCTCTCTCCATGCGATTATTTTCTATGGGGCTACCTCAAATCGGTAGTCTACGGGAATAATCCGACCAATTTAGAGCAGTTGAAGAGGAACATTATTCGGGAAAGTAACAAAATACCGAGAACAACTTTTCAACGAGCTTTCAAAAATTTGCGACTTCGGTTCCAAGAGTGTCAAGCAGCCGAGGGAAGCCATTTGGACAACATTATTTTTAAGTCTTAAAAATTCCCATGCTTCTACTTATTAAAAAATACAAATATATTTTTTTTTATGTTTCGTAGTTTTTTTTTTTTTTAATTAAATATTTAAACCGTCAACACCCTTATGGCCCACCCTGTATAAGTTGAATAAGGCAACATGTGAAAGAGCGTTATTATGTAATACAATAATTGAAATTGTCATGCCTTAAGTTGCAGTTTTTT
>JAHXMU010013640.1:0-20097 GCA_019455685.1 Philornis downsi
AAATATCGCCAAGAATATCTTGAAATACTTAAAAACCGCCGAGAAAATCGTCGGTCTAACATTTTAGTCACCAAAAATGACTTGAACTCGCCATGTTTGGCGAGATATCGCCAAATCCGACAACACTTGGCAGCGGTAATTATTGCAATATTTGGTATACAATGTTTATTATATGTAATAATGGAATTGGTGGGACAGTTTTCAATTTCCTTTGTTACGTTATGTTAACTATTCTATAAGCATCATACTGCAAGTAACATTAACAGTCATACTGCCGGTGTATGTTTGTGTTATAAACATATTTTGTGAACGTTTGCTGTTAAGTAACAGCGTAAAACGTTTAAAACGACTGTGCTGCGGTAAAGTTTGAAATTATTGTTCGCTGTATAGCTTAGGCCTTGCTGTTTTCCCCAGCTGTTTGTGTCTTGACTAGATATGATTCGTATTTAACAACAGCAATGGTGTGTGACTACGCTCACAATAACTCTTGCATCAGCGCCTCTTATAATGACAACAGACAGTTCTGTGTTATCAACGTGAAAATGTTAGATTTTCTTGTATATCCAATAGAGGGCGCTCAATAAAAGAAATATTTTAAACAATCAGAAAATGTTTAGATATATTATATTAGTTAATTTTTTTTTTTTTAATTGAGATAATTGTTAACATTTGTTAAACCTGTAATTTTTAATATCATTATTTAATAAGCAGTTGCTGTGTTATTAATGAATAATCGTAACCTTTTTTTGTATTTCTTTTGTCATTTCAGGTATGATTTGAAGTTCCCTATAACGTTTCATAATTCTAGTTCTTATGTAAGTTTTGTAGACATTTTATTTTATATCCATTAAAATTCATGTTATTATAACTTAGCAATTAATTTTGTATATATTTTTCTTTGTCATATTAATTTGTATTATTTAGCCCATGATTACTTTTATCACATCCGAGTGAAATTTTGTCGTCATTACAATTTCGATTTCCTCCATTTTGAAACAAATGAAGTATTTTGTGCAAGCATCTGTAAATATTTACATTACATTTGAATAAAATGTATTATTGTTTTGCTTTCGTTTTGCACTTTGCCTTTTTTTGTTTGAAATTTGTATCATCCCTTAACTTAGTCACTTGTATTATATAAGATCTTATAATTCTCCACCTAAAATTGTATCTTAAAATTTGTCTTTTTGTTTTAATTGCGGAGTAAAATGTAACTAATTGTGTCCAACATACTGTGTAAATATAATTGGTTTCTGGAGGACTGAATGTTTGTTTAACCTGTTTTAAAATTTGTTAAGCAGTTTAGGAAAAAATTGTTTGATACGGTGACCGTGTAGAAAAGTCGTTTAGTTTTGAGTAAAGGCGTTTATTAAGCGAACCGATTTAATTGCTTCCAAGCATAGAGAAAGGAAATTTATAAGAAAGTTTATTTCTCTGCATACAAATTACATGAACACAAATCGCATAAAATTTGTGCTTAAATTTTTGAGTGAAAAACAAATTTCCTGCTAAAAATCATTCTCAACCAATAACTACGTCTTTGAAGAGTGCAGCCTCATTAAGTGAAGTTCCAATTTCTAAGTATTTAAAAAAATTGGGTCAGTATAACCGTTATTAACCGGCAAGTCCGAATATACTTGCATTATGGCATAACGCTCATCTCAGCTGTTACCGACTAGCAAAGAGTGACTGAAGCACATTTTATGTTCTCATCCATTGCGCGTTTTATCCATAATCTTACAGATGAGGCAACAATCCCTCAAATGAACGGCAACTCTTCATGTGGGGAGCAAATTTTATCCAAATTGAGTGGAATTTATATCGTTTTGATGATAGTAGTTGAGGTGATTTGAGAGTCGATACGGTATCGTATTTTTTCATTATTCACGTATTCCGCTGGCGGAATATTTAAGTCCTCGTATGTGTCACAAGTTAACTAGGACCACAAACAAGAATTTTTACAGATAAAATATTTGAATGGCAGAACTCATCTGCTAGGGGAATACGTGAATAATCGACAAATATGATATTGTTTCTGATATCAAATCACACCAACTACGCTCTCAGAGAAGCAGATTCATTTGTAGGAATATGGATAAAAACATGAAATGGATGAGAACATAAGTTGTTTTTCATTTCAGACGTTCTCTGCCAGTCGGTGTGAGTTGATGGAATAGCGGATGGTGAAGTAGGGTGCAAGTGCATTCGGGAGTGCTGGTTGGTACGCAATATTGACGTCATTTTTTAACATATTTGGAAATTAGAAAGTCTCTTAATAAGGCCACACTTCTTAAAGACATTATAGTTAGCAAAAAATTTGAATTTCACTCACAACTTGAGCATGAATTTTTATCCGCATAGCGATGTCAGAGCCCTCTATTAATAATTATGCGCATGAGTTTTATCCAAAAAGAACTGCTTCATCTGTATGTTCTCTCTTTGTCTATGCTATGACCATGAAGATAAATTAGTATTTGACTAGCACAGACGCAAACCACATCTGGATGACAGAACTGTGTTGGCAAGATTAATGGAACTCTGTTAATGCGACAAACTTGCATTTCTGTCTACTGTACACGGGCGGAGGATTATTCGTCCATGAAACATACGAGTACTCGCATATCAGCATATTCCATATTCAATTTTGTTAGTTTTTTTTGCGAAAATTTAGGAGTTGTTCTGTTTCCCAGCTTGACGTAGATGTTTGAAACCTTGGCAGCACTCATTAGATAGATACTATTGGCACATTTTCTTGCCGGTTACTTTTCAGTCTGTTATGTGTGTTACGTATAAACTTCTATACCGTTCTATCGACGGTGCTAGAACTTTGCTTAATTATTCCTTCGATGTCTGTAATGGTTTCTGGGGTGCTACTATTATTGACGATGGGATGGATCGTAATATGATTTTTTAACACCGCAAAGAAGTCGAACAATCTCTGCCACAAACATATTTCTTTACATTTAATAAAAGACGAAATTAAATAACTTGTCTCTGTGGAATTACTCTAAAACTGAGGGAGTGCGATTTGAGCATACCTTCGCAAAGCCTTTTCTGTAACAATTGTGATGTTTTCCTAAAATTGCAATAATCTCGCACAGAAAAGGGCAGCCGTTCTCCCATCAGTCATTTTCAGGCCAGGGCAACTTGTATCGTTGGGCTGACTAGGAATTTTCATTCATTTGTTTCATTTGCAATGACCATAATACCGATTAAAGAAAAATACAGGATGGCCAATGAATGTGTTACCTAAAGATGCTGAAAAAGTTTTTGTTGCCATTGATTTTTGGGAAAGAAAATCCCTTCAGCTCAATGTACAGTTTCAACAAGATGGTACAAATTGTCATTTATTCAGATTTGTTATGGCTGAATTCCAATGAGCTGATTTCAACAGACTTCACATTTTGTTGTGGACACGAGCGTATCCTCACTGCAGAGGAAATTTATCAAACAAAATAAGAAATTTGGATGATTTAAAATAAATCCCGCTACAATCCTCCTGGGGTAAGGAAAAATGATGTAGAGGCGATACCTGGGCGTGGAGTTAACTTAAATACATTTTTTTTGAAGTCCTTTTAAAGGACTTAATAAAAATATATGAAAGAATAGGAAACAGAAACAAATACTTTATATGCATCTAACTAGATAGAAGTTATTTTAATTTCTTAATGTAACAATATTCATCAGTTATCCTGTATAAAAGTGTACAAGTTCTTAAGTGACTGATATATTATCGAAAAAATGAAAATCATTGATTGATTTTTATATTTTAATTTGTTGTATTCTCTGACATCCGAGGATGGTATGACAATTTTATAAAATGGCGTTTCATTTCAGTTGCTTTAGAACAACTACCAACAGCATTGATTTTCATTCAGTTTATAAAACCTTTTGTTTGTATTTAATTTAAAATTATCCAATTCAAAAAAAAAAAAAAAAAACAGGCAAAATTTTTTTTATAAAATTGTGAACATTTCTGAGAGCCTGGTATCAGAAATTGGGAAAATCAATAATTTGAAGCGTTTTTTTACCTTTCACAGTTTGGCGCCAGGCCTTTCTTTTCTTTTGCTGAAAATGAAAATTAAAACAGATTTCAGATTTTCTGATTCAGATTAAGAAACAGAGCTGCATAAAACTTCAAAATGTCAAAATATCCAAAACATAATAAAAGTTTTGATAGAGAAAGTGAATCAATATTATTTTCTAGTTTCGTTTTAGGTAATAAACGAAGTGCATGATGGTTTCGCATATGAATCAGAAACAAATTTCTAATATATTTTCGAATAATTTGACAACATTTAAACCGAAACGAAAGTGAACTTTTATGAAGATCACTGATGAGACAGGTTTTCTTTTTAAAAACATGTATTCATAATTTATTTATATACTTTTTTATTTATATCCTCTTGACTTTGTCGTTATTTCTCAGAGATTATGAGAAACTTCTTTCATTATAAGTGAAGGAAAAATCCCCACACAATTCACTTAACACTGCAGTACATTCAAATTATCTTTGTCTAATTTTTGAGCTAATGAAAAATCTCTGCTGCCTCTACTACAGCTACTGCTGTTCTCGTTGCCAGATTACACAAAGTCAGCGACATACAAAAATCTTGCGTACTGATGATAATCTCTTCTGAGCTACTCGTGTTGTGCCATCGCCATCATTGTTGATGCTGTTGCTGTTGCCGATATTGTTGCAAAGGCCTTAAATGTTGATGTTGTTTTGTTTTTATTTGGGTTTTAGGTCAGTTATGTGTTATTTTTTCAAATTTATGGTTACTGCCACAAAAAGTTGCCATTGTTTTCTATACGCTGTTTTGTTTTGGAGATAATCTTTTTTCCATTTTTTTCTCATATTTTGTTTATACGGTAAAATTTGAAAAATTTGCTATTAACTTGAAACCACAGACAGTTGAATGCGACTGTACGTTGCATATCACCTCACACATATATTTAAATACGCACACACACACACACAAATTTCCCTAGCTGTTGCATTGTTATTTTGATATCCTGCCACACGTTGATTGCTTAAAAATTTGTAACAACAGCAGCAACTGCTCCATTCACCCAATTTTCTGTGAAAAACAAATAGGAGGCAACGTGGAGAGGACGCCAATATCATCACCATGTCAGCATCATTCATTATCATCATCATCAAACTTGTATAACTTTCAGATAGACATGGATGGGCAATTTTTTGGTGCGCCATTTAAATATAACATTTCAAAATAGGAAGGATTGCTGTGGCGATTTTGAAAACAATTTGTTGTCGTAATAAATGAAGTCATTTTCTTGTTTAGAGATATTTAGATTTTTCTCCTTGAAGAAATAAATGTTTTTTTTCTTTTGTATGTGAATGTTATCGTTTCTGAATACTTCCCTATCGCAGATATATTTTCACCTCTTTTGGTATGGAACAAATTCTTGTTTTGATATCATTTACTGTGCTACAAACTCAGGTACCTTCAGCTGGCCATCCCAGTGGGTTTAGGGGACCATACATTTACTTTTTCCCTGTGATTGCCTTTGAATTTGAATAACCAAACCAATTTTCATTTCCTTAAAAACACAATGTCATTGTTCGCTTCCTCTAGAAAACAATGAAAGTACTACCAACCCAAATATCCTGTAACAACACTCGGGTTCACTTTCGGACGATGGCCATAAATTTTGTTTTCATTACAACAGAGGGAGGAAGAAGGAAAAAAGAAATGCATATGAGAGGTTGTTATCATAACTAACATGTAATAGCGATAGTTATTGTTACTGCTACTGCTGCCCCCTACCGTTACAAACTGTTGCATTGTGGCAATTACTGTTGTTGCAGCAGTTAGCGGCATTGTTATGTTGCGGTGCCCCTCTCCCCTCGCTCATACATGCCGATGGTGCTGCTGCTATGCATTAGCAATAACAATTATTTAAGTGGCAAACGACGACGACAACAACATGAACAAAATATCTCTTTTTGTTTCGGTTTGTTGCTTGCTACTCTTCGTCGTGACCATTGTTGTTTTCCAACCAAAAATGCTCGTAACAGTTTTGTTTTTGTTTTGTAATTTTCTTTCTGTTTATATTCCATCTTCCATCGTTGGTTGTTTTGTTTTCACCAAACCCCATACCTCCTCACTCTCCTTCCACCACAATAATCGAATTGGGGCCACCACATTCAATTCCTGAGCCAAATTTACACCACAAAACATTTGCTGATGTTGGGTTTTTTGCTGTTTGGCCACCAAGACAATAGTGGTGTGTTTATAAACACAAAAACTAACTTTATTGCATGCATCGCATTGAGGCTGAAAATGCAACAACGAAAACAATTGTAATAAAAGTAAATAAAAAAATTGTTGCGGAAATTGTAAAAATTGACATGTAACAGCAGCAGCAGCAGCAGCGCAGCGACATTGTTTGCATTTTCAAAAAAATGCATTCAAATGGAAATTGACAATGACACCATCCACCAACTGGATGGATGACAGCGGCACAAAATGTCACCTGGAAATGTTTTTGGCTGTTTAGAGGGTCAAGTGGGGGAAGTGAGAGCAGGGAGATTTGTTGTTTATTGGCATTTTGATTGTTTCCGAATAGTACAAATAAATGTAAATGACGTTGACATAAGTTGATATTTGTTACTGAATGTTTTCCCCTATCCCAAAATTTGCATATTAATGTAGGCTTGAAGGACCACAATACACGGCATACCGTGATTCATTCATTTTACTACTTTTTTGTAGTGACATTTTGTTGCGTCCCTGTTCAATTCAAAATTTGTGATTTCCTTTACTATAAAAGTAAATTGAGGCTAAACAATTTCTCTTTCCTTCTCTAGGCAAACTATAGGTATATTCTTGTAACTGAAATCGTTGTCACACAAGCCTAGTTAGTATAAAACTGTGTCGAAATGTCCATTGAAAAAATGGAGAGAGAATCTGTAACAAATTTTGGCGTCTTAATAAAGAGTAGCTGATGAATGTCACTACATTCCATTTTTTCTTTGGTGGCGACTGGAATAGATATCCTTACCTATTATACGCCGCCCGTAGAAAATAATTCCAAGCGCTTCTATCTTCTGCGCTTCTCCCTCCAATTCGTCACACCAAGTTTCGATAGTATTTCTAAGGCCTGGTCCTTCCAGCGGAGTTTTGGTCGCCGTCTTCTGCGCCATTCATCGAATTCGTTGTCGAAAACTTTACATGCCGGAGCATTTGGGTCCATCCGTACAACATGACCCCAGCCAACGCAATCGTTGTATATTAATGCGTTTGATTACATCGATGTCGGCATATAGTTCATATAACTCATTGTTCATGCGACGCCGATACTCTCCGTTAACGATGATGGTTCAATATATTTTCCGGAGTATTTTCCTCTCCTAAACTGCCAGTAGTGATTCATCTGCTTGCGTCATAACCCAGGATTCTGCGCCATATAACAAGACAGGTAGAACCAACGTCTGGTACAATCGAATTTTTGTTTGTCGAGAGAGGGCTTTATCATTAAATCGCTTGCTTAGTCCTTAGTAACATCTGTTAGAAAGCAATATTCTCCTCTTTATCTCCATGCTGACATCATTCGTTTTGTTTACAGCGGAGCCGAGGTAAATGAATTCTTCCACCACTTCAAAATTATAGTTGTCACGCTCACACAGCATTCAAAACGGGTATACTCTTTGTTCGTTGAAACCAATAACTTTGTTTTGTCCTCGTTTACCACCAGACCCATTTCGCTGAGAAGGCTGCAGTAACATCTCGCAGTTTTCGGCCAATAATGTCTATGTCTATGCATATGCGAGTTGCATATGGCTTTTATTAAAGATGGCACCAGTCGTGTTAACTGCAGCTTTCCTCATAATCATCTCCAACAGTATGTTGAAGAGGTCGCACCATAGACTGTCGCCCTGCCTCAATCCTCGTTTGGTGTAAAAAGGTTCGCTTAGATCTTTGCCTATCCTTACTGAAGACTTCGTGTCAGTCAGCGTCATCCAATAAAGATGTATCAGCTTCATAGGAATTCCAAACTCGGACATACAGTTTTTACCGTATCGGGCTATCGATGACAGCTTTATAATCGACGAAAAGATGGTACTCGTCGACCTGTTTCTCTCGGGTCTTCTCCAGAATTTGTCGTAGTGTCGCTACATAAAGAAACTTAATTAACTTAAGTTCATAAATGTAATCTTCTCTTTATTCGTTGTATTCCTTCATTTTTAATAAGCCCTTTAAATGACTTTTGGTAATATAATACAGGGTTACCCATTTTTCGTTTTCTAAAGTGAAGTTAAACAAAACACACACAGTGCTATGGTTTCGATGAAACTTTTATTTCGTTATAAGGCTTGGACCTTGCCTATATATAGAAAATACAATGTCATTTAAATAATCACCTCTGGATTGGTTGCATCAGTGGATTCTTTTGAGCTAGTTTTCGAAAGAAAATACGGTCAAACGACGTCTTCAGACCGCAATGCGCACCAAATACTATTTCCGGATGCAATGGCTTTTCCACAATCACTACTGGGTTCTCTAGCCCCATGTGCTATAATTTTGCTTGTTGATGTAACAACCGGATGAGGAATGAGCTTCACCGCTGAAGAAAATGTTTTTTGATTTAAAGCCCACGTTTGAATCACCGCATTTGTAGTAAGTTTTAATTATTTGTACGCGTTCTTCGGTTGTTAAACGATCCATAATCGTAAATGGCAAACCGTTCACTTATTAAATAACACTTCAGATGCAGGTATTTAACAGCCTTGCCAGACCGACGGTTTTGAAACCACTAAATCGACAATCCTTTCCTTTTCCAATATGACCTTGGAAAGAACGGTTTGATCGAAAACTTTTAAATTAGTTGGCACCAACGTCCATGTTGATGACCAAAAGTTTATGGACGAGGCCATCATTTGTAGTAAGTTTGTTCAGCGATCCATATTCGTAAATGGCAAACCTTTCATTAAATAAATAACACTTCAGATGACAGGTATTTAACAGCTGACAGCATTGCCAGACCGACGGTTTTGAAACCATTAAATCGATAATCCTTTCCTTTTCCAATATGAACTTGGAAAGAACGATTTGATCGAAAACTTTTAAATTAGTTGGCACCAACGTCCATGTTGATGAAAGTCAGCAGCACTCGAGCAGTTGGTTTGCCAACGTTAAAATTATCATTAATTATATTTCTGACGCTTATTAAAGATTGTGTTGTGTTGTGATCAGCTCGAAATCCAATCGAAAATCGATTTGAAATTATCACATAAAATTTTTCCATTTGATTGAAATGTCTGAATTTGCTCCATGATTTTATTATTCGGATTTTTGCAAGCGCTTTGTAATTAGCTTTAACAAATCCATGAAATAATTAACGACACTTGACTCTAAAATCTGAGGGAGGCGTTCATTTGTTTATACACAACATCAGCCTCTTTGATCTATGAAATGTACTCTGGCATTTTGTGGCTGAAATGTTTTACTGCCACTTTTACGATTATTTGCCTATCTAACGTTATTATTTCCATTTCCATAATTATGCCACCAATCTAAAATTCGTGTTTGTTTTTGCCAAAAAACTATATTCGTTGTCGTCCTCGTCGTCATCATTGCAACACAATTGCGGAAGCTGAAAAAGACTCAAAGTTTCATAGAAAATAATTGCCTGTTGACATACGCATAATTGACAACTTTATATGTATGTGTGGCGGCACAATTCGCAATTCACAATTCAATTTCATGCAATTCCATACAACAACACTGCAAGTCCCCCCTCCCATATGACGACCAACCACTACCACCATTAGACATGTCAGTCTGCTCCTCAGCATTCAGTATGAATCGATCTCCATTTGGCCAGCACTACTGCAGCTTTGTCGGAGGGTAATCGCAAGCGTAATCGCAAATTTCCATGAAAAATCCCATAAAAATTAAATAAACATGCAGCCTGCCATAATTTTATTCAGCAACTGAAATGCATTTTGCTTTAATTCCCATTAAAGTGAAATTTTGCGCCTCTGTTGGTGTGTTGCCTATTTGATCCCTCAGGTCCCTCCACCGCTTCGGCGTTGCTCCTTCGTAGTCGGTTTTTTGGTTTCATTTGGTTTGTGGCAATAGCTTCAGCTTCAACTGCATTGATATAGCCCAAAAACTATACAGTCATATTACATATGATGGCATAAAACCGTCATAAATTACAGAGCTCTCTGATGGGGCTTGTACAAAATGTTTTTGTTGGAAGGCACAGTGGGCTTAACAGCTGAGAAAAGAAGAGTAAACAAAAATTTGCGTTATCCATGGCTCTGAAGTCAGGAGGATTTGAAAGATTCAATGAAGTTCTAATATAAAACAACATTTAAAAAATGAAACAAGTAGTTTTTCCATGACATTGAATGACATTTATTTAGCACAGTTAGAATAATCCGATTTAAGTCAAATATGCACCTATTTTTTAACAGGTTGTTTGCATTATAAAGATAATTCTATTAAGTCTCTCTCATAGAAACTCTCGTCCCTATTGGCAAAAAACTGGGACAGTCGAATTTACAACATTTTCCAGTCGCGAATTTTTTACCAGAAAAATCTTTCTCCATAGACGGAAACGGGTACGGGTGATTATCATTTGGTGCCGGGTCCGGACTATAATATGGATACATAATAAACTCCCAGTAAAGTTCTTAGAACTCCTGACGAGTCACTATCGCATTGTTCTGACAGAACGCAGTTGTTCTCCTACTGGCCAAAACTGACCGCTTCTTCGGAAGGTCCGATTGTTGATGACAGTACAGGTTCGAATTGAAGCTAACGTCGTAGCGGAGCACGCAAGACTGCCTTGGGCGCGGATTGTTTTGGTTCACCGTTATTTGACAACAACCGTTTTCGCTTGCTATTGTCGTAGGTGAAATCAATAAAATACGAAATCAATAAAATCAAAATTAAGCATATTTGGCTGTTACAGTTTTAGGACTATGAACACTGTTCACTCTTTCAGCTGCCTGACTTGGTTTTCGCCTCTATCGAAGGAAAAGTGTACAAATAAGACATAATTTGTCTTTACCAGAGTCCATTTTTGAGCGCCCCCAAACAATACTGAGTGATGTAATCATAAGACTGTATTAGTAGCTTTTTTAAAATACGAAATCTCCTGAAGCCATCTAGCGTAATCTGATCGCACCTCTGCGAATGGTACAAATTACTAAAGTCATCTATTGAAAAAATCATGGATTTTATTATTATATAGAGTGGCGCATAAGTAACGTTAACGGCGACTATATTGAATGCGTTCATGTGCATCATTTGGTTTTAACTTGCGAATCAATTGCATCTGATATGGGAAACGATAACATATGTAACATATGTAACATATGTATAACATATAACATATGTAAAATTCTTTGCAAAGACCGCCTAGACATCTCTAACTGCTGAGGACGTCGCTTTGTGGAAGTTTCGGGGTTTTCCTTAATACTTGCTTGCACTCGAGCAATGGCCACTTCATTTCGAACTGCACGAGGCCTTCCAGCACACAGAAAATCACAGACAGCCCCTTGTTGCCCAAAACGTTGAACCAAATCGGTAAATTGTTGGAGCGATAGGAGCATTTCGAACATGAAAGAAATTCCGATATGATCTGAATAATCGAATGCTGATTTTCAAAGTAAAATTGAACAACTTTGGTTCTTTGTTCTCTGCTGAGCCTTTCCATCATAAATTCCCAAAGTATTATTTAGTTAATTCTGTAAAGAGACGAAAAAAAGGCCAACAAAAAATTTATTCACTGATCAAATCTAAACGTTCTTTATGCGCCATCCTATACAAGATTATCCATTTTTCGGATTCAAAAGTAAAGTTAAATATTATAAAGCTATGATTCCGATGAAACTTTTATTTCATTATAATGCTTGGGCCCTTGCCCATTACGCACAAAATACAATGTCGTTTAAATGACCGCCTCTGGATTGGTTGCAGCAGTGGATACTTTTAAAGTAGTTTTCGAAAAAAATACGAACCCATTTCTGGGTTCTCCGAACCAACACCAAGTGAGAAATAAACTTCTTCGATGAAGAAAATTTTGTTCGATTGGAAGTCCACGTTTGAATCACAACTTTTGCAGTAAGTTTTAACCGTTTTTTCGCGTTGTTCGGTCGTTAAAACCTTTCAAACCTTTCACTAAATAAATAACACTTCAGATGACAGGTATTTAACAGTTGACTGCCTTGCTAGGCAGGCGGTTCTGAAACCACTAAATGGATAACCCTGTATTTTACACCTGCTCATACTATGCATAAGTGGGTTTCAACTGAAAGTGTTAGATCATTCACTCATTAAGTCTGCCATTATACGACAGAGGTCTTCAGGTTCTCCCTAGAAAGTATCCTTTCACCTCACTATCATTTGGCATAATCGCTAAAGCTTTCAAGGTGAATTTTATGACTTTTCCATATTACTTCAAAGTGAAAGTATAATTTTAGGCGCACGCTAATATCAATGTAACGTGCAGTGCTGTCTGAAAGTGAACATATACGTGTTAATTTGCGATCGCATATCGACGTGTTGTACACATCCAATAAGCTATATTAGATAAAAAGACATTTTCAAATTGAAAATCTTCAACAAAGTTTTCTTTACATTATCTTACACCACTGTGCGTTATTTGCTGCGCCATTGCAGTTAACGATGCGCTTGGTTGCCTCCGTTAAGAGAAAACCCGCATTAGAGTTTGTTGCAAAGATTTCAGGGAAAGAGAGAGAGAGAGAGCGAGAAAAAAAAGAAAAACTTAAGTATCGTAGCACATGTTGGAAAATTAATTCATTAAAACACTAGAAAAATACTGAAAGAAATGTGTTTGTTGTTGCCTCAGCAGAAGATAGAGCTAAACCATCAGTAACAACTGCCATCATGGGTACATCTATCCATCTACTATCTGCCTATCTTTCCATCTCTTACAGTGCCACTTGGATGAAACCACACAGTTGTGTGTGCAATTATAATTAGAGCATAACATAAACAAACAATGTTGCATAATTTAAGTCTTTCTGCTGCAGATTTTTTTTTTCTCCAGCATATGAAAATTATTGCAATCACCACCAGAAGAGGAGGAAATACTCATCCAACCATGTTATGGTAGGGAACAAACTGAAACATCTGGCGTCTGCCATTCCCCAAAAACTCTTTAGAGTTGTTTAGCAATTGTTGTTCAAATGTATTTTCTATTAATCTTAGGATATTTTATGCTAGTCATGCATCCTTTAACCACCATTCATAGTAGCGTTCAAGGCGTTCAAGGTTAACATTATCTGCAATCTAATCCTACAATTTGATATTTTGCAAATAATTTGCAATACCCGCCCAGGCAGTTAGAAATTAATTAATTATAATTCGTTTTCTATGTCCTTGCTATGTAACAACTGACCTGTTAATTGACTTCATTTCTCGCTTTCTCCATCATCAACATGATTAACGCCATGACTTGTGAGCGCAAATTATTTCTCTCAAGTGCCCCCTACACAAGTAGTCCCTAATGATGGTGGTGATGAGTGAGAGACGTATTACAAAAAATGAGTATAGGAAAAAACGCAATTGTCGCGACATTTAATGGGGTAATTTAATATATTTTTTGTGAATGACGGCGACTGTTTGTAGTTGCAGGATTATCGCCCTTTGTATTTGTAGGGTTTCTGCTCTAGTGTCATTTCCATAAAAAAGGACCAAATTATTGTGCCATGAGTTTGCTTTGAGTACGAGCGTGTCATGTTGAAACGACCTTGTACAGGTCAAAGGCAAGTCATGACATACTAAATGCGTTTTTCAAAGTCATTTGTCATAGATATTCTCAGGAGAATAGTGGCAAAATATGATTGCAAATTATTGCAGAATAGCCAAGAAAACGTGGCATTGCATCAAGAAGGATAAACTAACAAAATTCAATTAGTAAGGTATCAATAAATAAGTTATTTATTTATTTACTAGCTGACCCAGCAAACGTTGTTTTGCCTTCAAAACGTTAATGTGGTAAAAAAAATTAATTGCAAAAATCTCATCTCCAACGCCATCTATCACTTCAATAAAACCTTTTAAACCTTCTGGAATACTCTACCAATAATTTAAGACCAAAATGAGCCAAATCGGTCCAACCGTTCTCGAGCTTTAGCGAGACTAACGCACAGCAATTGATTTTTATATATATATAGATTTTTAGTATTCATGTCGAAAAACTTAGTTTGAATTATACAGACTGAGATGACGATTGGAAAATAAATTGCTTTTAATTGTGTGCCACTCGTGGAAAAGAACTCCAAACGCTTCGTTCCTCTATGTTTCTTCTCCATTACTTCCTGCCAATTTTGACAGACTCTCAAAAGAGAGGTTTGATCCATGTTTTGGTTCATCTGTATAACACGATCTAGTCAGGGCGATCGCTGTACTTTAAAGCGCTTAACAACGCTGATGTTAATATACAGCCCATACAGCATACATGATTCATGCGACAGCGACACTCTTGGTTGGTTATCAATTAAGGTGTCATATATAAGATAAGTAGTAAAAAGAAATCCATTATTTTTGCCTGATATTAAAGACATTATTTAGCATGGTTAGAATAGTGTGATGTGTGCCGTTTTGTTCGATAACTTGTTGGCATTTTGAACGTAATTGCATTATGCCTCTCTCATAAAACACGCTGTCCCTATTGGCAAAACACTGGGACAGTCGATTTTCAAAAGCTTCCGTTAAGACGAATTGTTCGCCAATAAAATCGTACGCCATTGACAGGAGCAGGTGGTAATCACTTGGTGCCAAATCCAGACTATAAGGGAGATGCATAAGAAACTCCCAATCACTTCTGGATCTTCTTTTCCTTTCATACTAGACTCTGAAAACACATGTTTCCAGAAGTCTGGAATGCGATTTCCCTAAGAATGCGACTTCTTCCATTAATTTCCTGGTATGCCATTGAGGCCAGAAGCCAATGATTGCTATGCTGAGTTTTTGAGCTATGACAGAAGTGAAATCAGTGATATTCCCAGTATAGCTTTTGACCTCCTAAACTCTTTCCCCACTGTGTTTGCGGCCATTTGACCGATCGAACTGTAGGGATATTAATTAATGTCCTCCTGCAGTTTTTCAAAACGCTGTACGAGTTTATTATTATATCATACACTTATTTGTTAGCTCTCGTTTCATTGCCAGCGTTGTTCTCATCCCTTGCCCTTGCATCCTTCGGGTTACATAGAACGTGTTGTCGTTCTACCACCAGAATAATTGCTTTCTGACATTCGAGGGTATCATCTTAAGCATTGTCCTGTTAAAACTTTATCTAATTATATTTAAGAATCATTCTGTCTTTACACCGCTCGCGAATACCACTTCAAGGGCACTACTCTTTTATGGTTCGAATTTCTGTGTTTCATTTTCTCGCATAGGACTCTTTGCAACCGGGTCATTTAACTGTAGGCACAGGGATGTTACAAATATTTGTGACAGTAAGGTCCATTCCAGCGGCCATGGCCATAATTCTTCTTCCATTTAGATTGGTTCTCTTCATTACCCATTCTGATGTTCGAGCACTTGGCTACGAAGTTTCGAACGATCTCCAATACTCTGCTCTCTGTACCCCCGACTTCCTCTCTACTCCGATAATGTTATTAATAGAAGAAAAGTTCTTATCTTAGTGTTCACAATGGTCTTGGTGTTCGTCATCTTGATATTCATGTTTATTATTCTTACTGAAATACCCATCTCCGCCAGCCCTGTATCCGAATCGACTTCTGAGATTAGTTCTCTGATTGAAATGACATATTCGACCGTCGTTCTTTCGATTCTTCTCACTCAACTCAATGTCATCGGACAATCCTTTCCTCACTTTTCACCTTGCAAGCGATGTACGAGTACGTTGTCATTTTGAAATCTTTTTGTTTCAAATTGCTCCTTTCGTTTCACAGCATCATATCGCTATTTCCAAACTATTGATATATCGAATTATCAATATATGAATTCATATATAGGTATATATCAATATATCAACATCAACATATCAATGTTTTTATATATCAATACGCTATGAAGGAAAAATCGAAATATTCAAATATCATTTGCCGAAATATTGAAATGTTGAAATTTAGAAATAATTGACATACTACTACTAAGTTACTTTTTTGGCCTACCATTATTGGCTTACTATACATTTTTGACTTACTGAATTTGGAACAAATAATTCATACCAAGTTGATATTTCCTTAGTCTTTTCGTTTTCCCGGTCTAATATCTAAATAGGACAGTGCAGTGTAGTTTAGTGTTAAAAACTTTCAGGAACATCATTAACTTCTCAGAAATTCTTGAAATTTCATATTTTATTCGAAATTTCATTAAATTGTAATGATTTCTTGAATTATTGTATCGTATCTCGATCTAAGTGTATATACTATGGAATGAATCTTCACTATACGTCATCAATATCTTTTCCCGATGAATTGATTTTCAAAAATACTCATTCTTCAAATTGGCGGTTCGAAATTTTACTCTATATTTCCATCTTGCATTTCCTAGAATTGTGCTGGGAATGTGCACAAGAAGCGCATGGACTTGCTCACGATTCTTCTCGATCCTAAGCGTAGTCTTAAGTTGTTTTTTTTTAATTATTATTTAATTTCTTTGGCGTATAAAAAATTGGTAATATTTTATTTTCTTTTTCTTCTCTTCTTTTTTATTAAATTTTTCCGAAAAAAAAAACACCAAAACTAAATGAAAATCACACTCACACACTCTCTCAAAAAATCCCAACTTCTCACATTTTGATTTTTGAATTGACTTTCAAAATCGCAAACCAAAATCGATTACAATAAATACACGAAACGAATGCTTTTTAATGCTCTTCAAACACACCTTGTAAATTATGCCTGCCTACCGCCTGCGTCACCTATGCCACTTTCATCATCTCCTCCACCACCACCACGACCACGAAATCTATGGTACTACTGCGCCCTCTTTGTCATGCTCGCATAGCAGTTGTTCCAGTCTGACCCAGGCAATGACCACCAACAGTGCTACGTCAATCTCCGCAGCCAATACCCCAGTGTTGGGCAGTAATCGCAAGAGAGCGTTTAGCACGCCCCACATAGCGCCCAATGTGGTCAATCAAATGCTTGTTATATCAGCAGCCGCAGATAATGCCAGCAGCGATTATCCACACTATATTCTGCCCACGACGAGGAACGAACAGCAGAGTATGTACTTTTACAACAAATCTTCATCGGGTCGCTCCTCATTTTGTGTAGACGAGAGTCTCTGGAAGACAACGGGCATGAAATCTACCGCTATGGGCAAGTCCGGTGGAGTACAACACCAAACGGCTTTCTCGGATGGTAACATTTATACCAACTTGGCTTTGGGCGATGATCGCTATAAGTTGCCCTTGGAATTCTCCATGATACCGAGTCCGGGCGTCAGCATAACCACTAACCAATATGGAGGTGAAGATTTCGAGGAGGAGTTCGAGGATAACGAAGAAGATGTCGAGGAAGCTTCGGATCAGTTCTCTCCTCTAATGTATCCAGCGCAGCAGCAAAGTTCTCACCCAATACCCATTAGCCCGGGCAAATCACCGGCACGCTTGGGACAAAACAGTGGCGGCGCTTCGGCTGGAGGAGCTTCTATGAGTGGTCAGAAAAGTCCTCGAGTGGCATCGCCCACAAATCACATGGCCTACAGTGCCAGTCCCGTGGCGGGTGGTTTTACCTATTCGCCATTAGTCTGCGGTTCACCCGAAGGCCCTTCTGTGGACCCATTGAAGAAAATGTCCTTCAGCTATAACCCATCATTCGGCTCGGCGATCAACCGCCTGGCCTTGCCGCAGCAACAGGCACAATCACAGCCGCTACCACCGCGAAAGTTCTCGCAGCCGATCAGTCAGTTTACCAGTCCGGTTCAGCCGGTCCACAGACTGTCAACGATATCGGTGGAAAGTGCACCGGGGGCCATGCTCTATGCCACGTCGCCGACATCAGCGGCTATTGCAAACAGGTCAGTAGAAACGAGGATCCTGTATATGTTCAACTCACATGCACATCCAACCAATCAGAATAAAAGAATGAACAGAATACAACGCTGTATTATAGAATTTAAATTACAACTTGGTGCCACGTCTATAATCATCGTGTGTTACTACTTGTACAAATTACTTTAATCCAATCTTACGTTATCACTTGTATATGTGTCTGTCTCTTTCTAATCGATTGTTACTTATTGCCAGCATAAGTTTCTTTTGCCTGCGTCTGCAGAGAGATGGAGATAGAGAGCGAAGAGAACCCATAGCGTCAGTCTTTTTCTCTGTCTCTATCTCTTTCCTTTGCTTCTGGTCTTATTAGTATTCTCCATTCACAACTCATACACATTTGTAAGCATTTCGTTTCTTGTCGTCTCTTTTTTTCTCTCACTTCTCAGTGTGTTCTATCAACTGCTGAAATTGACATTTATACATGAAATAATTCTCAATTGGTTGACAACATTTGTGCATGACTATTTCTTCAATATGTGTCTTCTACTCGTTTTTTATACATATAAACATATTTCACCTTCATCCCAGTGAAGTCAATGGTCCATCGAAATAAAAAGAAAATTATTTTTATGGTAAATTGCATTGGTAGTTGAAATTTCTTTCCTATGTTATCGATGTTGTTCCTAGAGAAATTGGCTTGAATAGATTACTACAATTGGTGCGTTTATTAAATGAATATTTTTGACTTTACAGGTTTTTCATTAAAATTCGAAAATTTTTAATACCATCACATACATCTGTTCAAGGAAATGGGCATGTGGTGTTTGGTTTCTTTTTTTTTAAATTTCTTTTAATATTTACAAAGTTTACCTTAACTTTTCCAAGGGGGTATAAATATTTAATATGTTTTATAAAAATAAAAACAATTGCAACAAAGGTAAGTGAAATTTTATAAAATATTTGAAAACATTGACAATTTTTATGATGTACATATATGAAATAATGACTAGCTTTTGTGTAGTAGCATCTTGTTATAATTTATTATGAGCTTTGGAGGATTTGTAGTGAGAATATAAAGATTTTTAGGAATCCCATGCATGGTATAGTCAAATTTCACTAGAAGTTGCTGCAGCCTTAGTAATACCCTAACCACCAATGAAATGAATTCATAATAGTTTTATGCTCAATTAGGCGTAGTTGTAGTTAAACTACAGAAATCATCGAGAATAATGTAATTTTACGCAATATTAATTTTAGATTATACCAAAACTCCTAAAGCAGTTTCTCTACTCCGCACATTTTTCGCATTGCTCCATCTTTCTTCATGCAAAAGAAAAAATTACGTATCTCAGTCTGGAGGGTTGAGTAAAATAGACCTATTACATGAGCAGAATACAAATGTAAAATTGAGAAATAAAAGAAGAATACGCATTTAACTACCACGCATTCTAATTATTGTTTTTATGGGGGAGTAGGGTAATAAAAAAAGCTCCATCATCACCCCAAACTTCATTACGTAGTGTTTTTCAACCCTTGGCCTTAGAAAAGTATAAGACGTAATACTACAGCCCGTGACCATAGACACTACAGTGGTTTGTGGCTACTATTTAAGTCATGTACCGAAACGTAATAAAGTTTATGTTTACCTTTGGGGCACATATATTTGAGGTTTGTGTATACTCGTACATAGTTTTGGGGATGGTACTAAAATATAACAGGGTAGATTTCTTTAAAGCATTTATATGGATTGTTTGAATAATATATGAGTAGCGGTCTTTGGAGTGCGTTAAATTGTTTTATGGATATATTACGAAATCTGATTGTTAAATTCAATTTAGTCACCAAACCGGTCAATTTCCAAAATATTCCAAAATATTTCTGTGTTTACAGAGAAAACTAATTAACTCAGATTTTGTTATTTTCAAATATTGTGAGCATTGTAAGAAATTGCTATTTCTTATAACTTTTTTGAAATGTATGAAATGGCGCCTTGATTACAAAATGCGTTTTAATGTCGTAAATTACGATGATAAACTATAAAACCTATTTTCTCTCACATTATTATTTAGATGTACAGGGTTGCCCATATTCGACGGACCCATGTTTAAAAAAAAA
>JAHXMU010013642.1:0-10031 GCA_019455685.1 Philornis downsi
AAGATGTAATCTGGTGAAAGAGAGAAGGAATGAGGCTTTTGGTGACGATGTGATAAAAACTATGATTAAGGTCGTCTGTAGCAGTATGAAATTTATTTATACTGTCATCTATGTATACTTTGTTACGTCAAAAATGTAACAACCTTAAAAAAACATTTGAAATACCAACTATCTTTTTACCAAATGAATTTCAGGGTCTTTTAAATCGATTGGGTGATGTCTGGCTATCAGGCTGGTAGGCACGATAACTGCCGTAAACCTCTATGAAACTTTCAAATGCTCGGCACAGGCTAACATTTTGACAAATCGTAGCCGGGTATTGTAAATGGGCTATGTCAACCGACTCCTTCAGGTATCTCCCAGGCAAATTTGCCTATTTTCTGAATTTCTCTGCAACTACTCATTTGTAGACAGCAGTAGCTAAAATTTTTGTCCATTTTATCGGCTTATAATGCCGGATAATACTAGCCAACAAGGTTTTGGACTGGAGCAACCAAATATCTTTCTTAGGCAAATTGATCGGCTGAATTCGAATCTGTAATTGGTTTTTTCTATCACGTCAGGTTTTCGAGATACAAAAAAAAATGTTTTTATTCGTTTTTTACATAAAAAATTATTAGTTTATTTAAAAATCAATGTATTTTCAAAAGTGAATGGTGTTATTTGAAGGCCTTTTGTATTTTGTTGCTTCGGTTTCACGTATTAGAGTCCAGCAATAATTTCCCAGCATGCTTTTGTCTCAAAATCCTTAATAATTTCTTTTAATTTTCATTAAATCTTGGTGAGCACGCTCCACCTGTTCGTCGCTCACCGCATTTAGGTTTTGTGGAAAAAAATCTGACTGGTAATGGATCATTCGATGTGAACTGGTTTGAAAACCGATGGGACATTCGTGTAAGAAATATTTTTTTCGATTTTTCATATTGAATCCAGTACTTTTTGTTAAACAGAAATAACAATCGGTTTGATGGTTACTTGACTTTCTCCAAAGTACTGGAATTGAAAAATCGAAATAGATCTTCTTGCCATTTGACCACTTGTATAAAACAGTTCTGCAACTGTTCCAAAACATTGTCGGTGTCCATGATTTGTTAAAGTTTCTGACAACAAAACCAAAATAACGTAAATATGCATATTTTAATGATTCTGATATTGCATATCCTTTTTTTCTTCAACCAATTATTCACCACACACAAGGCAAAAATAGCTTGAATCCGTAACACACGATCTCCCTGACATGCTTAAACGCTACTATTATGAAGCTTTAGAATGAATGTGAACTCTTGTCAAATTAATAATTGTGGAATTGTAGTGTCAATATTGACTGTTTTACAGTACTGCCAGCATGCGATAAAAAATGAATAAGACATGATAGCCAAGTTTTTATGCCAGATTCGACTTCAGCACGCCCAGATTAATTAAAAAACATGCTATGTTTCTGCAGGCAATTTGTTTTTCAAATTTGTAGACCAGTGTAATAGAACTTTAAAGGAAATGAATCGATCAACGCGTCGCTTCTGGTGCCTGCCATACAAAATAATATTTCAGATTGGAAATGGGACGTATTGCCACAAGACCTTTTTTATACCTCTCACACTTGTACTAAATGCAATCTTTACTTTATATTTTCTAATTGTTAGAGCGCAAATTGAAAAAAAAACTACAAAGAAGTCACGTCCTTTCCGGTACCTCCTATACAAATGGCCAAATTAAGCCACATATTCTTAGTTTAATGTCTCTATATATAGTGAATTCAGTCAAATTTGGCTTATTTTATGCGTGAATGAAACCAAGTTCTGAGAATGTAAATGGAGGGCATTGTCACATCCTCTCTGGTATCGCCCTTACATATTACATATTTTTCGATATTCAATTTTCGCCTGTAATTCTTAATTCGTAAACAACAAGTTTCTTAAATATCGTCAGTGCTTCATACTTGGAAAAATATGCCGGCCGACCGGATAACCACGCCCTCTCCAGTACTTTCTATACAAATCAGCTGGTTTAACCCATAAGAACCCAGATTCGTACCGTTTATTCGATTCCACTATAATTTGGTACGCATCATGCGAATGAATATGAACTGCAATGCCAGGTTCCCGGAGGCGTGGCAGGTTACAGAAACTTCTTGTTGTTGTTTTTATTAGTAATTCATCACTGTCCTTCTGGCGCCACTCTCTATTTTGCATTAACGCACAAGGATGTCGGATGAAGCTACATAAGCCAATTCACCTGACTGAAATTTCTGTATTAGTTTTATTTGTCTTTTGAAAGTATGATCTAAGTAACATTTTTTTTTTGTGGTTGAACAAATATATAATTTAATAAATTAATATAATCTGTTGTAAAAACGATATGTACGATGGCAACCCAAAGAATGTAATAGATCAGATGTCAATAAATGGACAAGACTGTCACATTATTTATTAGCAGGTTTTGCATTGTTTGAATTTTCCTTGACTACGCACTCTCTCATCATCCGTGAAGATAACAAGACGTGTCTTTGGAAATATTTGTGTTTTCCCTAATTATTAATTATAAGTCAAATGTATTTTATTTAAAGAAACTAATAAATGAATTAATGAATTATTTATATGTAAACTGTGAGTGTCTAAATTGAGCCACTGCACAGTGTGGTAGATCACTGATCTAATTGGACAAAATTAATAAATTGCGTAGTGTTCACTTCTGACTTATGTACTAAGCAAAAAATGAGTTCAAATTTATAAATGATTGTAAAAAATCAACTTTTTTTTAGAAAATTTTTTTTTAGTAAAATGATGCAAAAAGTAAATACTTTACACTGTCAACAAAAAATATATTTTTTAAATAAAAGATTGGTTTCTTAAATACATGCTCTGAGATTATTTGAAGTTACATATATACTAATATTTATATTGAATACAACTAATTAATCATATAATAAAATTATTAGGTGAGTCTTTATGTAAAGAGTCGGATGTAGTCATTTTTAGTACTAAAACTAGCCGACCCGGCAAACGTTGCTTTGCTTCAAATTTTATTTTTATTGGAAATGTTTCATTAGCAGGAGCAGAAATAATTGCCTTTTAATTTGTGGTTTGTATAGGAGGTACCACTCCCCATTGTCCAATCCCGCCCATATTTGCAGCAGCACTTAAGATACGTACACCAAACCGATGTACCAAATTTTGTTCAAATACCGTAAACAGGAGCAGAAATATTCGATATTTAATTTATGGTTTGTATGGGAGGTACCACGCCCCATTGTCCAATCCCGCCCATATTTGCAGTAGCACTTAAGATATGTACATCAAACCTACGCACCAAATTTTATTCAAATACCGTAAGCAGGAGCAGAAATAATTGATTTTTAATTTTTTGTTTGTATGGGAGGTACCACGCCCCTTTATTCAATTGGACCGAATTGTAAATCCAAACCATCCCGGGCACCACCCAGATGCATATACAAAAATTTATGCAAAGCGGTCCAGCCGTTTAGGAGGAGTTCACTGACAACGCCCGTACAGTAGAATTATATATATAAAGATTGAAATGTTCAAACATACATACATTTTTAATTTGAGTAAAATCGGAGGAAAAAAATTTATTTTCGAAACGCCGCCTACTGGATTTAAACATATACAAAATGTTAAAATGATGAAACATACATACATTTTTAATTTGAGTAAAATCGGACCATAAATATAAGTTTTCGAAATAAGTCCACCTCAGCGCCACCTACCGGGTTCATTTATACACAAACAAATTTCTCATGATCAAAGAAACACATATTCTGAATTTCAGTTAAATTGGTTCATTAATATAAATTTTTGAAATAAGTCTACCCCAGCGGCACTTACCGGCCCCAAACTTCATTAAAACCTAATCGGGCACCAACCGACCCTATGGTGTGAATATGGCTGCTGTAGCTGTAATCGTTAAGATCTGATGGTCGGACAAACATATGCACGAACGTTTTTATATATTAAGAAGATAATTTTAATATGTTTAATAAATATTTGATAGTAATTATTTTATTCACTTGTTTTTGCTTTATTACATTCATAATACAGATAAATCACATAAATACACATAGAGATTTTAATTTAGTCAATTTCATACGCATCGTTAAAAGATTCTTCTTCCCCGAAAGCATCAACAGATAATAATGAAAGAACTTCTTTTGTTATCAAACTTCGAACTCGAAAGGGAGTGTGACGCAAACTTGCCATAAAAGGGTCTGAATAAATTAATAGCCGATTGAAAAGATCTGTATTTGTGTCTCGATGTTTTTCTCGTAAACAACTCCCTAAATTTCCTCGTATCCTTATTTCTTGCTTCTTGAGCTTCTTCTGACAACTGTTCTATAGGAAGAATGCAAGACCTTATAATATCTTTTTCATGAAAAAGGATTTTATGGACGCTAACTGGCATAATATACCATGAGTATTCGTTTAAGTATAAATTTCGTTTGACAATAATAAAACTCTTTAAAAACATCTTCATCAATAGGGTAACCACTACCTAAAGTTTCCAAAATAGTATGAAACTGTTCAATTAATTCTTTATGGACACCAGTGATTTCTAAACTTTTTTATGCTGCTCTAACTTTATCATCAAAGTTTTAGGGGTTTCTTCCAGCTTTTTTACAACTTGTTGTACACTTTTAGGCAATATATACGGTTTATCAAGCCAAATTGAATTTGATGTTAAGAAACGGTTTACGATGTCTTCCACTTTTTATCCATCTTTCGGCTAGTTTAAAACAAATAATATTTATGTTTGCCTTAAGATTTCTTTTCACGTCTTCTGGTATATCTTGAAGACCATATCTAACCATTATTAATGTCAATAAGGCGTCTTTGCGATGTATTTTGGGAGTTTTTATTCATTCTTCAAAAATGTCCTTTCTCGAAAGAGTCATACTAGAAAAGTGAAAAAAATGTGTGGCAGTCGCAAAAATGCGCAAGATGTTTTTGATTTACCTAAAAGCGAATACTTGAAAGATTAACCAAAATATAGATTTACACCGAAACTATCCGGAACAAATAGCTTTAACTCTACTGGAAAAAAGGAAATATTTTATTTTTTGCACTTTCTGAACTTCTCACACAAAAAAAAAAAAATATTTTAATACTTACAATAGAAATATTTAAATAAAAATTGTAATATATTTTCTTGAAATAAAGCTTAATAGTAATAAAAACAAATTATGACAATAAAATCACCATAGACTTGTTAATCATAGAACAAAGTCATACAAATAATATGCTTCTCTTTAAAATCTGAATGCACCAGGTGACAACAACTGACTTTAAAGCTCAATTTTTCCTAATCAGAGCTAAAAACAAGCAAACAAAAACTGAATTACAGTTATCTATTGTATTGAGACGCTCATTAAAAGATCAGAAGGAATGCTGCCAGACATTTTTTTTTAAATTTTTTTTAGCAAGATTTGTGAATTATCACAGTGTGCACTGGGAGGATCTCAGAGAAGGTCGATATCCAACCCATATATATTTTGTGGCCTGAATTCCCTGGAAGTTATAAGAAATTTTCCGGTTTTGCACGGAATAAAAAAAGTGCTAAAAAAGACAAATCATATCCACAAGATATGCCAAAGATATCGAGTAGTTTTTCACATGGTCCCAAAGAAAACCTTCTCCCATGACTATGCTAATATTGGGCAATCTGAGCTATGCTCTTAAAGAGCTTAAGTTCTGCCAGACAAATAAATCTAATAAAATGCGATGATGCATAATAACTTCAATTTGCGTGTCAACAAAGGGTTTTGTTTCAGTTTTTTTCCGAAAGTATTAATTTCGTCAACAGATTTGCAGTTAAAATGTGAAAACAGCGATTTTTTTTAATGTTTGTTAGTTTGTGTGCTATTGCCAATGTGTACGTTATGTGTGAGCGAATGCATCTATGTGTGTGGAAATTATTATATTATGATGTATTCATTTATTCATCGACCTTAGGCTTTTGATTCACAACATCAATTATTTAATAACTTTTCTGTGCCTACGCACAAAAACTACTTCTAAAGGGTGTTGAGTTAGGTGTGCGTTATACTTGAGATATCCCGCACAGCAACACTTGGTTTCGTTGCAAAATGTTTATGCTTCATGAAGCAGGGACAACCCTATAGCTATTGTAGTTACGTTCACAATTATTTCATGCTTGACCTTTTTATCGTGAATGCGTACCGAAAATTTCATATATTTACTATTGTATAATTTATAAATAATAACAATTTCATTATATTTGTAATTTTTACCTTTGCCAAAGAAAAAAGGAGGCAAATTTTCCATCAGCACAATTATTAAATTTAAGTTTTTTCATTAAATATTCATTCATATTATGTAAACTATTGATTTGGTTGCAGTATATTTTAATTAGGACACCATATAACCGTAGATATTAGTTTAATTCTTAGCAAAATTAACAGTTTGTGGTGTTGGAAAGGTTCTCATATCACTTCAAACACGAACTTTCAAACCCAGAAGTCGATGGTCAAGAGTAAGTGTTAGACTTAACATATTAATATTATTGCATTGCACATTATTCTACAAGCAAAATCTGATTAGAGCCTACAACTGACTATGGTTATAATGAAAGTAAAAAGTAATTCATAAAATCACAATAAAAAGTGACAAAAACGCCTCTTCTTGCCTAAAATTTAACTGCGCGGCGGTCTCCGCGTCGGTTTTTAGAAACCAGGCATTCCTATACAAATATCTGCAAAATCCAAATTTAGCCGTGGATTTTCAAGAAAATTAAGTAACTGAGCAAAATTTATTCCAATGTTGAAAATTTGGGAAAAATTACTCTAGCAGTCTTTTCTCATGAAACAAATTGCAAATTTTTGGAAAAATTACAAATTTAGTATTTTGATTCTTATCGCAAAATACCACCGAGGATGCAAAAATAGCCAAATTTGACACATATACATTTTACAAAGGATCTATTCACTCTTTCAATGAGATATTGTATACCGCGATACAATACCTCAGTGCAAAAATGGAAATAGAAGACCTCTAAAAAAATTTAAAAATTTTCCTCATATAAGGACTAAATCTAACTTTCATAATAATAATTATAATTTTTGCGGATTTTTCTAACATTTTTACCATTCCTTGATTAAAAGCAATACAGATATAGAAACATACAGAAATAGGCAAATAAACAATCGTCAAATTTATTTATTCCTTTCCTTGTTCAAATGAAAGAACATCAATATCGAATGATATTTTCTCAAAAGCAAACGAAAACTTCCAATTTTAAGTGTTCTTTTCGCAATAGCAACTCAAAATACACATTATCAAATGATTTTCTTTTAATTAAACTTTCTCAATACTAAATATTATTACATTAAATGGAAATTGATGTCATTTCGCTATTACATGTAAAGTCCGGCCCTGGCAAATATCATCTTTCCGTCGAATATAAATCAGAGTTCGACATATCGAGTTTGAAACCCTTGCGAAGCTGATACATTTCTGTAGGATGACACTCGCGTACACAAAGTTTGCACTAGAAATAGCCAGACATCTTAGTGAGTCATTTTACACTAAAACAAGATTTACAAATATTGACAGCATATCATGCAATCTGTTGAACATACAATTGTAGAAGATCGTGACGAAAACTACAGTTAATATCATAAGCATGCTGACATTATTGACAGAAAACTGCAAGACATTACTGCAGTCTTCTCAAGCACTGAGAAGGGAGTCAGCAAGTAAGTTTATACGGAAAAAAGAATCTACTCGCTTGAAATGATGTATGAATCTTGACAGCTATAGCTTCGGAGTGTTCATTGAATTCATCTGTCTCGACTCCGGCGTCAATAAAACTAATGATGTCAACCTGGCAATTAGGTGAATAGTATTGCTTGTAATTTAATGTTACACTAGTTCTAACCGCAACGTACACTAGTCAGTTCTGGAAGACATCGGGAGGAAAATACTTTATAAAATATATGGGCGGGTCATCATCATCGTATAGTAAAAATCAATTCATTATTTTTTCAATAGATGACTTTAGTAATACATATTTCGTGGTGCTAAGTGCATCAGTTGGCGTCAGAAAGATACGATTTCGTACTTGGAAGACTTAGCAGACAGTTTTGCGGTAGTTTGACTCTGTATTGTTTGAGTGCGCGTTGAAAATGTGCGCAGAAAAGAGAAAATATCCCAAATTTTATAGTTTTTCCTTAATAAAGGAGAAAACGTAAGATAGGCTACTGAAAATGTGAACTTTGTTTATGGTCCTGATACTACAACAGCCAATCGTGCAGAATCTTGGGTCCCTTCCGACTCCGTTCCGGTAATATTGATGTCATAGATGCACCACTGAAAAATAGAATATTGAAAATCATCAAGTCATGTAAGTAAATTTTCGATTGCCCAGGAAACCGTTTTGGAACCACTTTAGGGTGCCATACAAACTAACGCGAAAAACGTCATGCAGTGGAGTATATATGAATCACTTTTAAAATAGCAACAAGTTCTCGTACGCAACCGTACATACTTGACCTAAATCGGATCTTCAATATCATGCAAAAATAATGGGTTTGTTTTAATGTACCACATATTTTTCAAAACACCACATATTGTAGAAATTGGCTTTAAACTCAAAAAAATGTTGCAAAAATGGAATTATTCTTCCGTCGACGATTTACGATTAAATACACATCGATTTCCATTTCTCGAAACAAATGCATATATAATATAATGCATATGAAATAGTTGACTAAAAGAGGTTTCACAAGTTTCAGCATATTAATAAACCTACTTACTTAAACATAACTACTCGTATTTGGTTCAGGTGGATTATTTGACTCATTGACGATATTTAGTTTTATTCAATTTGTTTTTCAATATTTTGAAAATGCATTCATAACTTTTTCTATTAGTGACTTATCAATTTTACAATGAATTTTTTAAAACCGAATTTAAAAAACTGAAGAAATTCACAACTTAAGCAAACATAATGTGAAAACCAAGATGTGGATTCGTTAACGATAGTTTGGCCAACTTCCGTTATAGACACTCTAAGCACGCATCAGAAATATAAGTCAAACATCTTAATTGCAAAAAATGGACGCAACGTTTTGTCTGAAATTTGCCAGACTATATTTAAATGGTTTTATTTTTTATGTTGTTAGTTCACCCGAAGCGTTGGAGGCCTTTGACTTGTATGGTTGTTCAAATATTATTCATATACAGTTTTTGGGATGGGAGCTAAACTCTTCAGAAGTTAAAGAAGAAAGGTCAATCGTATGAATATGACCATAACCATATCCTCAACCGAAAGGAGGAAGGTACATTTGATACGCCGAATACGTAATAACCAGAATGAAGTGTTTAAGTGCCCAAATGTGTTCCATGACTTTTTTAAGTCGAATAAGCGGGGTCCGTCTATTTGGCTGGCTGTTTTATATTTTATAAAACTTCTTAAATCTTGGCGTGCCTAAACTTTTGTCAATTGTTTTGCATTTGGTAACGATCTCTCTCGTAACTCGCACACAATTCCCCAATTTAACTCATATACGAGTATTCTTAGATTTATATCTTTCCTTTACTATACTGCAATATGTTCAGTAAAATTTAGCAAGCATCAAGCATTTATTAAACATGATATTGTGAATAAAAATGGACTGCATTACCACGACTTTGGGATACCAAAAGTATTATATAAATTAGAAGATTTAGTAAAAATATTCTATAACCCCTACGAAGAGGACTTGAAAAAGTCATAATTTTGTTCCCTGAAGATTCTTTATATTCTTTTGTATTTTTAGTACGAGCCTAGCGAATATACCGCGGAGACGCAAAAAAGATGGAAAATGTTTTCATTATTTTTCAACATAACCTCCATTTAACCCGATGAGCTTTTTCCAGCGCTATTCAATTGCTTCTATTCCCTGTTTATAGTAAAGATTGTCAAACCCGTTCATTATTGGCAAATCTTTTACCACTGAGCCAATTTTTGAAATTTGGAAATAGAAAATATTTCGAGGGAGCTAAATCTGGCGAAAAAGA
>JAHXMU010013643.1:0-10188 GCA_019455685.1 Philornis downsi
TTGATGATGTCTATCTGGAGATGCTTAAGATGCGCCCGTAGCCATTCCAAGAGTGGGATAATAAAAAAAAATATGATGAGCCGCATAACATACATAAATAATAGTTGCAAGCATCCAGTAGTTTCATAATTCAGCAGCATGCAACCTTATAAAAGGTGAAATGGCCCTAGAAGGGGCCTTTTAGGTGATATTGTGTAACGTACAAGTTTATATTCAAATATTTCGATCAAAATATGAGGCCGTTTATAGAAAAAATTTGTATTAAATATTAGAGTGTAGAATTTGGGAGTTTATTGCTTGAAAATATCCATTGAAGTGAACAGTCAAATTTCGGCAGGTAGACTCCGTGACTTCAAATGCGCCAGGGAAGTCGATTTATTAGCCTAAACCTTAAACTTTAAGATAACCCCAAAGGAAAAAGTTTATAGGTGTTAATCAGAACTGCGTGGATGTTAATTTATGTTACCTCTACTGGAGATCAATTTGCCAGAGAAATAGCTCACTGCAGGAATCATATTCTTTAATTATAACCAGGAAAGTTTTTCAATTCAGTTCACGTAACGCTCTTAATTCACTGTAACTGCATGTTCGCTTTCATTTTTAACAAGAACGGGCGATATTGAAAGTCACTTTAAGCGAAGGAAAGGGTATTCATTATCGAATGAGAGGAATGCATGGGGCACAACCCACAGTCCACTTCCTGACTGATTTCCCAAGAGTTAGGTTACCGGTTGACATACCCGCGCGCCCTTTCGGTTCGTTGCATTCATGCAGTAAGCTAAACAAATACAAACTTTCTTGTGAAACAACCTGTTTAATAATTCTAGTCCACAACTTATTCTACCTGCTGAAGGTCCCTGTCATTTTTTAGAAAACGTATTGAATTCGGAAATGTTTTACACAATAAATTTCAATATTTTGTTGTTCCGTTTGTAACAACTGGAAATACCCATCTCAGACTCCTTTTATTACCTAACAAAAAATGTGGAAGTCATTCCAAAGAATAGCGTTTTCATAGCTTCCGCAAATGTTTTAATATAAGAGCATATTTCACGCTTGTTGGGAAACTCTTTTTAATTACACCAATGGGACCGATGAAATAAAGGCGTTGTAATCGACAGTCGTTGTGAGAATATTAAACATTTTTCGCATTTGTTTTTTTGTTTTCGATGGGAAAACTTTGAATTTTTTACGATCTGTTAAAACGATTGTTCACATAGTAATAAGAATTCTGATCAAAAGAAGAAAGAGTTGTCATAAAAATGATCTAAAGAGCTGTCATTGCTATAGAGGATCTGGTGAAAAGGCTGTGAAAAGGTGTGAAAAACAACAGCATCCCTCCTAGGACAAGTTCATGTTAAATTCATTGATGATTATATATTTTTTCCACCATTTCTACATCACGATCAACGGATCGTCTTAACTTTCCTAAATGCTCTTTTTTACTGGATGTATGATGATGATGATGACTGTTGTAAAACTTTATACCGATTTAAATACATCCTTCCCTTCGTCCTCTTTTTGGTTTAAAGTAAGAAAGGTAAATCGCCAACATTTTGCACGAAAATATATCGAAGCAATAGACAGGCAATAGACCATAGGCAAGTTGGACATCTCCTGATCAAAATACGAAAAACCAGATTTATCACGTCATAATTGAAGGTATGGTTCTAATGTCGTAGTCGTGCAAGCGATTCACGGCTTTAACTTAGACCGGAATCACCATCTGATTACGGCCAAGCTGCTCACGAGGTCGATCAAACTGCCAAATGTATGTAATTCAGCACAAAAGAAACCGAACATTACTAAGCCACATACGAGTATGCTAGAGAAAGCCACAGTTTACTCCAACAAACTTTCTCAATTACTACAACCGAAAGCTAAAAAGCAGTGGGAACATATTACGCTACTGATACAAAATCCATACTTGGGTATCAAAACCTTCCTTGCGATATAGAATTAAAGAATGTCGCACTGTGTTTAAGGAAATGATGCTACATACATGGCAACGCTGCAGCCAATTATAACGCTTATTGTAATGGAATGCTATAAGAAGAAGGGAAGGTTGTTCTTTCAATCGAAAGGAACGATTGGGGAAAAAACAGACGAGGGACGATACAGTTTTTTCGAAACACTAGGAAGTAATGCAACTGTAACTCGCTAAGAAATGTGTACGCACTATGATGAAATTCCGATAGAAACTGTGACCTGCGGAACGATAATTTATATTGGAGTTTAACAGAAACATGAACCGATATAGGATAGTATTGAACCATTTTCATCAATAATCATTCCTAAATTAACCGAATCAAATATGCTAAATACAATCAAATATTAGTGAAAATTCTGGACTTTAGAAGTGATGAAACAAAGCTTGGTCGGTACATTTTCTTAGGGGTTAGGTTAATACGGACCCACATGGTATACCTTCAACAATAATCGTTCGCTAACCAACCAATTAATAGGCACCAAATATAATTAAATTATAACTATGGCTTTTATAAGCGATAAAACCAAGTCTGAAGATCAATTTTTATGGAAACTATATCAAAAGAGGAACTGATACCGACCATTTTCAGACGACCATGGTTCAAAATAAATATATTAGGTGCGCAACTAAGTTCCCGCTGTTTGCCAACAGATGATGCCACCTGTACGTGCTAATCGATTCTACCATAACCTAAACGTCATGAGCCAAGCTTAAGCATATGGTAAACATATCGCATCGACACAATAGTGATTTTCTTTTGACGCCATATTCATTAGGTTGTGTGAATATGTATGATTTTATGCCAAATAATCGTCATATGCGGAAAGTATTGATTTTCTTCTTTCAATCAAAGAAAATGGCGACTGAAGCTCATCAAGAGTTTCAAAATATTAACGGAGATACTGCTTTAAGTAAAACGACGTTTCGAGATTGGTCCTGTCGCTTTAAAGACGATGATTTTGATTTTGACAACCGTTAGAGTGAAGGAATGCGAAAAACATTCGAAAACACTGAATTGACGGCATTGCTTGATGGGGATCCGTGTTAAACGCAGATAGAGCTTGCTTCAGTATTAGGAGTTATCCGCCAAGCCATTTCCAAGCGATTGCATGCGTTGGGAACGATTCAAAAGCAAATAAACTTGGGTTTCTTATAAGTTGAAGCCAAAGGACATTGAGCGTTGTTTTTTCGCCTGTAAACAACTGCTTCAGCAACAAAAAAGGAAGGATTTTCTTCTTCGCATTGCAACTAGTGATGAAAAATGGATTCATTACAACAATCCAAAGTAGAGAAAGTCATGCTTCTACTTCGTCGCCCCGGCCGAATATTCACGCTGCGAAGGTTAGGCTCTGCAGAGCCATGTTGGTGGGAACAGGTTGGTGTTATTTATTACGAGTTATTGAAATCAAGCGAAACCATCACTAGGGATCGCTATCAACTTCAATTAATGCGATTAAGCCGAGCTCTGTGCGCGAAACGCTCACAATACGTGGAGAGATATGAAAAAGTCATTCTTCAACATGACAACGCTCGGCCTCACGCGACCAAGCCCGTCAAAACCAACCTGGAAGCGCTGAAATGGGAAGTCTTAACCCATCCGTCCCATATTCTCCAGATATTGCGCTATCCGATTATCACTTGTTACGTTCGATGGCACACGGTCTGGCTGACCAGCAGTTCCACTCAAATGACAACATCAAGGAATGACTAGATTCGTGGATAGTCTCAAAAGATGAACAGTTTTACCGTGACGGAATTTGAGCTTTACCAGAAAGATAGGAAAAAGTAATAGCTAGCGATGGGAATACTTTCAATGGATCATTTGTGAACATGTTTTCATAATAAAATTGCATTTTTATAGAAAGAAACAGGGAGAACTTAGTTGCGCACCTAATACATATCAATCGATTCGAAATTGCGAATACCTCAACAGGCAGACAGACAAATGTTGCTACATAATCACTGTTTGTGTCGATTGGCATACATTTTGTATGGTATAACTCCTGTAATTCTGGATGTTACAACCATTAGCACAAACTGATTATACTTTGAACTCCATATGGAACAGGAAGTAAGAACAAAGGTTATGGTGCTGGCCCTCCTGCAAAAACAACGGTTGAAATCTGGTCGCTGATACGCAGAATGCGCTGTGATGCGCTTTATAGAGGACGGAAACAAAATGTACACTCTATGTACATTTCTTTTTGTGGATGTTTAGCAGTCCATTCTGAATTTTGTTTGAAAATGTAAGAGAAAATGAAAAGGATAAATGCAGCAGTGTTTTATTAGTTTGAAATAGACTGCAGGATGATATATTTACTTCTTCCCTTTTGGCAAAATTATTAAACACCGATAGTGAGAAGCTGATAATGAGAATGATTTAGCTCACGATTTAACTTCCTTAATCCGTTCCCGCTGATTGAAATCTACACTATTTGTTGAAATAGATAATAATAATGTGTAATAGTGACAGTCTTCCGTCCGTCATTTATAAGTGTGTTTATTTTGTTGAATGACAGTGACCCGCACGAAGTTTTCAACAAAGAAAGCTAAAAATCTTAGCGAACCATTTTACACCACACGATTATTTACACATGGTGACAGCCTATAGTGCGATTTCCTCAACGTACTATTAGAGGTGATTATAAGAGAGGCTGCAGTGAACGCGACTGTTATCATTACTACTTCGGTATGCCAATGACATATCTATTAAAAAACTACCAGATGTTACTGCAGCCTTCTCAAATATTAAGAAGGAGGCAGTAAAAATAGGTCCGAGAACAGAACCGAGTTATATGTTGAGACAAACAAAAAGTATATTCTTTTGGAACGATGCATGACAGCCATAAATTAGATGTAGTGGATGATTTCCTCTCTCTCTCTCTCTCTATTCCGTCTTGAGTAAAACCATCTTTGTCAGCCCGCAAATGACTAAAGCCATTGCAAGTGATGCAAAAATCCAACTGTACCAGACACTAGTCCAACCTTACTGTAGGGCAGAGCAGATGTCTGGGTTATGACACAATCGAATAAGTCAGATTTGGGCACCTGCAAAAGAAAAAATATGGGCCTGTCTTCGCAAACGGAGAGAATCAGCATCGTATGAACCATGAGCTGTGTGAGACGTTAACCGACATCGATGCGGTCAAGCGCAATTGCGTTGGCTGGATAATATTATGTGTATTGACTCAGACGCTCCAACTTGAAAAGTCTTCGGCAATGAACACGACAGAAAAGGACGACCAGAACTCTGTTGAAAGGATCAAGTTTTGACACACTGCCAAAACTTAGTGTGGCAAAAAGGGAAAGCGGCGCAAGAAGCCGAAGCTCTTGAGATTATTTTCTATTATAATAGATAGAATTCTCTCTTTTGTTCATCGTTTGAGTAAGCAGATATACTATGATATATGTACAATAGCTGGATTTAAGGAAAGTTGCCATTGAAGTTGTCAGCAATTTCAATGTTGTTTCTTTCTTCCTGTAGTAGGCCTTTCAGTTACCGCCGTTGCATGAATTTTACAATATTTTTCCACCATAAAAAAAACCAAAAACCACAGCCACATTCTACAGCGCGTGCTATAAGCATAATCATCATCAAGTGGCTGCTTGGCCGGCTGGCAGGCTGACCGTTTACCTGATGTCTGCTAGGCCGCATTTGCAATTATATGCGCTTGCGCCCCATTTCGCCTGGACGCAAGCTCGTACTCGCAACATTGAGATACAGATGTGCGTTGCATTTTAAGTTATGAAGCTGTATTTCAATGATTCTTGAGAGTTTTTTTATCTCTTTCTTTTGGTTTTGAACGCACTGCGATGCGCTACGATGCGTTGCATTGTTTTTTGTGTGTTTTCACAAAAGTATTTTGTAATGTTTATTCAATAAACCTGCCGCATCTTTTCAGATCCAACCAACTCCAGCTGCTGCTCAAATATTCGCTGTGTCCAGTGCAGCAATACAACTGGCATTAGGTATGTATCGTACATATGTATGTAGTTTTTTCCCTTCCGTTATTGTTCCGAATGGTCGTGAACTTGCTGCCATCATAGAATGTAAGGTGAGCGTAAAGCTCTTGCGGTTACTGCCGCTTTTACTGCATGGTTGTTGGTTACTGGTTGCTGCATCCAGTGAACAGTTGCATTCTTTGACATTTGTTGCATTTTTTTTCATTGAAGAACAAGACTGTGGAATGTTGGATGGTGCGTGTTTGGCACATGTTACTTACTTACTTACCTTGCCACACGATGCTGACGATGATGGGAATGATGGGGACCATGATGCATTGCACAAGGCGATTATCGTGAGATGGGGCTGGTTGGTTCTGTGAGCCTTCGGTTGCCATTTCCAGCAATAAATGCATCAATGCGCTAAATGCGTAATTTTTGTTTGGTCTTTATTCCAATTTTTTTGTATTTTTGTTTTTGTTTTTTTTCTTTTTTGCTTCGGGCTGTTTATAACGATGTCGATAATGTATTTCGAGAGGCAGAAGCTGGTAAATTCACGCATTACAATTCATTTTTAATAGAGCACTACAAAATACCGATACTGTATAGTTGGTGAGTATCGATTCGGGCAGGGGGTCAAGGGAAGAGATGAGTAAATGTATAGTGCAGCGGATTTTGACTTTGCCCTAATGCCATTTAAATTCAGAACAGCTATATTTAGTGGTTATCTACGAAATAAAGGCTAGAACCAGCATTTGATTTCAATTCATAGAAGTTATAGTTGTCTACGATTAAACCTTTTGTTTATCGATACCAGATTTTTTTGTTAACTGCTTCCGACTGCTTGAGAAGGCTGCAGTAACATTTCGCATCTTCCGGCCGATGAAGTCCATATCATTAGCGTACAAAAATAGTATATGAGATGTTTTCAAAAAATAAATAGAATTTTCATTTTTCTCAAGAAATATTTATTTATTCATCAATTTCTATTTTATCTCCTTCAAAATAGTCCCCCTCAGATGAAATAAACTTGTACCTGCGTTTTTTCCAATCCTCGAAGCATTTCTAATATACACTTTTTGGTATGTCCTTGAGCTCTCTCAGCGGTTCGGTTTTTATCTCCTCAATCATCGCAAAACGCCGTCCTTTCATGGGTCTCTTCAATCTTGGGAACAGAAAAAAGTCGCAGGGGGCCAAATCTGGTGAATACGGTGAATGAGGCATGATAATGGTGTTGTTTTTGACCAAATAATCTCTCACAAGCAAAGACGAGTGAGCAGGTGCATTATCGTGATGCAAAAGCCAGGAATTTGTTTTTCGTATTGCTTCACGCAAACGGCGCATAACTTCAAGGTAATACTCCTTATTTACCGTACGATCTTTTGGTAAGAACTCATGATGCACTACGCCATTGTAATCGAAGAAAACAGTGAGCAAAACCTTGACATTTGATCGAACTTGGCGAGCTTTTTTTGGTCTCGGACTCTCCTGAACTCTTCCATTGGGACAGTTACGACCCTTTTAGACAAATCTGGATCATCGTTGACGTCATTCAACAATTCCTGAGCGATGTTGTCTTTGGTCAAAATTCAGGAACGAACTTCGCTGCCACACACTTCAAGCCCAAAATTTCCGAAAAGATTACATGGCACGAGCCAACCGATATGCCGATATTCTCAGCAACTTCTCTAATTGTGATTCGACGATTTTCCGTTACAAGCTTCCTCACTTTCTCAACATTTTCATCGGTTGTTGATGTGCTGGGGCGTCCATAGCGAGCATCGTCATTCACATCTTATCGAGTTTCTGTGAAAAGCTTGTACCACTTGTAAACATTTTTTGACTCAGAGTACTCTCAATGTATGTCACTGCTAACATTTCAAGTGTTTTTGAGCACTTAATTCCATTTTTTACACAAAATTTGATGCAACTTCTTTGATCCATTTTTTCGATAGCAGAAAATCGCCGAACACGCGAAACGCTTGTCTTATTTATGCCTCTCACAAACAAACTAAACATGCTATATGGATTGATAACCGTCAACATATCTTCGAGACGAGTGTACCTTATTTTTTGAACACAGTACATAATGCCGCTTCGTTCGTAGTCACTTCTAAAAGTGGGATAAAGAGGTCGAACGACAGGTTAGCAAGCTTAAATTAACTCATTAAGGTTTTTGTTTCATGTCTGTCAGTGTCATCCTGCAAAGACGTATAAGCTTCGCAAGGTTACCAAACCCATTTATGGCTTTGTACAAGTTCTGCTGTATTGAACTCTCGAAAATAGTTTTAAAGTCTACTTAAACGCGATGTGTTCTTTTGTTTTTCTTCTTTTTTTCTCTAGCACTAAATTTCTTCGATCACATCAGATAGAATAGGCTTCATTCTTTTAGCTATCATATTCAACAGAAAGTTATGAGCGATGAGTAAATTACTGATACGTGACAGTTGGTACAAATACTTCGGCCACCTTTTTGAATACTATACTCAGATTTTACCCATTGAGAGCGGATTCATTGAACCAAATTATATTTATGATCTGATGAGCGTACTGATGATCGTGCTATTTGCACCCGCAGCATTGTTATCGTTTTGCCAGCATTGTTATCGAGTGTTAAGCAATCTATGCTTTTTCGGGCTTCAACTCCATCCCTATACCTTTTTATATTCTCGCTCTCTAACTGAACCTATAACTTATTCTTTTGTTTAAAAAGATGACTAGGATCTCTTTCATATCCTTTCAATGCTCCCAAATTACACGCTTAACAATTTGGCTACAGCATTGCCACATAAGCAGCATCTCCTCAGATGCAATGTAATATCGCTGGACAAAGGTGTGTCCAAGTCCTCGTATGTGCTTTATGACGATTGCCGTCGAATATATATTGGCACTGTGCATCAGAAATTGAGAGGATTTGCCGGAAAAGGCTGTGGCTTTGTCGAAAGACAGCGGTTTTGCGACGTCTATTTCTTTCTGTTTAGCCAATTACATTTCTTGCTCTACTCGTACGTACCTTAGGTACAACTGCGTAGTAATCCGAATTTATGCTAGCACCAGTCATCATTCATACATCCATAATCCCTGAAGTTATTGCCGTATACTGGGTTATCCATTTTTCGGTTTCAAAAGTAAAGTTAAATAAAACACACATAAACCTAAGATTTCGATGAAATTTTTATTTCATTATAATGCTTGAACATTTCCATTGTGTACGAAATACAATGAAATTTAAATGACCGCTTCTGGGTTGGTTGTAGCAGTGGATCCTCTTGAGATAGTTTGCGACCAATTTTGCGCACTTTACTGGCGTTATTTCGGCCACAACTTGACGAATGTTGATTTTCAAATGCTCCAACGTTTCGGTATTATCCGCGTAAACACGGTTTTTGACGTAGCCCAACAAAAGAGCATCAAACCGAATGATCTTAGTGGCCAATTGACGTCGCCAAAACGTAAAATTGCGCTTTCTGGAAACTTTTGATGCAATAAAGCCAAAATCGGTCACGCTATGTGGCTCGTGGCACCGCCTTATTAAAACCATATATCGCCCATTTCATAATCTTCAATTGCAAGCCGAAAAACTCGGTTATCACACGGCCATAGCACTCTGAATTGAAATTCGGATCATCCGCCACACTTTCACTAACAGAAACGATATTTTCGGCAGTGCGTACATTGCAATGATGCACAGCCCTGACCACATTTATAACGCTTTCAGTCTCTTCAAATTTCTTCATAATCTTGCAAATTCTTTGCACAGTAGGTTGTACTAGCACAGTATGTTGTATATGACGACCATAATCATCCCGTAATGCATGAAAAGTACCCACGTTTGAGTCACCAGTAAGTTGAGTCAGTGGTAAGTTTTAATTATTTTTACGCGTTTTTTGTTTATTAAACGATCCATATTCGTAAATGGCAAACCTTTCGCTAAATAAATAACACCATAGATGACAGGTATTGAACAGCTGACAGCCTTGCAAATATTATACTCCCAGTGAATACCAACTATCAGTTGTTAACCCATCACTTATAAGCAGGGACCGTAACAGTTATAAGAGAAATTATGAAAAAATCGTATTTAACCATTAACATTAACGAATTTAAATAATGGTTAAAAATAACCATTATAGTGAGATATGTATTATTTTGGTCACCGTAACCAATTAAAATGAGAAATTTTTTTTTTGGTTATGAATAACTGTTATAGCAACCAAAAAGAATTTTTTGGTTAACAATAACCATTATCCAAAGAA
>JAHXMU010013669.1:0-10804 GCA_019455685.1 Philornis downsi
TATACAGTTATTATTTAATTATTTATTCAGTTTACTGATATCTATCTTAAGGACTAATAAACCAAATACCTTTTATAAATACGCATTAATTAAACATCGTGTGTAAATTTAATTTAAAATGATTGTTATCTAAATGGAAATCCAACAGTACAAAGTTTTAGGATCTTGTAATTAGTCCTTTATACCCATAATTTGATCAGTGAAAACTTTAGGAGAAGGAAATTTACCAAATCGGATAATTAAAAAATTGTGGAATAATAATAATAAATAAGTGTTTCTGTGCCCAGTTTATTATGCAAATTTTCAGAACAACTTTTGAATTCTTTCAATTCTATCCGGGTGAATTACATAAAAGGAATTCCAAATTAAAGAAGAATATTCTTAATTACTCCTGGCAAAGGAAACGTATAATTATTTTACATCAATTGAGTCTTTTAAAATCGTTAGTATTTCTTTCAATAAACCCCAACATAGCATATAACTTAAATGTTATATACTCAATATGATTAATAAATTATAATTTTGAGTCAAATATGATGCCCAGGTCTTTAACTTCAACAACTCTATTAAGAACCACGCTGCCAATAGAGTCATTTTAGAGAACTGAATCATGATTTCAGACATTTGTTATATGACAGCATTTTTGTTCATTAAGTACAACTTTGATAATATTACATCACTCTCTTAAAGCTGTTAAGTCCCTCTGAATCAAAATAGAATGAAGTAAATTTGCTACATCTACATACAATTGTAAATTAATTTAGCAAAGAGAAGTGGTTTGCAAAACTTCAATGAATCAAGCAAGTCGTTAGTAGAAATTAGAAACAAAAATGGACCTAAATATGTTCCATGGAGAATATCACTTGGGGATGCAAAATATCAAACACCCATTTTAACCAAAAGTCTTCTATTAATTAGAAAACTTTTGAAAAAGTATGGTCATATAACACACAAAAATCACAAAATCTGTGTATAAGATTATGACATCTAACTGTAATCTATTTTTTATGGAGGTTCTATTCTATTTTATTTTTTAATTTTTGTATTTATTTTTACTCATTAATATCCGAGTATGGTTAACTATTATTATATTATAACTATAGTTCAAAATATATTTTTTTTTTTTCACCAGATTTACAGATAGAGACTACACCAATTTTTCCAACTATCAAGAAATGTGATTTCTTTCTAACAAGCATTAAATACGGTTTTAATAGGCCTTACTACCGATTTAATACAATGTTCATAGAAAATTGTTGGAACTGAATCGGCAAAAATACATGAAGTTCTCTCTTTTAGCTCCAGAATTGATGAAACAACCATCGTCAGAAACTCCAATTTCCAGTATAGAAAAAATTGGATACACCGGCTGGCTGACGAAATTGTCTTATGTTGTGAAAATTAATGGAAGAAATGACGCAAATAAGTTGCAAGGCTCAATACTATTTTTGGAATAGGTGTTATTATGAAACATTCTTTTTAGTTTATTATTGGTTGAGAATTACATCAACAGCGTATACAGAATAAAAACAAAATAATAAAAACAATAAAAGGACGTGTCGGACTCTAGGTTTCTCAGATTTTAAATTATCGCCTATAACATAGAATTCAGAAGCCCGATTAGTCTGAAATTATTTCAGTCTTAATGTTTTGTGAACCCCAGTTGCTTGAATTGTTTTTTGTTCTCCGTTGGTCCGCTTTTGCAATTTTCTTAGAGTGATGATTGTTGCTTCTGAAATATGCAGATTCTAAAATATAATACTGAGGAAATTATTTTCTCAGCTGTTTTATACTTTGGTCTAAAACAAAGAACGTATATATCATATCGTGTAGCACCCCAAAAGAAGGCGTTTAAAGTTCCAAGTATCTTTTGACTAAACGTGGTTCATAACCTTTTGAGTCAGTTGACCGATATCCCGTTGCAAGGCTGGCTAGGCACGATAAATGACGTAAATCTTCTACAAACTTCTTAGCTTCTTAAAATTTGACACAACCTAACATTTTGCCACATCGTAGCTGGGGATTATAAATGTCAATATCGCCCTACCCTTTCTGTTATTTCCCATAAAAATTCACCGATTTTCCGGAATTATATTTTTTCCTTCTAACTCCAAACTTGTATACTGCGCAGCCTAATATTGTTCACTATATTGCTTTTTAGTGCTTCAAAACCATGAACCATACACTGCCTTTTATGATACCTCTCATACAAATGATCAATTTGACCCATGCATTCTTAGGTCCATAACTTTAAAGCAGTCTAAAGTGACGTGCGTCATTCGTTTGGTGAGCAAAGTTCTAAGTTCTATTCATTCTCCCATACAAATTGGTGGATTTCCTAAAATTCAATATGTTGTCTGTTATTTCTAATTAGTAGGCTGTAGTAGCCAATATTGTTGACCAGCAACGCTCTATAAGTCATGTAAAACATTGACTATGTAACCACGCCCCTTGTAGTAACTGCCATTCAAATTATCTTTTTGACCAACATATTCTTATCTTCACATCATATTCATTTTTATATTTCTAGGCTGCAATGAGTTGTGTTAAATTTGGCACATCATGCGTGTTCTGAGGGTAAAAATGTGCGGTATTCGCGCGCCCCTTCCGGTATATCTTATACACATTAATTGACCTATTTTTTCGCATTTAATCCCTAATTCGTAGACTTACATTTTTAAACCTTAAACATAAATTAAAGTTCTGTCAAGTGTGGTGCATTACGATGATTTGTAATGCTCTCTCTGGTAGCTTCCGCACAAATTGCTTAGTTAAACCCATAAGTTTTTCGATATTTATATTTTACACTCGATCGCTTAAGTTAATTATAATTTATAAAGTAACAAACAATTAGAAAAATTAGTTCCACGAATTTAAATGGATACTACACTGTCACGCAATTGTGGGTACCACATGAACAAATTAAGCAGATGTCTTCAGAATTTTATAATTTTACTTCTTTGGCTGTGTTTTAAATTAAAGCCAATCAAGAGATTTAGCGCCTTTCTTCCCACATTTTACCAATACAAAAGGACTTTGGGTAATCGTATATTTAAGTTAGTTCATCTGACTGAAATTTCTACTTGTATCGGATATTTTCCACCTATCAGAGCTAATAGTATTGCGTATTGCGTTGCATGGAATGTATGCAATTGATTCGAATATTCTTATTCAAACCGAACTTATCCAAATTGTTACAAAAATCTATAATAAATGGTTTGATCCGATCAGTTGAACATTTTTTGGTGTTTTGTACACAATGTGAACTTTATGTGATTTTACTCACGGGGATAAAGGTAAAGGTTTTGTCAAAAGCGGTTGAGCTTTTTTACGATTCTATCGTACCACTTTCACGTTGGATGATTTTCCTTCTATGTGCATGCACACCATAAAGAAATGAAAAGGGCCGAGTTACTTCGCACAGCAAATAAAAACTTCAAATAAGAAATGTGCGTTTTTCCTGATAAAAATATTTCATCAATTCTAATATATGATTCGATTATATATTAATTAAAACTGTTTCCAGGGGTGCAATCTATTAAAATATTAACCAAAAACGGATTTTGTCCCAAAACATAAATCAACAAGTTATTGTGCTAAGAATATTTTCTAACTAATGTCGACATTTCATTACTGAACGTACCGAATTTGAATTCATTTATTCTCAATAGGGAAGACCCAAGTGCAAAATGTTTAAACAAAATTCAATTATTTATTTAGTTTTTAGTAATACTTTTAAGGTACAATAGTCAGTCTTTCTAAAATTTTTAATATACTTTTGTTTGTTAAATATCAAGATTCGATTAAAGTTCGTATGGAGGCTTTGAAATATTAATTTTTCTGCATACAAATTTCAATGTTTCAAGTTTCCGTTTCAATAACTTATAATTTTCCGCTTTGTAAAAAGTTTTCCAATCTATAGCACTTGACTTTTCTCTGAACACAATGGTTTGAAAATTTGATTTTGAATCCGAGAATCCTCCACAGAGTTATCTTTTTAACGCCGCAAGATTTTTTTGTACTCAAATCCTTCATTCCTTTCAATTGAATGCTTTCTCTATACTAAAATAAATTGCAATAATATTTAGTGGTTTCAAACCCGACGGTCTGGCAAAGCTGTCAGATGTTAAATACCTGTCATCTGAAGTGTTATTTATTTAGTGTAATGTTTTTCGTTAACGAATATGTATCGTTTAACAACCGAAGAGCGCGTAAAAATCGTTAAAACTTACTACGAAAGTGATGATTCAAACGGGAGCTTTCAATCGAACAAAATTATCATTAGCGACGAAACTCACTTCTCATTCGGTGGTCACGTCAACAAGCAAAGTTGTCGCATATGGACCTCGGAGACCCAGAAGTTATTGTGGGAAAGCCACTGCATCCGGAAAAACTGACTATTTAGTGTGCATTATGGTCTGTATATACCTTTAAGAAATCTACAGGCTCTCATTTAAATGACATTATATTTCGTGCATAACAGCAAGGTCCAAGCATAATAATGAAATGAAGTTTCATCGCTTTTATAGCTTTGTGTGTGTTTCATTTATCTTTACTTCTGAAACCGAAAAATAGACAACCCTATACTTAACGAAAAAAATCAAAAAATCTAATCTAAAAATTATGGAAAAAGCCAGAAAAAAACTTAAAGCTAAATCCAATTTACGTCCGCTAAACAGGTTGAAAAAGCTATATACAGCGGGAAAGATCTAAGTTGGCAACGCTGGTCCCCAATGAACATGAACAAATTAATAATTTTCGGAACTCCAACGTGCTTCATGTCCATTGCTGTCATTAACCGCAAATACCTCAGAGGCTGATAGCATATTAAAAGTTGTACTTTTGATTAAATGTCATTTCCGAAAAGACAAAAGAAATATATTACATTTTTAATCTCTCATGTTGATATTGTATCCCCAATTTTAGGAAAAAATATTTGAAAACTGAATCGAAAATTTCTAAAAAACGTTTAGTTGAAGTTCAATAAAATGTCCTGTACCTTTTTTTGCATATGAATTTCCTTTGGCAGCCACTAAAATAAGCTAAAGAAGCGCTTTGCTGTTAACTTGAACAGTCTTTGACTTGTTGTTGAATGCAGTTTTCCACAACATTTCCACATCGTGGATCCTAATCATCCTTATGTCCTTTTGCGCTACCAGTATAAATGTCAACCAAACGCTCAATTTAATCTATATTTGATAACGACCAAATTTACGATGAAATAAATCCACCACTTACACTACAAGTCGATAATGTATATTCCAATGCTGTTACTGTTGCTATTGGGCCGGGCGGGATGACTGGAGGAATAGGTATGGAAAGTAATTCAATCAACACTTGGTCGTCGTTACCGCCATCGTCGTCGTTTGCAGAATTGTCAGTGGTTGCTGTGATGGGCGCATGTAATGGAGCACCAGAGTTTTATATTATGTTAAAAACCATGTTAAGACCAAATTAACAACAATTTGTTTAAAATGCATAACAACGTGTTTAAACTGTGATGAACGTACCCAGCAACAACTGCTGCGGTGGTGTGGTCATAAGGAAGAGTAACAGCAACGGCATAGGCAAAAACAACAACAACTAAATCAAGTAAGGTATCAAGTTAACGTTTCGTTGCCATTACTTTGTCAAACGCTGGCAATGTGAACAATGAGCAGCGACGGTGATGACTGTGATCAGTTTAAGCGGCGCTTGTGTACCCAGCAACAGCTACAACAACATCAACGAGCATTGATATAAAACTTAACTTAATCCTCAAATTACATGTTCTTAGTGGCGTTTACGTGAAGAAGTTTATTTGCCCAAATTCAACACGATTTGTGTGAATTCCCACAGGCATAAATTGCCCACTGATGGACAGACAGGGGACGGACGGACAGACAATATGTACTCCGCTATAGGAGGACTTGAATGGGCAGAGGGTTGGCTGTATGGATAGCCGGACGGACGGACGGATGACCATAGTGATTAGAAGTTAACATCGTAAGCTCCTAATCTAACAAAACGACGATGAAACCAAAAACTAAGACCAGCCAAGCCAAGTCAAAGCAAATGGCGCAAAGCAAGATGCAAGCCAACCCAGAAAGCGAGGCAGGCGATTTTAGCTGAAAGTTAGGAGCGGTGGGAAAATCAACGATACGAGCACGACGATATACCCCACAACTTGATTTATTTATGCTACCAAACCATCTCATAAATAAATCCGTTTACTTTGTTTACTTAGTCGCAGTCGCGTCTCCTTCGCCGCTTTTTTCTTAACATACATATATATATATGTTTATGTAGATATATATATATATATATATATGTATGTGTATGTATTGGAAAATGTCTAGCCTCCATTCATCCATCCCTGCTTTGAGTTAGCTTGTCTAAGGGAAACATTGCCGAGTGGTGGTGTACCTATAGATGAAGCTGGGTGGATGGATGTTGTTGTATGTGTGAGCTTCTTGCTGCTTTCGGCCATATAGGTGTAGTGCACAATGAAAGGTGCATGGGTTCTGGGTTAAGCAGATGCTGCAACACGCGGGTCGAGTCATCTGCGCAATCGTGAATGCCTGGTTAATATAATCCATACGGCCCCAATAAGCCAGGTAAGCAGGATTCAAATGTTTAATGGCAGAATAATGTAGTCGACAATCCGTGATTATTTAGAGGGCACAGGCACAGGCGCAGGCGTAATAATAGTTGCCAACAAAGTGCCACTCCAAAAACCTCCAACAACTGTAAAGCATCATCGTCACTATCGTCGAAGCATTGTTTCTCCACAGACTCCAAAACATACAGACTCTACTCTCACTACCATCTATATGGCATAGTCAGCATTGTCAGTCATTCGGTCGTGGCAAAAAAACCAAAAACTCCCCAAAAGAGGCAAAGACAATTTTTACACCCAACGATCGCATGCAGTTGATGCGCCAAAAATCGTTAATAATCATTGAAGATGCCACGTTTTGTCATCGTACTTGTATTTGCCGATTCAGAGCTTCACTGGTGACTACCAACCCATGAAATCGGGTGGAGTGCCATAACACCGTGTTTGGTGGCTTGGGAAGGCCTACCCCCCTTTCGTTATCATACTCTGCGGTTAGCTATGATCGCTACCAAGCCCAAATAAAACATTGAGTCGAGCGTGAAAACGGAATTATGTTTTCCTCTTTGTAATCATAACTTGAGGGTGAACGAGCGAAATTGTTATGCACAGTTAAGATGTGCCATCGTAATACTTTGGGAACTTTTGAATGTTAATAATTGGCAACTACAACAGCATTGTTTCTGGGCCGGGAGCAAATATGAAACTTGTGTCAAACAAAATATTGTATAGGTTTGCAGGAATTCTGTACAAATTAAAACCGATAATTGTTAAAATTATTGATACAAACAAACATATCTGATTTCTTGCTATGAGTAGAATTCTTGTGAGTAGAGGGTTCAAATAATGAACTTTTTTCAAGTAATTCTAAATATTACCCGGTCTTGGATTATTCAACAAACCATATATTCCCATATTTATTATTTGTCAGGCCTATGTTAAATTTAGTTTTGCAGAAGAAAATAGCCTTTATTGCCGACCGCATTAGGGTGAATTTATGTGTAAGTCAGTTTACCTGACTAAAATTTCAATACTGGTTTTAATTTTTTCTGGCCCCATTCACCTATACTCCTTGCTGGATCTTGAATATGGTTGCGGAAATAAGGTGTTCGGTTATCAATGCAAAGTAATGAAATTATAGGCATTACAGTATCTTCTCGTTCGCAATTTACCGCCTATCAATTTTTTACGGACACGATTACAAAATGTCCATATGGTGGGAATAATTCATATGAAATTTTTCAAAATTCCACGGAACAAAATGTCAATAAACTGTTGTAAAATCTATATATTTTCAATATATATATATATATATATATATATATATTTGTATCAGACTAAATCGCTTTCTCAAACGTCTCTGTATACATAAACATAAGAAATATAAAATAAACTTAATGAACATGTTCTAAAATTGACAATGTTGAACATATTCCTTTCTATGGGCTAATACTAAGCTGACTTTTGGTGGTAAAATTCCATATACAAATTTGAAGCTAAATTGTTCCACCAGACAGTCATAGTAAGTTCGATAATACATTTGTAAACGTGCGAAATGAAATGGTAATAAAAATTGTCAGTAACAAATGGAGGATGGACTTGCCGCGGAGTCTGAAATGTGTCATCCTTGTGAGTGATTGCTGAATTGACTGTTACTCAAACTAAGCACTTAAAAAACATTTTCAATTTGGAAAAGTCTACTTGATTTAACAGCTAATTTGTTGTACATTCTTTTGTACAGTATCAAGAAACTTAGCACTCTGTTAAAATTTTTTATACTTTGCAAATATGTTATCGACCATATTATGGAATGAATGCATAGGCATTCCCAAAACCAGTGTTCAAAAACAATTTAAGAAAAATTGGCAATGTTGCTAAATGTTTTCCCGAGGAATCCTTGTCTCTTGGAATTTTTTCATTGTGAAAAGAACATAGTACGTAGCTTATAGTAGTATAACTTTGGGACATATATACATATACAATATATAAATTATATTTAAATCTCAATAAGTTTATAAGATATGTCTATTTAAAATACTGCGAGGTGTGGTGGGTGGCACGCCCCCCCATTCATGACTTTCATGGCGATCAGTTTGTTACTTTGGCCGCTATCACAAATTTTTGAAAAGGGCCGTGAACCCCTTAATGTTTCCAAATTTGTAGTTATTTCCATATCAGTAGCGAATATACAATATCTCATCTTAACACCTGAAAAAGTTCATGAAATATGGCCGTTTAAAACGCTAGGTAATCTGGGTGATGCCACATTTATTTTGGTATTCCTCTCCTGATATGGGATATGACAATTTCGCAATTGATAGTATCATACTGTTAAGTTTCTATGACTTTTTTTTTATTCGAAGATATTTCTTTGCATGCCCAATCCTTTGCCAAATCAAGACCCAATATAGCGTGTTTCCATAATTAAGACGCCTTATCGGAACAAAGACACTAACACATAAACATGAACTTTTATATATGCGTAACTTTTTAATATACTAATGCGTATTTACCTTAGTCGTACTGGTCTTTCCTACGCCTCACGAAGAAAATAATCTCATGCGCTTCGGTCTCCCGTGCTTCTTCTTCAATTCGTCGCATAAAGTTGTGACAGTGTTTCAAAAGTCCGGTCTTTCTAAAGGAGTTTTGGCCATTCTCTTCTGTGTCGCCCATCGAGTTTGTTTTCATAAATTTTTCGAGATGAAACAATTTCGTTCACACAACAAAAGCCAGTGAACAAAATCGATGTATATGTATTTTGATGCGCTTAACAACGTCGGTGTAGGTATACAGCGATGCCGATGTTCTTTGTTGTTTTCGGGAGTATTTTTCTGTCATAGACTCCCAGGAGTGATTTATTCGCTTATGTTATATATTATATCATATATATCACATGTGGGCAACTCTAATGAGATCCAGCAGTTATATTGTTATGATTAGTTAGAACCTGTAATGCGATTTAGTGATTTATTTACATATATATTGCTTAGTGATGATTCTGGCTATTAGTTTAAGAGATTTTTTTCGATAATTGTGGACAACCGGAAGTGTTCCCCAATACAACAAGATGTCCGCCGCTCAAAGAAAAAAGAATGGTTATGTCGGGGTTAGAACACGTAATTGTATGCACAATAGTCAGGTTCCAACCATCAGGTCGTGGGTATGAAAAACGATCGATTGCACACTACCCATGAGATGTGGTTACTCACCACTCATGGGTAATACGAAACGAGCATCTACGTACGTTCCATGAGGTAACGCCATTGGTAACTACCTATGCATGTAATTACCCACGATAGCTGCACATTTCTCATAAGGAATGTGGAATTTTACATCATACAGCCGTGGGTAGCTCAAGGGTAACCTGAACTTAAATTTTAAGGATTCTTTACGAGAAATGTGTAGCTGCATTGGTGTACCGTGGTGGTTAATTACCCGCGTCGGCAATTCATTTCTTATGGTCGTGTGTAGATGCCTGTTACATATTGGGTAATGTGCACATGCCGTTACTCATTTTTCATAGGTAATGCGTAAGCGGTCGCTCCCCATTTCCCACGGAGATGTGTGTGGGCTGTTCGTTCTGTGGTTGGATTACTCATTATTCATGAAATTTTTACTCTGCTAACCATTGTGTCACGGACGGCATGTATTTATTGTTGGAGTGTACATATTATTCATTTCGATATCGGCTTAACCTAGAATCAAGTCAAGTGAAATTCAAGAATATTGTAATAAGTTGAACATGATAAGTACTTGTAAAAACTGCACTACCACTGCTCGTTCGGTCGTTTCTTAGTAAGATTTATCAACTATAACTCATTAACTCTCGTTCTATTAACCGCGGTGATCCTGACATTATGACGGCTTATAAAAGGAGATAACTCAGTGGATGCCATTCAGTTGAATAACCTTTATTCTCAGATACGAACAGTGCTACATATAGTATCAAACGTAGTTGTTACCTTCTGCTTAATTGCTGAGAGGAGATTCTGATTTCGTTACGTATAGGACGATTTCGGAGATGACAGCGTCTTACCAGAAATTATTTGCCTCACATTTGCATTCAACGACAATGATAAAGTTGTCATTGTACAAATCAGACCACCTCGTAAGGTGACACCAGTTTCGACTTACTCTTTACATAGAGTTATTACCAGTGGTGTATTATTCTAAACTGAAGCTGCTGGTATCCGGTTTTCCAAAACTCAG
>JAHXMU010013675.1:0-15966 GCA_019455685.1 Philornis downsi
TTTTTATTATTTTTTGCACCACATTCCAGCGCGCGGGCACCGGGAAAGTGCAAGTGCCGTCCGCTTTCTGACGCCGCCGCCTGCATTCAACGGCAAAAACCGAGAGTTCTTTTTCCTGGCAAGAGATTTGCAGCATCTTCTCGTCGCCTGATATCTCAGGAAAGGAGAAAACGTCTATGTTGAGTCTACGTGCCGTGAATCACTATTACGGAAGCCAGCACACGCTATGGAATGTTGACCTTGAACTCTGGCCGGGGAAATGCACCTGCGTGATGGGGCGTCAGGGCATGGGTAAAACCACGCTGGTTAACTGTATTACCGGGCATCTGCCGGTCGCCAGCGGCAGTATGACCTGGCAGGACGCGGGGGCGGCTCCTTATGACCTGATGCCGCTCTCCGCCCAGTCGCGCAGCGCTATCGGCATAGGCTACGTCCCGCAGGATAAACGTATTTTTTCGCAGCTAAGCGTTGAGGAAAATCTGCATATAGCCCTTGCTGCGGGCGGCGAATCCGCATCGGGCATGGCCGGAGAGATTTATGAGCTATTTCCGGAGCTTTACGCGCTGCGCCAAAGTAAAGGGATTACCCTGACCGCCGACGACCAGTACCAGCTCGCGCTGGCGAGGGCGTTGATAACCCGCCCGCGCCTGCTGATCCTCGACGAACCCTCACGCGGCGGCGGCCCGCGCTTTTTGCACAAGCTCGGGGATTTACTGGTACGGTTGAACCGCGATATTGGCCTGACGGTGCTGATCGCCGAACAACACCTGCCGTTTATCCGTCGGGTGGCGGATCGTTTCTGTCTCCTGCACTGCGGACGCAGCGTGGCCCAGGGCGACGTTATGCAGTTGGATGCGCCGCTGCTGGCAAAATGGATGACGCCGGATCCAGCGCGCTGAGATCGAGATACTGGCCGAGATCCTCGCGCTGCTGCGCATTCGCCAGCCACGGAATTTCTCCAAGCAGCGGCGCGGGCAGTACGCGCTCTAGCGTTGCCAGATATTCAGAGTGACGCTTGCCCGGCGGCTGGATATCGTTGGCGATCCATCCCGCCAGCGGCAACCCGGCCTGCTGCACCGCCTGAGCGGTCAGCATCGCGTGGTTGATGCACCCCAGCTTGACCCCGACGACGAGAATCACCGGTAGCCGCTCCGCCTGTACCCAATCGGCAAAGGTCAGCGTTTCTGACAGCGGCGTAAACCAGCCCCCCGCCCCTTCCACCAGTACCCAATCAGACCGTTCCTCCAGTTCGCGCAGACCCGCAGAGATCGCGGCGGCGTCAATCGGCCTCCCTTCATCGGCGCTAATGATATGCGGCGAGGTCGGCTCGGCAAAGGTAAAGGGATTAACCTGTTCGTAGCGCAGCACCGCGCGGCTATTGCGCTGTAGGGCCAACGCATCTTCATTGCGCAATCCCTGCGCCGTATGGTCGCTGCCGGAGGCCACCGGTTTATAGCCCGCGCTATGAAATCCCGCGCGGTTAGCCGCCTGCAGCAGCGCGCAGCTGGCGACGGTTTTCCCCACTTCGGTGTCGGTACCGGTAATGAAAAAACGTTTAATCACGTTCGATGACTCCTGTAAAAAGTTGGTACGTCAGCGGACTTTGTCCCTGCTGCTGCGGCCAGGCGAGCTGAAGCTGCCGCAGCTTACCGCGGCTGAGCGGCGCAGGGCTGCGTCCGTGGTGCAGATGGGTAGCGCCGATGCCTTTCAGCGAGCGCATCGCGCTGAGCGCATCGGTAAACGGCAGCGTAATGGCATGGACGCGGCCGGTCGCGCGGCGACCGGCCAGCGCATCACGCACCGCCTGCTCGCTGAGAAAACGGTTGGCGTGCGGCTGCTCATCGATAGCGCGCCAGGCCTGGTTCAGCTCCGGCAAAGAGCCCGCCAGTAGGGTGCTGAACGCCACGCGTCCGCCGGGCCGCACCACCCGGGAAAGTTCGTCAAGGGCGGTGACGAGGTTGTCGCACCACTGCACCGCCAGGTTGCTCCACGCCAGGTCGACGCAGCCGTTCGCCAGCGGCAGCGCTTCGATGTCGCCTTCGACGTAGCGATGCGCGCAGCCGCCGCGGCGGGCTTCAGCCAGCATGTCGACGGAAAGGTCCAGCGCCGTCACCCGACTCCCCGCATCAAGCCAGAAGCGGCTCATGCTACCGGGACCGCAGCCCGCGTCCAGCACCTCGGGGAAGGTTTTAATATCGAGCTGCGCCAGCAGCAGAGAGGCGCTACGCCGCTGTAATTCGTCATGCCGGGCGTACTGTCCCGCCGCGCGGCCAAACGCCGCCGCTACCGCGCGTTTATTCACCACCGTCATGCAGTACCTCCAGCAGCCGGGCAATATCGGCTGAATCGTGCGCAGCGGTCAACGTCAGGCGCAGGCGGGCGCTACCGGCGGGAACCGTCGGCGGGCGGATTGCCGTCGCCCAGCAGCCGCGCTCGCGTAGACAGGCTGCCAGCCGCAGCGCGCGAGCGTTATCACCGACGATCAGCGGCTGAATCGCGCTGTCAGAATGGGTCAGTTCGCCGGGATAATGGGTCATTTCACGGCGAAAATCTGCAATATGGCCAGCCAGCTTTTCCCGCCGCTGCCGGCCATCGTCGCTACGTATCACCCCCAGCGCGGCGCTGAGCGCCACTGCCTGCGCCGGGGGCATGGCGGTGCTGTAAATGAGATGGCGGGCAAACTGCAGCAGATAATCCGCCAGCGCTTCGCTACAGAGGACCGCCGCCCCGCTGACGCCAAACGCTTTACCGAAGGTGACGATCAGCAAATCCGGATGAACCTGCTGGCTATAACAGCTGCCGCGCCCCTCTTCGCCGAGCGCGCCGATACCGTGCGCGTCGTCAACCAGCAGAAGCGCCCCGGCCTCCCGCGACGCTTGCTGAACCTCCGCCAGCGGCGCGCTATCGCCGTCCATGCTAAAAATGCCTTCAGTCACCACCAGCTGCTGACCGGATAGCGGTTTCGCCAGCAGTTCCCGCAGATGTCGGGAGTCATTGTGCTGAAAACGCCGCAGCTGCGCCGGGCTAAGGCTGGCGGCTTCCAGCAACGAGGCGTGGCTGAGACGATCGGCGACAATCCGATCCTCTTTGCCCGCGAGAGCGGCAATCACCGCCTGATTCGCGGCAAAGCCGGAAATAAACAGCAGCGCGCACGGATAGCCCAGCCAGTCGGCCAGTTGCTCCTCCAGCACGCGGTGCGCCTCGCTGTAGCCGCTGACGTGGCCGGAACCGCCGCTGCCGACGCCGTAGCGCTCCGCGCCCTGCTGCCAGGCCTTGACGATAGCCGGATGCTGACTGAGACCCAGATAATCGTTGCTGGAAAAATTGAGCCAGCGCTGCCCTTCACGAATAAGCCAGCGTCCTGCGCCCTGGGTCACCGGCAGGCGACGGCGCAACGCATCCGTCGCCTGCCGCTCCGCCAGCGCTTGCTCGATACGGAGCTGCCAGCTCATAGCGCCGCCGCGTTGTAATATTCCTCGGTATCCGGGTTCATCAACGCCTGCTCCAGGCGCTGCTGTTGGGCGTTATCGCCTTCCAGCACCGCGGTCTGCTGCGGGTTGATCCCCAGCTTGCGGAACAGCTGCAGGTCTTTATCCTCTTCCGGGTTTGGCGTGGTCAGCAGCTTGCAGCCGTAGAAAATCGAGTTCGCCCCGGCCATAAAGCACATCGCCTGGGTCTGTTCGTTCATCTGTTCGCGACCGGCGGAAAGGCGCACGTGCGAGGTCGGCATCATGATGCGCGCAATGGCGATAGTACGAATAAAATCAAAGGCATCAACGTCGTCATTATCCGCCAGCGGCGTGCCTTTGACCTTTACCAGCATATTGATCGGCACGCTTTCCGGCGGCGTCGGCAGATTGGCCAACTGCAGCAGCAGCCCGGCACGGTCTTTGACCGTTTCCCCGAGCCCGACAATACCGCCGGAGCACACTTTAATTCCGGCATCGCGCACTTTGTCGAGGGTATCGAGGCGCTCCTGATAAGTGCGGGTGGTAATAATATTGCCGTAGTACTCCGGCGAGGTATCGAGGTTGTGGTTGTAGTAATCCAGGCCGGCGCCGGCCAGACGCTGCGCCTGGCTCTCGTTCAGCGTGCCAAGCGTCATACATGCCTCCAGCCCCAGCGCTTTCACCCCTTTCACCATCTGCTCAAGATACGGCATATCGCGATCGTTCGGGTTCTTCCACGCCGCGCCCATACAGAAGCGGGTTGAACCGGCTTGTTTCGCCTGCCGCGCCGACTCCAGCACCTGCTCAACCTCCATCAGGCGTTCGGATTCAAGGCCGGTTTTATAGCGCGCGCTTTGCGGGCAGTATTTGCAGTCTTCCGGGCAGGCGCCGGTCTTAATCGACAGCAGCGTGCTGACCTGAACCTGGCGCGGGTCGAAGTGTTGACGGTGGACCTGCTGCGCTTCAAACAGCAAATCCAGAAATGGTTTATTAAATAACTCAGTGACTTGCGACATTGTCCAACGTGAGTGGTGAGCCATTAGCCTCTCCAAAAGTCGTACACGTTCTATTTCACACAGCCTCTTTGTTGGCTGCACTCGCGCCCCCCAGTGACATAGTGAACTTTGCTCATGGGGTTTTCTCGTTTGCCGCCTCGATGCTGCGCGAAATATTTTGTGTACGATTCATTGTAAGTTCAGTGTAGACTTGTAAACCTAAATGTTTTCAAAATGGTTTACAAGTCGATTATGACAACGGACGATCTCGCTTTCGATCGGCGCCACATCTGGCACCCTTACACTTCAATGACTTCACCGCTGCCGGTCTATCCGGTAGTGGCCGCCCACGGCTGCGAGCTGACCCTCGCCGGCGGCGAGCAGCTGGTTGACGGCATGTCGTCCTGGTGGGCGGCGATTCATGGCTACAATCACCCGCGCCTGAATGCGGCGATGAAAGCGCAGATCGACCAGATGTCGCACGTCATGTTTGGTGGGATAACCCACCCTTCGGCGGTGGCACTGTGCCGCCAGCTGGTGGCGATGACCCCGGAAAGCCTTGAGTGCGTGTTCCTCGCCGATTCCGGCTCCGTTGCCGTCGAAGTGGCGATGAAAATGGCGCTACAGTACTGGCAGGCGAAGGGCGACCCGCGCCGGCGCTTTCTTACTTTCCGCAACGGCTATCACGGCGATACCTTCGGCGCGATGTCGGTCTGCGATCCGACAAACTCAATGCACAGCCTGTGGCAAGGTTATTTGCCGGATAACCTCTTCGCCCCGGCGCCGCAGAGCCGCTTCGACGGCGACTGGGATGAGCGGGATATGGCGCCGTTCGCCCGACTGATGGCCGCCCATCGTCATGAAATCGCCGCGGTGATCCTCGAGCCGATTGTTCAGGGCGCGGGCGGAATGCGGATGTACCATCCCGAGTGGCTCCGGCGGATCCGCAGAATGTGCGATCGCGAAGGTATCCTGCTGATCGCCGATGAGATTGCCACCGGGTTCGGCCGCACCGGTAAGCTGTTTGCCTGCGAGCACGCGGGGATTACGGCGGATATTCTGTGCCTTGGCAAAGCGCTAACCGGCGGCACCATGACGCTCTCCGCCACCCTCACCACGCGTCAGGTGGCGGAAACCATCAGCGACGGTGAAGCGGGCTGCTTTATGCACGGACCGACCTTTATGGGCAATCCTCTGGCCTGCGCGGTGGCGACCGAGAGTCTGCGTCTGCTGGAAAGCGGCGAGTGGCAGCAGCAGGTGGCGGGGATCGAAGTGCAGCTCAACGCCGAGCTGGCCCCGGCGCGCGAATCTGAACAGGTTGCCGACGTGCGGGTCTTAGGGGCGATTGGCGTGGTTGAGACGCATCGACCGGTTAATATGGCCGCCCTGCAGCGCTTCTTCGTCGAACAAGGCGTGTGGATACGTCCGTTCGGTCGCCTGATCTATCTGATGCCGCCGTACATCATTACGCCGGAGCAGCTAAGCCGCCTGACGCGGGCGGTTAACATCGCCGTTCAGGATGAAACATTTTTTAGCGAATAAGAGACGGTAAAGGCGCGGCGCACGCGCTACACTTCTTTGCTAATCAGTGAATTAATGCGAGGAGAGACGATGAAATTAATCAGTCATGATTTGCAGGACGGCGAGAAGCTGCCTAATCGTCATGTCTTCAACGGCATGGGCTACGATGGCGATAATATTTCACCGCACCTGGCGTGGGATGAGGTGCCGGCCGGCACTAAAAGCTTTGTGGTGACCTGTTTCGATCCCGATGCGCCGACCGGTTCCGGCTGGTGGCACTGGCTGGTGGCCAACCTTCCCGCCGATACCCGCGTGTTACCGCAGGGAGCCGGTTCCGGCCAGGCCGAACTGCCCGAAGAGGCCATTCAGACTCGTACCGATTTCGGTCAGACCGGATACGGCGGCGCAGCGCCGCCGAAGGGCGAGACCCATCGTTATATCTTTACCGTCCACGCGCTGGACGTCGAAAAAATTGCAGTCGATGAGGGCGCAAGCGGCGCGATGGTCGGCTTTAACGTCCATTTCCACAGCCTCGGCAGCGCGTCGATTACCGCCCTGTTTAGCTAACGATCCCGGAGGCGGTACTGCGCACCTGTCCGGGCTACAAAATCCGCAAACCATACGGACCCGTAGCCCGGACAGGCGCAACGCGCCGCCTCCGGGAAGATTAACTACTCCGTCACCGCCTGCACGGCGTTTTTGCGCACCCGCGCAAACCACACCGCCGTCAGCAGGCCGAGCCACACCAGACCGGCGATCAGCGCAATCCGCGTCTCTTCCACCATCCCCAGCACCGCAATAACCAGTCCCATAAACAGTAGCGTCAGCAGCGGCGCAACCGGCCAGAACGGCACCGGAAACGCGATAGCGCTACGCTCCTCAGCGGACAGACCGCGACGCATCGCAAAGTGGGCCAGCAGGATCATTAACCAGACCCATACCGTCGCGAAGGCCGCCAGCGAGGCAATCAGCACAAACACCTGCTCCGGCATCAGATAATTCAGCACCACCGCCGCCAGCAGCGCCACGCCCATGACCACCACCGTCATCCACGGCACCCCGTTGCTGGCGATGCGCCGGAAGCTCTTCGGCGCCAGCCCCTCTTTCGCCATACCGTACATCATGCGCCCCGCGCCAAAAATATCGCTGTTAATCGCCGAAATGCTGGCGCTGATGACGATGATATTCAGAATGGTGGCCGCTGCCGGAATGCCCAGGCCATCGAAGATCAGTACGAAAGGACTACCTCGCTCGCCGAAGCTGTTCCACGGGAAAATCGCCATCAGAATCGCCAGGGTGCAGACATAAAACAGCACGATACGCAGCGGAATCGTATTGATCGCCTGCGGGATCACCTTGTGCGGATTCTTCGCTTCCGCAGCGGTGACGCCGATGATCTCAACGCCGCCAAAGGCAAACATGACGATTCCGAGCGAAGCCACGATCCCCTCCCAGCCGTTAGGGGCAAAGCCGCCGTGACTCCATAGGTTATCCAACCCGGTTGCCGGGAAGGCGTTACCGAATCCGAAGAAAATAATGCTGCCGCCCGCCACAATCATGGCAATAATCGCCACCACTTTGATTAGCGACAGCCAGAACTCCATCTCGCCGAAAACGCGCACGCTGCACAGGTTCATGGCGCCGATAAAAAAGATAATGCTCAGCACCCAGATCCAGCGCGGAACATCGGGATACCACAGCCCCATGTAGATGCCGAAAGCGGTCACGTCCGCGAGGGCGACGATCACCATCTCAAAGGTGTAGGTCCAGCCGGTAATAAACCCCGCCAGCGGGCCAAGATACTGTCGCGCGTAGCTGCTGAAGGAGCCGGAAACCGGGTTGCGTACCGCCATTTCCCCCAGCGCCCGCATCACGATAAACACCGCCGCGCCGCCAATCAGATAGGCCAGCAGTACCGCCGGGCCTGCGGCCTTGATCGCCGATGCCGAGCCGTAGAACAGCCCGGTGCCGATGGCTGAACCGAGCGCGATAAAACGAATGTGACGGGCATTCAGCCCGCGCAACAGGTGTGGCTTGTTTTGTTGTTGCATATGCAAGTGTCCTGATAGTTTTTATACGACGACAAATATGCGTGTAGGGTGGCCGGAAGGAAGATATCCTCCCGGCGCAGGTACAGAGAACAGCGATGGTTTAGCGTTGGTCTGAGAGCACGGCAGGCAGCAGCCGCGTAAGATGACGTGCGGCCAGAAGCGCAATGGCGTTTTCGATATCCGGAGCGAAGAAGCGGTCTTCGGTGTAGTGGGTCACCCGCTCGCGCAGCAGGTGGCGCGCCTCTTCCAGCAGCGGACTGCTGGTCAGGCCTTCACGCATATCCAGACCCTGCGCGGCAGCCAGCCACTCTACGGCCAGCACGCCGCGGGTATTTTCCGCCATCGCCCACAGGCGGCGACCGGCGGCTGGCGCCATTGAGACGTGGTCTTCCTGGTTAGCGGAGGTCGGCAGGCTGTCCACGCTGTGCGGATGCGACAGCGCTTTGTTTTCGCTGGCCAGCGCCGCCGCCGTCACCTGGGCGATCATAAAGCCGGAGTTGACGCCGCCGTTTTTCACCAGGAAAGGCGGCAGCTGCGACATATGGCTGTCCATCATCAGGGCGATTCGGCGCTCGGACAGCGAGCCAATTTCGGCAATCGCCAGCGCGATATTATCCGCCGCCATCGCCACCGGTTCGGCGTGGAAGTTGCCGCCGGAGATCACGTCGTTCTCGCTGGCAAATACCAGCGGGTTATCGGAGACCGCGTTGGCTTCAACCAGCAGCACTTCCGCCGCCTGGCGAAGCTGGGTCAGGCAGGCTCCCATCACCTGCGGCTGACAGCGCAGAGAATACGGGTCCTGCACCTTGGTGCAATTATGGTGTGATTGGGAAATTGCGCTGTCATCGGTCAATAGGTGGCGATAGAGCGCCGCGGCGTCAATCTGCCCCCGCTGGCCGCGCGCTTCATGAATACGCGGGTCAAACGGACGACGCGATCCGAGTGCCGCCTCGGTGGTTAACGCCCCGCAGACCACTGCGGAAGCAAACAGGTCTTCGGCTTCGAACAGCCCGCGCAGGGCAAACGCCGTCGATGCCTGCGTGCCGTTGAGCAGGGCCAGCCCCTCTTTCGCCGCCAGAGTAATCGGCTCGAGCCCCGCCTGACGCAGCGCTTCCGTCGCCGGTAGCCACTCCCCGCCGCGCACCCGCGCTTTGCCCTCGCCAAGCAGGGTTAAGGACATATGCGCCAGCGGCGCGAGATCGCCGGACGCGCCGACCGATCCCTTCGCCGGGATCCACGGCGTTACCCCGGCGTTGACCAGGTCGATCAGCGCCTGAATCACGCTCAGGCGAATGCCGGAAAAGCCGCGCGACAGGCTATTAATTTTCAGCACCATAATCAGACGCGCGAGATCGTCATCCAGCGGTTCGCCAATCCCCGCCGCATGCGACAATACCAGTGAGCGCTGGAGATTTTCCAGGTCTTCGGTGGAGATACGGGTTTGCGCCAGCAGGCCAAAACCGGTGTTGATACCGTAGGCGGTGCGGCCTTCCGCCAGAATCGCGTTGACGCAGGCAACACTGTCATCAATCGCCTCGAACGCGCTTTCGTCTAGCGTAATGTTCAGCGGCTGGCTGTAGACGTCGCGCAGCTGCGACAGGCTGAGTTGGCCCGGAATCAGTGTTAAAGCGTTCATTTAGCGTGCCCCTGCGTTGCTGCTACCATCGGAAGATTCAAACCTTGTTCTGTCGCGCACTCAATGGCGATGTCGTAACCCGCATCGGCATGACGCATGACGCCGGTCGCCGGGTCGTTGTGCAAAACGCGGGCGATACGCGCCGCCGCTTCATCGGTACCGTCGCAGACGATAACCATGCCGGAGTGCTGCGAAAAGCCCATCCCTACCCCACCGCCGTGATGCAGCGACACCCAGGTCGCGCCGCTGGCGGTATTCAGTAAAGCGTTGAGCAGCGGCCAGTCGGAAACGGCGTCGGAACCATCGCGCATCGCTTCCGTTTCACGGTTCGGGCTGGCGACGGAGCCGGAGTCAAGATGGTCGCGGCCGATGACGATCGGCGCGGAGACTTCGCCGCTACGCACCATTTCGTTAAACGCCAGCCCCAGCTTCTGCCGCCACTCCAGTCCTACCCAGCAGATACGCGCCGGTAGTCCCTGGAAGCTGATACGCTCGCGGGCCATATCCAGCCAGTGATGCAGGTGCTTATCGTCTTTAACGATCTCTTTCACTTTCGCGTCGGTTTTATAGATGTCCTGCGGGTCGCCGGACAGGGCAACCCAGCGGAACGGACCGATGCCGCGGCAGAACAGCGGGCGGATATAGGCGGGAACGAAGCCCGGGAAAGCAAACGCGTCGTCAACGCCCATCTCCTGAGCCATCTGGCGAATGTTATTGCCGTAGTCAAACGTCGGCACGCCCATTTCGTGGAATGCCAGCATCGCCTGCACGTGGTCGGCCATTGAGCGTTTTGCCGCCAGGATAGTGCCCTGCGGGTCAGTCTCGGCTTTAGCCTGATACTCTTCCCAGCTCCAGCCTTTCGGCAGATAGCCGTGCAGCGGATCGTGGGCGCTGGTCTGATCGGTCACCATATCCGGACGCACGCCGCGCTTCACCATTTCCGGCACGATTTCCGCAGCGTTGCCGCATAGCGCGATAGAGATCGCCCGGCCTTCGGCGGTATATTTTTTAATGCGCGCCAGCGCGTCATCCAGCGACGTCGCCTGTTCATCAACGTAGCGGGTACGCAGGCGGAAATCGATGCGGCTCTGCTGGCATTCGATATTCAGCGAGCAGGCACCCGCTAAGGTCGCGGCCAGCGGCTGCGCGCCGCCCATGCCGCCCAGACCAGCGGTCAGTACCCAGCGGCCCTTCAGGCTACCCTGATAGTGCTGGCGACCGGCCTCAACAAAGGTCTCATAGGTGCCCTGCACGATGCCCTGGCTGCCGATATAGATCCAGCTGCCGGCGGTCATCTGGCCGTACATCGCCAGCCCTTTGGCATCCAGCTCGTTAAAGTGTTCCCAGGTTGCCCAGTGCGGCACCAGGTTGGAGTTAGCGATCAGCACCCGCGGCGAGTTTTCATGGGTTTTGAAGACGCCCACCGGCTTGCCGGACTGCACCAGCAATGTTTCGTCGCTCTCGAGGTTTTTCAGCGCCTTCACGATGGCATCGTAGCATTCCCAGTTGCGCGCCGCGCGTCCAATACCACCGTACACCACCAGCTCATGCGGGTTTTCGGCGACATCCGGGTCGAGGTTATTCATGAGCATACGCAGCGGGGCTTCGGTCAGCCAGCTCTTCGCATTTAACGTCGTGCCACGCGGTGCACGTACGTCCTGCTGGCGGTATTTGCTTTGCGACATCGGGGGTTCTCCTGACAATTAACGTTGTGTACGCAAATACATATACTTGTCTATACAAGCATGCGCAAGACAGGATTTAACAGAAATGATACATTTTTGTTATATTGCGTCAGCAATCACGTTTTGCCGACGCGCAGAGCGTTCAGGAGCCAAAATGGCCCTGGAGACGGTAGCGGCTGCCGGGGAAAAGCAGGCGCGCGTGGGAGACAATATGGGTGGTGGACCAGGTACGGCGACGGATCAGCAGACACGGGTCGTGGGCATGAATATGCAGCAGCGCGCACTCCTCCGCCGTAGCCTGCACCGCCTCAACAATGTGCTCTCCCTCGGTTAAGGGGGCGATCAGCGACAGATAGTCGTGGGGAGTGGTGACGGTGTAGTCCTGATGCAGATAGTCCGGCACCACGGCGGCGTTAACGCAGCGGTCCTCAATCTGTACCGGGATCTCATTTTCAAAATGCACCATCAGCGAATGGAAAATGCGCGTTCCGGCGGCTACGTTCAGCGCTGCGGCCTGAATCAGGTCAGCCTGAGTCTCCTCCAGCAGCAGCACCTCGCAGCGGTGCTGATGATGGCGAGAGGCGATTTCTTCAGCGATGCTGCGCACTTCAAACAGCGCCGACTGCCCTTTTGGCTCCGCAACAAACGTTCCCACTCCCTGTAATCGCACCAGCAGGCCTTCATCGGTCAGCTCGCGCAGCGCCCGGTTAATGGTCATACGGCTAAAGCCAAACTGCGCCACCAGCTCCGCCTCCGAGGGGATGCGATCGTGCGGCCGCCAGATGCCGCTGTGGATCTTTTCGCTAATAGCCTGTTTCACCTTTTCATAGAATGGCGCAGGCGCGGAACGAGGTTGCGATGAGAACATGGCCGGGCTTCCTTGTGCTAATGGGCAGCGAAACGTCCAGAATATACTGAATCGCTATTGCCACCAATGGGCGATTTGCCACGCCAGACGCGCTGCCGCGCGGGCTCCCTGGCTATCAATATCGTACTGCGGGTTAAACTCGACCAGATCAACCGCCTGGAGCTTACCGCTGCGGCACAGCGGCTCGACGATGCGCAGCAGCGTCGCCAGCGGAACGCCGAGCGCGGCCGGCGCGGACACTGCGGGCATTTCACGCGCGGGCAGCACGTCGAGATCGATAGTCAGATACAGGCGATCGTAGCGGGCAATAAGATGCTCGATTTGCGGGATAACCCGCGCTTCAAAGGCGAAGAGCACCGCTAAATCGTCAATGATCGTCACCTCGCGGCGGGCAGCTTCGTCCAGCAGCGCCCGGGTATTAGCGGCGTAACTCACGCCGATACAGGTGTAGTGAAAAGCGCGCCGCTGCGCTTCACAGGCCAGCGCCAGCTGACGAAACGGCGTACCCGAGCTGGCCCGGTCGGCAATACGTAAGTCCAGATGCGCATCAAGGTTAATAATGCCAACCTCATCTGTGGGAAACGCGTCCAGCACGCCGGCGCCGTGGCCGAAAGCCGTCTCGTGACCGCCGCCCAGCACCAGCGTACGCTTGCCCGCGCGTTGGCAGGCCGTAACCGCTTCGCGCAGCGCCTGCTGCGCCGCTTCCAGCGCGTCGCCCTCTACGCTGACGCTCCCCATATCCACGCAGCGGTCGTGGCCGTCGTGGCTGGCCATATTCGCCAGCGCCCGGCGCAGGATTTCCGGGCCTTTAGCAGCGCCGGTTCGTCCTTTATTACGCCGAACCCCTTCGTCGCAGGCGAATCCCAGCAGAGCAATGTCACCGGGCTGCGCCTGCGGTTCAAAACGTTCGACGCGGGCGATAGTCTGAAACAGACGCAGCGCGTTGGCCGCCTCCGAGCTATCGTCGCGTCCCTGCCAAATCTCGGCGGGCGTCGGTTGCCATAGCTTCATACGATCTCTCCTCGCACCACGCGCTGCCAGAGCGGACTGCGCCCCGGCTCATAAACCATCTCAACCGGATGCGCCGCATCCCAGATAGCAAAATCGGCAACGAAGCCCGCCGCCAGCTGACCGTGGCTCGCCTGACGGCCCAGCGCCTGCGCCGCATGACGGGTTACGCCTGCCCACGCCTCCTCCGGCGTCAGGCCAAATTTCACGCAAGCCATATTCATCGCCAGATGCAGGCTGGCGAAGGGGCTGGTGCCGGGGTTGTAGTCCGTCGCCACCGCCATCGGAACCTGATGTTCGCGCAGCAGTTCAACCGGCGGCCTGCGGGTTTCGTTAAGGAAATAGAACGCGCCGGGCAGAAGCACCGCCACGGTGCCGCTGCGGCTCATCGCCGCCGCGCCCTCTGGGGTCAGGTATTCGATATGGTCGGCGGACAGGCCTTTATAGCGGCTCACTAATTCGGCGCCGCCCAGCGAAGAGAGCTGCTCAACGTGACCTTTTACCGGGATACCTAATGCCTGGGCCGTACTGTAAACCCGTTCAGTCTGCGCGGGGGTAAAGCCGACGTTTTCGCAGAAGGCATCGACGCTTTCGAATAACCCCTCTTCCCACAGCGCCGGGAGAATAGTCTGGCACACCAGATCGATATAGCCGTCCGGGTCGCCTTGATACTCCGGCGGCGTGGCGTGGGCGGAAAGCAGCGTTGGCGAAATCTCCACGGCATGCGTCGCGGCAAGCTGTTGTATCACGCGCAGCATTTTGCGCTCGTTTTCAAGGTCCAGCCCGTAGCCGGATTTAATCTCCAGGGTGGTGACGCCTTCGCGCAGCAGACGAGCCAGCCGCTGGCGGGCCAGCGCCAGCAGCTCCGCTTCGCTGCTTTCCCGGGTAGCGCGCACGGTCGCGTTAATGCCGCCGCCGTTTGCGCTAATGGTCTGGTAGGAAACGCCGTTGAGGCGCTGCTCCCACTCCTGCGCCCGGCTGCCGCCAAAAACCAGATGCGTATGGCAATCGATCAGCCCCGGCGTAAGCAGCCTGCCGCCGAGGTCGATACTTCGGCCGGCTGGCGCATCGCCTTCGGGCACAATGGCCTCAATACGGCCATCGCGCACCAGCAGCACGTGGTCCTCAAGCAGGCCATAAGGCCGGGAGTATCGAGGGTCGAGGGTAGCAAGGCGGACGTTTCGCCAGATTACGCGTTCGGAAAGAGTCTGTGTCATTGCGGTCAACTTGTCATGGGTTGTATAGACATTTATTTTGATTCCACGAGAAATGTCAACTCAGACCGGGGCAAATGTTATTTATTTGTGATCAAAAGCGGCCCGTTTCCGGCGCTGAATATGTAAAGGAAGCAACTTTTTTGCGCTACATCTTCCCGTTTCGCTTAAGTTGGTATAAAACAGCAGGCTTTAAAGGACTTATCCCCTTAATTTATTCTTGCCCGGAGCAACATGAACACATATTCCGTTTCCCGCCTGGCGCTGGCGCTGGCCTTTGGCGTGACGTTGTCCGCCTGTAGTTCGACGCCTGCCGATCAACAGCCCTCAACGCAAACTGCGCCGGGCACGGCCTCTCGTCCTGTTTTAACCGCCGATGAAGCAAAAAACTTTTTACCGGCGAGCTATTTCCAGTCTCTGGATCCTAACGCTGCGGCGTGGAGCCCATCCGCCATCAGCCTGCCGGCGCAGCCGGATTTTGTCGTGGGTCCCGCGGGCGCCCAGGGCGTAACGCATACCACCATTCAGGCCGCGGTGGATGCGGCGATTACCCGCCACTCCAACCGTCGTCAGTTTATCGCCATTATGCCGGGCGAATATGCGGGCACCGTATACGTTCCGGCGGCGCCTGGCGCGCTGACCCTGTACGGCACCGGCGAGAAGCCGATTGACGTCAAAATCAGCACAGCGCTTGATTCAGAAATGGATCCGGTCTCCTGGCGTCACCAGGTCAATCCGGGCGGTAAATATATGCCGGGTAAACCGGCCTGGTATATGTACGACAGCTGCCAGAGCCGACGTGCCGCCACCGTTGGCGTTATGTGTTCCGCGGTATTCTGGTCGCAGAACAACGGCCTGCAGCTGCAGAATCTGACCATCGCCAACAACCTTGGCGACAGCGTTGACGCGGGGACGCATCAGGCGGTGGCGCTGCGTAACGATGGCGATCGGGTACAGATTAACAATGTTAATATCCTTGGCCGCCAGAATACCTTTTTCGTGACCAACAGCGGCGTGCAAAATCGCCTGCAGGATAACCGCCAGACCCGTACGCTGGTCAGCAACAGCTATATAGAAGGCGATGTGGACATCGTTTCCGGTCGCGGAGCGGTCGTGTTTGAGAATACCGACTTTCGCATAGTCAACTCGCGCACCCAGAAAGAGGCTTACGTTTTCGCCCCTGCCACCCTGAAAAGCGTGACCTACGGCTTCCTGGCGATCAATAGCCGCTTTACGGCGTCCGGCGATAACGTCGCGCAGCTGGGCCGCTCGTTAGACGTTGACGGCAATACCAATGGCCAGGTCGTTATTCGCGACAGCGTCATTAACGAAGGTTTTAACATTGCCAAACCGTGGGCTGATGCGGTCGGTTCCAATCGTCCGTTCAGCGGCAATACCGGAACGGCGGATGCCAAAGGCAACCCGCAGCGTAATCTGAACGACGCTAACTTCAATCGCATGTGGGAATACAATAACCGCGGCGTGGGGAGCTTCGTCGTCGCTGAACCGAAACAGTAACGCCTGACTCGAAGGGGGAGG
>JAHXMU010013687.1:0-10583 GCA_019455685.1 Philornis downsi
AAAATATATGACTTTTCTACACATATAGTTGGAAATATTGTTACCAATACTTAGAAATATCTCCAAGAAAAAATAAAGTCGCAAAACATATTCAAATCTATATGTCCTGCACGTGTCAGAAAGGTCTCATAAAATCTGATTGTTTTGAAAGCATTAATAACAAAATAACGATTAAAATAAACAACACTTTGCGAAAACAATTTTCCAAACTCAAATGAAAAAAAGTTTATAGAACGAAAAATTTAATCCGATATATATAAAATTAAGTGTGACGGCAACAGAGTTTGAAACTGTAATAAAGTTTATATAGAAATTGCGAAAAATAAAACAAAAATGCAACCGCACAAGAGTAACCCAAAATTACGTCCAAACAAAGTAGCACAAACAAACAAACCCATTAGCTAGACAATATGCCAACGAAAACCGCCAATCAACTGCAATTTGGCAGCAATTGGAAAAAAGAGACTAAATTTAGCAATAGGTCACCATCGGCACTACAACAATTTGCAAGAATTCCTACAGCGACAGTAAACAGGACGCCGCCATCTACAGATAACTAATTAGAAAACAAAGTCAAATCAATGACTAAGATCAGTCAGTGTTAGGTACGAAGACAAAGACAAAAGTTCACGAAATCGCTTAACGAAAAGTTTAAGTGTATTTTTGTTTATTTATCGCAAACACTAATATGATCTACATATTTTTAAAAACATAAAATATTTAGAATTAAGACCCAGTGACGATTTTTACATGGAATGTTAGGTTAAGATTCCAATATATTAGTGTAAACTTTGTTTCAACCAACATAACTTCTAGACTTAGTTGCACGATCCGATTCAAATAACAAGCCTTTTGATAGGCTTTACATTAGTAACAGCTTAGTAACAACTGCCATACAAATGTATATCCAAAGTTCGGTTCCTTTGGGCCTGCGGTAACCAAATGGCTCAAAATTTTGTAAAATTATCTTATGACCAAATCGTTCGAAACTTAAAATTAAATAAATTAGTAAGTACTCATTTTCGGAAAGCTCCCCCACACCGAAACGTTGCTTTTTCATATAAGATGAAGAAAGATCGCTGACAGGGGAACGAAAATAACCTTTTAAGACTAAAAATCCTACACTAATTTTTTGAATTCATTTGATTTAAACCCTTTGGCATAATTACTTAGAATTATATTGAATTACACTGAATTAAGTTGAATTACATTGAATTACGTTGCAATAGATTGAATTACATTGAATTGTCTTGAAATAAATAACTTCAAACGACGCCATTTCCATAAACATTTGAAATGATGAATTCCTCTGTTGCCGGCTTGGAAAATTGTCATGAGTTGAATAATGAATTGATTCCTTATCCACCAAATTCTACAGATCCAAAATCTCTCAACCTTTTATTTATTTCAAAACTTGAACACATATAATGGCAACAGCATAATCGATAGCTGCACAAATCGTTTTATCACAGATTTATCGAAAATATCATTAAAACTCAACTGTTCTAGCACTACGAACTCACTACAAACAATAACTGCTCACACATCAATTACACTGAATTAATTTGAATTACGTTGAATTAGGTTGCATTATATTGTATTGCCTTGAGCTAAATAATTTCAAACCACGCCATTTGTAAATATTTGGCATGAATTGTAGAAATTATCCATTTATTTGTTAATTTAAATGCCACCACAAACCAGCTTTGTAATTGTAAAGAAAGCTATATTGTTACGCCCAGGTGGCAACTAGGCGGGGCACGGAAATCTCGTGTTTCAAACCAGCGATAACCTAGCTCTCCTATTTTCGCCCACCGCCAACAGGACCTTTCGTTGACAGTCGCCCTCTGCATGAAATAAAACATATAATCTGAATGTAAATTACATTTTACAAATATTCAAATCGCGTATAAAACTTAAATTCTTTCCAATCCTTCGCTTTCTTGAAACCTTTGTGCCAACTATAATCTTCGTGAAACCTGAGTTCCGACTAGATTCTTCACCAATATTATCAATTATTTAACACATCTAGTTTGCGATTACACACGGAATTTTTTTCTCATTTGAAAATATTGTTAAATTAGTCCTATTAAGTTTCGTAGTATTACCTTCGATTGAAATTAATCAGCATCAAATATACCACTTCCAGTTTAACCTCCCCGGTGTAAAGTGATGAATTCATGTTTCATTCGTAGTATTAAACCAAAGACAAAATTTAGCATGATAGCATATTACTTTGTAATCATCATTAGATGACGGTCCATAGTGAGCAAACGCAGCACCCACTTTGTTATTAGCTTTTTCATGCCCAAATTACATCACTATACCTTATGTTATGTCTGTGGCCTTAACAAGTGCATGTTCATTCACTTCTTATATAAATATTTGCAAAATGAATATTTTCACACCGAAATTGTATTCATTGGTAAAATTTAATCTCAAAAAAGTAAGAGAAGTTTGACCAATCACGGCTTTCTCTTATCGGTCGGTAGCTTATAATTTGTTGGAAAAATTCAATATTTTTATTGTTTATGTTAAGTTCGGTCTGTGTAATAGAACTTTGTTTTGTGTTTATCAGAATACTAGGGAGGCCGTAATGATCAACACCGAGAAACGATCACAAAGAGACCCATCTGTGGACGTCAAAACAGATTTTGTTTGTAACCGCTGTGTAAAGAGTAGACAATTATATCGTTTTAATGAAAATAACGCACGTATTGATTTTGTTCGAGCTTTTTAGATGTTTTCTATTTGGATATCTATCAAAATTTCTAGTATAATGCACAAAAACATTAAAAAATATCACTACCGGCGTTTGAAACCAGTTCCAAAGACAATTTTTAATATAAGATCTTACAAGCAACGAATCGTTTTATTTGAAACTGTTTCCCAGTCTGGATTTGAGAACCAATTCAAAAGCGTATTTTTATAAATCGGTTTATGCATAAAAATTAGATTTTTGCGAATATTCTAATAGAAATATCCAAATCAAAATACGATACTAAATGCGTCCCATTTAATAGTCCAACTTTACTTAAATTTTACACATCAGTTTTTTAACAAATAAATTCAGTGAAATTCAAAATCATCATGCACATTTGAAAGCCGACGACAAAGATGACAGTCACAATTCGCTTACATCAAGGCAAAGCACTGATGAATTCTTTTGTTGCCGGCTTGGAAAATTGCCAAAAGTTGAATTATGAATTGATGTCTTATCCACCAAATTCTACAGATTCAAAATAGCGTAATTTTAACCTCCAACGGCATAATCGATAGCTGAACAAATCGTTTCGAATATCGAAAATATCTTTAAAACTTAACTATTCCGGCACTACAAACTTACTACAAACAATAACTGCTCACACATCAAGTTCAATAAAATCACTGCAAAATGTTTTTACTTTTGCTGCTGTTCATTGTGCCATTTGCCAGCTACTTTTAACGCAATATTTTGTCTGATTTCTATCTTTTTATATAATTTTTCCCTCCAGTGTTCGCGCTATCATTTTTGTTTAATTGCTGTTTTATAATTTTACTAATTCCATAATGTGTCACCTTTGAATGTAGAATTCTACACTATTTCCAATTCAAAATAAAAAAATTTCAATTGAAATTCAATATGCGGGTTTGAAATTCGCAATAGGTCAAATGAAATTTCTAAATATAAATCAGAAAACATCAATTGAAAATTAAAATTTCCAATTGATGGTCAAGATATACATTTTCAAAAGACATGGACATTAAAGGACATCGTCTGAAATTCAAAACTTAAAAAATGAAATTCGAAACATATTAATCAATTTCCAAAATGCATCAATTAAAATCCGAAAAACAATTGAAACTCAAAAAATCAATTGAAATTCAAAACGAATGAATTGAAATTCAAAATTGCAACTTTAATATTTCTTACATGGAAAATTGTACATAAATTGATTTATTAATGAGCTGTCAGCTGTCAGACGAAGCTTTTCATGGATGAATACTTGTACACAAAGAGAACAAATTACCTTAGAAGAGTTTCATACATTTTAGGTCCACTGAAAGGGACCAACTATTCAATGGCGGCTCCCACAGTCAGTTTTGTGAAGTTTTTACTGTTTTTACCAGTTTAAACTGATTTTCGCAGTATCGATGTGGCCGCTACTCAAGAAAAGTTAGAAGATTGCGCTAAGATCCGCAGTCATACGAGCAGTAACAATATTTATTAACCACAGTGTCGAAGTCGGCCACAAATATTTGTAGTTAAGATTACAAAAAAAATTTTCAGAATTGCATCATAGTTTTTTAAGAGTCGCCAGACAAAAGTTTTAATAGCGACTCATTCACATTAACCTTTGTTCTTGTTTAGATTTAAAGCTTTCATTTATCGAAATAAACCTATAACAAATTCCCTTGCCCATCCCATTAATGAGATATGGGAGAGCTTCCCATATTCCATAAGCTTACACATCTATTCCATTTTTAGACTCACTCAACAGGACCTACAGTTCAAAGACGACTCCGAACGTCACAGTTTGGAAAGCATTAACTAGACTTGCCGATTACTCGAAGTGTTCGTCAGACGCATCGAGGCGACCACCGCTTAAATAAGGATAGGTGGCTGCATGCGGGGTTGAACTCGTGATCATGCGAACAATAGTCGCACCACTAAACCTATATACCGCACACCATACGCGCTACAGATTATATTCGCTAAGTGAGCTGGTCGATTTTGAAACTAATTCTGGACGAAAAAGGCCTATGGCTTGATATATCTGCCTTAAAAATGAGTGATTCAATACAATACAATCGCTTCTTAAAATTATATTTTTACTTTGAATTAATTACACTATGCGCATATATTTCGGTTTAATCACACGCCGACTCTATTTAAAATGGGCCATGTCGATCCATTTTTCTGTACAGCATACATCATCATACACCTATACAAATACATCTTCGAAGCTTGGTCTTCTTGCTTCCGAGAAAGAAATTGTGTGGAAAATGAACTATATCGTTCTACAATTTGATACAGCCCCCCATGCAAATACAAAGTCCAGATTTACACTTATAGCTTACACAAAACTAAGTTTTTGTTGGAAATACTCAATTTTATATTTTGCATATATTTTTTAACTGAACCTCATACCAATCCTATTGAATATCGACCATTTTTTCATTTCAATACAGCCCCCGTTCAAGTGCATTTTTTAAGTTTAGCCTTGTCAATTCCACCAAACCCAATTTATATAGGAAATTAACTTTATTTTACATATACATTTAACTTTAAGTGAAATTTAATTATATCATATCATATATATGTATATCACATAATATGGTTTACAGCAGTATATTTCCAAAGTGCTACCAACTTCATGATGGCGTAGAAACCAAATGGCTAATGACAGCGCGATCATTTTTTGGCAATCGTTGGTCTATCATGTTGTTTACAATCCTAAGGAAGGATAACGTTTTATGTCGTAGTTAAATAAGTTTTCGACATGGAATTAAAACGCCACAGTGTTATTACTTTGTATTTGACTGAAAAATCGCAGCCAGCCATTGCTAATGAGCTACGACAATTATGTGTAAACAAAATATTCGTGTGCTCATTACAGTAATACTGGTAGCATCAAAAAACGCAATGGACGGAGACATCCAACAACAGCAACATCGCTCGAAAAATTCTACGTAATTCACGACAAAGTACAGTTCAATTGGCGAAAAATGCCGATGTGTCTGCTCGTAGCATGGGAGCAAAGACGTTAAAGAAAGATGTTAAAACGTTTGACAATAACCACCATATACCACGGATTGTTTCATAAACTATGAGACAATCAATGTTTTAAAAATTATTTTTCGCCGAGAACGAGAACAAAATGTCATCAGACCACAATCGTGCAGTGTGTAAGGGTTTCCTGAACAGATTCAATACTATCATCCGCGCTCAAGGTGGAAAATGACATCGAATAATAAAATTTTTTTTTCTTAAAATTTTAAATTTTTACGTGACTTGCTAACGTTTTTAAATAAAAACCATCAAATTAATATTTATATTATATTTATATATTTATTTAACCTCGCTTTAAAGCATCTCAGCTCGAAATGTGTTCAATATCTTATGCATTATGTTCTGATCCAATAACGTATTTGAAAAAAAAAACTTTCCATCTTTCAACAGATAATCGGTCATAGCTGATTGCAGAGTTGTCCAATTATGCGCCAGTCCAGCTTTGGCCTACCCATTTGTTCGATTACTCTATTACAATTGATTTGTTTTCAATTCCTATTAATATGCTTGAAATTTTAGTCGACATGTTTCTAACTTCAATTGATTTACTATTTTTTTTAATATCATCGATTAATAGATTCACAGTTAGATTTAGAATTTAAAATCATATTCTAAGAGTTTCAAACGGATTGTTTTAGTTTTAATTGCCGTATTTGAAATTTCAACTGAGAATTAATATATGACTTTTAAATTTCAAGTGGAATTTTTGAATATTGAATAAAATTTTCTTCATTGAATTTCAAATGGAAATGGTGTAGTTGTATGAGGAAATGTAATTAACGGGCAAAAATGCTGGGCAAATTATTTAATTATTGCAAAAACAAAACAACATTTTTTTTGTCATTTTTGTACTCGATACATTGAAATGGCTTGACATTAAACATATTGGACACTCCACGCGCAACTGGGCAATTCTGACGATATTTGACAGGTTCTTTTCTTGCTTGAAAATACATTTGTCAGCGCCTTTAAATTATTCAACAAATTGTATGTTAAACGCTTGATTTTGTTTAATATAAAATATTTTTCTTAAGTTCGTCGAAATTCGGAAGAGAAAATATTACGTGGATCTGTTTTCACATAGACAATTTTGTGTATGAAGGAAGAAGCCCTTCCCAGTGAGTTCCCCAGTAAGAAATATATATTCTGAGGGTATTTTTTTAAAACAAAATGGTTCTAACCATATTTTCCTGAATTATTTTCTATAAGAAAAATTAATACAGTTTGCATATGAGAAAAATCCACTTTTTCATATTTTTATAGCCACCGCATTTCCGTCCTTCCCTTTATAGTAACTAAAAATTCTCTGAATCAAAAAGGTAATGAATTATTTGTGTTGAAATACACATAACGTGTTTGCATGCAGCAGGCATATTAATTTTTAAAGTCGACTAGATTAGTATTTCTGGTTCATATTCGAAACAATAACTCCCTTCATATATTGATCTGTTTTTTTACCTGAAACGACATTAGAAACCTGCATTGTATTCTATATATACATATCTCTCTCTCTCTCTGTCTCTCTCTCTCAAAACATAATGAAACAGTTATTTTGATTCCAGCACCTGAAACAAAATATATTGTTGTGCATTTTCGTTAATCAAAAATGAAAACAAGTGCAGTTTAGTTTCTTGGCAGAGAAAATGGCAAAAGGTGGAAATGGCTCAATTAATTTACTTTCTGAATTTATGAATTCGGTAATTCTCAGAAATTTTCACAACTACTCAAAAATGTTTTGGGTATTTTGAACTGAAAATTTTCAAATGAAATACAAACAAAACGTTTCACAGGATATAACAAGCATTATGTGAAATAACTTGTCGTATAAAAAAATGCCTGAATAAACTGTTTTCGTATAGCGAAGTTCCCACTAAGATGTTTCATACAGAAAATTATCTGAGAAGATTGTCCTTTCGTACGTAAAATTCCATGTAAGGTATAACATTTTCTGAGGTGATGAATCATGTAGAAAAATAACGCAATAGCAATCAGAAATATCACTTTTCTATAGAAAAGCACATTTGTCCATAGAAAAGTTATTAGTAACACATCCTATTTGAAAATGTCAGGGAGAAAATTTGGCAGGCAGCCAAAAATGTGTACAGTGTTTATAGTCCTGATACTGTAACAGCCAGTCATGCGCAATTTTGGTTTCATCGATTCCGTTCCAGTAATCCTGATTCCGGTAGAATAATGAGAATAAAAACGGGCAGGGATAGAGGTGAAGCCCAAAAAATTTACCAAAAGATAAGAAGTACAGGGTATGGAACAGGGCTCTCCTCCTGTAAGGATAGCGAGGGAAATCTGGTCACAGATACGCAGAATGTGCTGCAACTATGGAGAGAACATTTTTATAAGCTCTTAGTTCCGGATGGCAGCACGAGTGAGGAAATCACCCCAATTATCGACGATAGCATAAATTGCGCAACTCCGAGCCAAACAGAAATCAGAACAGCAGTATTGCGGCTTAAGAACAACAAAGCTGCTGGCGCTGTGGCCTGCCAGCAGGGCTTCTTAAAACTGGTGGCGATGAGCTGATAAACAGTCTGCATCACCTCCTACATACGGTTTGGCTCGAGCGAAACATGCCCGATGATTGGAATTTGAGTGTACTGTATCCTGTGTTTAAAAAATTCGATCCAAGTGTTTGTAAAAACTATCGCGGTATCAGTCTTTTGCCCATTGCTTATAAGGTCTTGTCGAGTGTGATATGTGAAGAACTAAAGGCGTTTCTAACTGACCTGATTGGACCTTATCAGTGTGGCTTTAGACCTGGTAAATCAACAACTGACCATATATTCACGCTACGAGTACGACAAATTCTAAAGAAGACCCACGAAAAACGAATCGACAGCATGGAGATAAAGAGGAGAGTATTACATGCTAACCGATGTTACTATGGGCTAAGCCAGCGATTCAATGATAAAACCCTGTCTCGACAAACAAAAATCCGACTGTACTAGACGTTGGTTCTACTCGTCTTGTTATATGGTGCAGAATCCTGGGTTATGACGCAAACGGATGAATCAGTGCTGGCAGTTTTCGAGGGGAAAATACTGCAGAAAACATATGAACCCATCATCGTTAACTGAGAGTATCAGCGTCGCATGAACAGTGAGCTGTATGAGCTATATGCCGACATCGACGTGATCAAACGCATTAATATACAACGATTGCGTTGGCTGGGTCATGTTGTGCGGATGGGCCCAAATGCTCCGGCATGGAAAGTTTTCGACAACGAACTCGATGGACGGCCCAGAAGAGGGCGATCAAAATTCCGTTGGAAGAACCAGGTTTTTGAAATACTGTCGAAGCTTGGTGGTATGAATTGGAGAAGCGCAGAAGGTCGAAGCGCTTTTAATTATTTTCTACCGGAATAATGGAAGGAAGGAATAATGGAAATAATCAAGTTCGACCGCCAAGCGTTGCATGCGCAAGAAGCACTTTGAAGGCTGGATGGCCGGATAAAAAAAAGCTCCGTGAATGGGTGGCCTACGAGTCAACATATGGACCAAATTTCCATCTGCCAAACGCTACTGAATCTCAACAAAATCAATCCATTTCTGAAATGGATGGTAACTCGTGATGGAAAGTGGATCAGTGGCGACAACATCAGGCGAAAACAGTCGTCGTGGTCGAATCTTGGTAAACCAGGGCAAACGGTGGTCAACATAATATTGACGGTCAGGAAAGTTTATTTTGCCGGTATGAATGAGAGTTTCTATGTGAGGGTCATAATAAAGTTCGACAACAAGTTATCGAACAAACGGTTCATATTTACCCCAAATGGAATCATTCTATCTATACAAAATACAGCCTCCATCGTCATGCAAATATAATGGATTTCCTTTCACCAAACCATACTCGTACATTTTATAGAGAAATATCTCATGTGAAAAAATCTATTCTAATTCCCTATATGTTCGTTGAGGTAAATCTACACTAAACTTTATAAATCAGCTATTTTCTAAAACACAGAAATTTCTTGGAAAAACTGAAGTCTTTGTAATTTCGTATTCCTTATTTGGTGAAGATATGTCCTCCGAAGATGGTTAACGAAATTCACAGAAAATTGGGAAACAATAAATACTAAAATGTAAATAATAATCTCAAGTCGCAATAAAACACCAACATTTTTCTTTCTTTTTCCACTTAGAAAAATGCGTGATAATAATACGATTAATATAGAAAAATTCCGAAGAAAATCATTTCCATATAGGAAGATACTTAGAAGAAACTTTCAGAGTGAATGCGGTTGATGGGGTAAATCCCTGGAAGAAATTTTTTCTCTAAAATCGCTATTAATTTTCGCATATAAAGTTGTTTCAAAAGGACTATTTGATTGCGGAAAATATATTTTCTGTAAATTTTGAGTCAAAACTTTTCTAATATAGATATATCCAATTCCTTGGACATGATTTTCTGCTTTCTAAGGGAATTTCTCCGAATTCTTTCACGCACTGCCTTTACTACCGCACTCGTACGGACAACGCGCGGGCGACCACTTTTTGGCCTGTCTTCTACTCCAGACAATTCGCCGAAGCGAGCAATAGCACGATAAACGAACATTCTTGATATTCCGAGTGGTTTTAGCAACTCGAAAATTTGGACAGCACTCTTTCCGCACTTATGCAACGCTATTACGCCGACTCGATTCTCTTTAACGCCCCACTCCATGTTAATAGATTGCAAACTGAAACCAAACTGACTAGTATTCTTCACTAATCAGTGCATGTGTTCTTAAAAAAAAGTTAGCGGTTCTATTTCCGCAAGAAGTTTTGAACGATAAGCGCTGGAAATTGTGTAACAG